>CM052805.1:33534016-33550620 GCA_028533885.1 Nasua narica
TGTATACACGAGCAAGCACAGAGACGAGTACATACATGAGCACGCACCCCAGGGCACGCGTGGGTACACATCCAAGTACGTGCACAAGTATACACATGGGCACAGATAGAAGCACACACATGAGCGTGCACAAGTGAACACACACGCAAGTACACGTGCACGAGTACACACAAAACCAGTCAAGTCAGAATGAGCTCTATGCATTGCACCAATGTCCTTTTCTGGTCTGACACTGTGGTCTGTGATTGGTGGGGGAAACAGCAAAGCGCACATTGGACCACACTATAACTTTTGTAACTTACTATGTATCTACAATTATATCAAAAATAAACTCTCTGGGGCCCCAACTGGGCATAGAGCCTACTTAGAAAAATGAAAAATAAACTCTCTTTCAGGACACATCACAGTGAGCACTGTAAAGGCACAGTTGGCTGTAACCAGGCCCTCCAGACGAGCCACCGAGCTGGCCCTGTGCACCTGCCCGGGGCGGCTCCAGCAGGAACAACGGCTCCCTCCCAGGCAGGCCAGCGCCGCGCCCACTGTCCGGAACACGGACCCTTGGCAGCAGCTGGGAGGAGACTCTGTGGTTCGATCAGAGGTTGCTGAGGGATCGGCACGCTCCACGAGGACACAAAGTGGGTGAGATAGGGGCCGGAGCACTGCAAGGGTCCTCAGGTGTCACCCACGCCCGTCCCCCTCCCCGCAGGAATCCTCCCAGCGCCGCCCCTACACGCCCCTCTGCGTCGTGAGCCCAAGCACAGGTAGACTTGCTACCTCTTACTCGATGACCCTGACTTTCGAAAGTACCACCTCGTTCAAGGTCGACATCTACCTCCCTGTGCTTTCTGCTCACCGACAGCGAGAGGGCAAGAGAGTGCCCGCTCGGGCCTCGCGGAGCCCGCCAGGTCACCAGAAAGTCCCTTGAGGACGTAAAGGCAGCCGCAGGGACTCACACACAGCCACCTATACCACCCCGAGGTCAGCTCCTCCCAACAGTCCTCGGGACCCCGGCCCCCAACCGCCCCCACATGGAGGCTGAGGGACGAGAGCCCAGATGCCCCCGGCATAGCAGCGAAAGGTTTCGCCCTCTGCAGGACTACCAGCCTTTCAATCCCGAGCCGGGGCAACCTCTGAGATTTCCGGTCAGGGCTTCTAGGCTCTGTGGCTCTGTATTCGCTTCCCCCAACACGCTGCGGCCAGGCTCTGTCAGTGGCCTCCCCATGGGACAGAGGAGCCAGGGACTGGGGGACTCAGGTGGCTAGAGGGCCACCCACCAGCACCCTGGACCATTGGGGCTTATGTCCGGAAGAGAATGCAGGTGTCCCAGCTCGGCACATTAGCACCAATTGGTGGCTCCACTTCCTGTCTACATAGATACTAATTTTATATTTCAAATCAAATGTTCTCTTGCCGCTCAGAGATGTTGTATTCTTTTTCTAATTAGCCCTCGGTGTGGCGGTGCCCACGGCAACCTCTCCCCCATGACACAGGGCCCTCAGCAGTCCAGAGGCCTGCCAACCTTCCCGGGGCCCCCAGTGAGGGCCGTCCCTTACCCAAAGCACAGTCCCTGGGCTTCCTTCCACACTGTGCAGACCCAGTAACCAGTAACTTGGGGCCGGGAGATGTGCGGCCTGAGCTGCCAGACCTCCATCGGGGAGGGCCCAGCACGGGTGGGCCAGACTGTTTAGACCAGGGGAATGCAAACTCTGGGCCAAGTGCCCCATGCCTGCCTATTCTGGTAAACAAACTTTATCTGGCTGTGGCCGTTTGCTTACACACTCTCGGTGCCCTGCTTCTCCACGCGCAGGCTGAGCAGCGACACAGACGGCACGGCCCACGGAGTCTCCGACGGCCCTGGACAGAGGAACTCGGCCAAGCCCTGATCTGACTTAGATCCAGCGTCCGAGGTGGGGGAGAGGCACGGCGAGCACAGCGCTGGCCAAGTACAAAAGCCAGCCATTTTCCTAACGCGTCCCAGAACTGACAAGAGTAGGGAACCTCCAGGCCCCGACTGAGTGGTACCCAGAAGCTAGAACCCAGAGACGTGGCAGGACATGGGGGCCATTCTGTCCTCGGGCGATCTGCAGATGGCTCTGGTGGCCTCCCAGGATGAGGGGATGGACTCAAAGGCCAGGCAGGGGCCAAGGTGAGAGCCTAGCGGCAGAGCCGCCCCGAATCTCCTCAGCCTTTTGATAATTCTGTGAGCACCTTTCTGCTGAAGTAAGATCTAAAAAGATGTGACTGGGGATGCCTGGGTGGCTCAGCGGTTAAGCGTCTGTGTTTGACTCAGGTCATGATCCCAGAGTCCTGAGATTGAGTCCCGCATCAGGCTTCTCCCTCTGCCTGCTGCTCCCCCTGCTTGTGTGCTCTCGCTCTCTCTCAAGTAAACAAACAAAATCTTTTTTAAAAATTAAAATAAAAAAGAGGTGTCTGATTTTGTAATAAACCTTTACTATTTTTTTTAGGGGGAGAGGATCATTTCGGGGGGGGGGGGGAGTTGGGAGACTTTTTAATCATCTACAGATGTTAAATTTTACCAAATGCCTTGCACTGAAATGAAAAATGGCCACAGATGCAGGCCCTTTCTGTCCTTCTGGAAACACCCAACCCAAGGTCAGGCCTGTGTCAGGCTCCCCTTCTTGGGCCCATCCAATCAGTGTTTGCTACTTAATGCAAATGGGAGAGAATTAGTGAGAAATACTACCTACTCCCAAGGTCAGAACCCGTCCATGATTGGGTTCTTTCATGTCTTGTGCAAGTTTTCTACCCCAACAGTGACCGAAGTGATTGTAAACCCAGATATTAAGCAACATGGTAAATTAGCTATGGCTCTATCTACAAGTACCATTTTACATACTGTGTCCATTGCTAAGAGTTATATGTGAGAAAAACCAGTGAAGGTACTACAAACAGGAGGCCGCCTCAAAGTCCTCTAAACTCTACCCCAACCCTCATTAACAACAACAAAAAAATCAACTTGTTTGATTCACCTTCCTTTATAAAACAGATTTATTATTAGAGTTGCTTGAAAAATATATATAATAACGAGCAGTCCGATAATCTCTACTAAATGAAAACGTTATGTTAATTCAACATTAAACAAAACTTGTGTCTGCAGCAGCACCAAAAACGATTTTTAATATATACTTGCTGAACAGGTTAAATGTCCTAGTTTGATCCCAGTGAGCTGCCGGGAGGTTTGATCGGTTACAGAAAAGTTAGGTGAGGGGTCAACATGGAGAATGTGAGAAAAGAAGGAGTAGAACAAAATTAAAAGGTTAGCCAGGACAGAAAGCTCAATTCCAGAAAGGAACGTGGGGCGGAAGGAGAGGAGGGGCACACCGTGTGGCCGAGCAGGGACAGCACGAAGGCCGGAACGGGCACCGAGGGGCCTGGGGGGAGTCTGGTGTGGGCAACGACAGGACCTTAGCTCTTCCAGGACCAGCCTCCATCGCCAAGTTGCATTTTGACGTCATGTGACTCAAAAAACAGACCAATGGAGTCTGCCCTGTGTTTGCTATAGGAACCTTGTCCAGGTCACTCACTCCTGGATAGATACGGAGATCTCCTCAGAGAAAAGCATGAAACTTACATGAAGGACATTAAAAACTACCCCAATAAACCACAAAAGACTTATCATGAAACCTGAAAACAGATTCCAAAACTCATACAAACAAGAAAATGTGTGACAAAGGCCAAGAACATTGTCCCCAAAACAATAAGGAAGTACTTACTCTATTCAATATTAAAACATACTTTTAAAAATTGAAGTATTATACAATGCGGCAAGAAGCGAGTTAAATAAATAGCGGTGTGACAAGTTAATGGGCTATTATGCAACAAAATTTAGAAAAAAATATGTAAGACAATATGCTCATAACTGTAGAAGAGAGAGGCAGCCTTTATGTTAAGGGGGAAAACAATATCGGACACATCTGCCTGCACACATGGAGAACACCACCGTCGAAGTCAAACTGGGAGAAAGTACATGTAATACACGCAAAAATAAAAATGTTTCTTTAAAAAAAGGCAAAAGATGTGACGAGGAAATAAATGGAGAAAGACAAATCCTTAAAGAACGACTAGAAACCACCTTGGTCCCTCGTGATTAGGAAAATACAAATTAAAACAGGCCCTCCTCGGATGGAGCTCCGTGCTGGACTCTGCACTTGGCAGGGAGTCTACTTGAGGGTTCTCTCTCCCTCTCCCTCTGCCCCCTCAACTCTCTAATCAAACAAACAGGTACTACTCTGCACCCACCAGATCGCCAGGCACAGAAGCAGTGGGGCCCCTGGACACTGTGTACCACGCGTTCACCTATCGACCCTGCCACCTGCCACTCCGTTTCCAGGTGCGAACCCACGAGAGGCAGTCACACACACACACACACACACACACACACATACACACACACAACAGACCCACCGGCGCCCGGCAGGCATCTCCACAGGTAAACACAGAAGTGAGGTAGATGATCGTCAGCAGGGAGGCTGTGAGGACACTACACACCCCGGGGAAATGTTAAGTAGGAGTTACGACCAATACGGAAGAGCCACACGGGGGCTCGGAGGCACCTCCAGGACACGGTGAGCCGAAGGACATGCTAACAGAAAGTGCAAACCATAAAGAAAAAATGATAAAATTAGACTTGATCAAAATTCAGAACTTCTGCTCTTCAAAAGCCGCTGTTGACAAAAATGAGAAGGGCAGCTGCAGACTAGGGGAAATATGCTTGCAAAACAGAAATGAGGTAAAAGACCTGTATCCAAAATATGTAACCAACTCTCAAAACTCAACCATAGAAAACAACCCAACAAAAATGGAGAAGGGAGCTGAGCAAACACTTCACCAAAGACCACTTAACCTGTGGCACCCAAAAGGCACACAAGATGCTCACGCCACCAGCGATCGGGGAGCCGCTAGTGAAAAACCACAAGGAATGATGCTTTAATTACGAATAGCTCACTCCAAGTCAAGTATATCTCTGTAAAGCTGCCTTTAAAAACCACACACACGCAGGTGGCTCGGTGGGTTAAGGCCTCTGCCTTCGGCCCAGGTCATGATCTCAGGGTCCTGGGATCGAGCCCCGCATCAGGCTCTCTGCTCAGCAGGGAGCCTGCTTCCCCCTCTCTCTCTGCCTGCCTCTCTGCCTACTTGTGATCTCTCTCCTCTCTGTCAAATAAATTAATTAAATTTTAAAAAGATTAAAAAAATAAAGATCTTCCCTTTAAACACACACACACACACACACACACACACACACACAAGAAACCACAACTATATTCCCGAGAGTGGCTAAAATTTAAAAACTGACCACACCAAGTGCAGACAGATACACAGGGCATTTGGAACTCTCACACACCGCTGGCGGGAATGCGCACTGGTGTAGCCACTTTCCAGACAGCTTAGCAACTTCTTAAAAAAGTAAACACACACCTACCATGTGGTCCACCTGAGTCCTGAGAATTTACCCAAGAGAAAGGAAAACAGAAAGTCTTGCACACACATATTCACAGCACGCTCATTCTAGCCCCAAACTGGAAGTCCCCTAAACGTCCGCAAACTGGCAAACGGAGAACCGAATGTGTGGTAAGTACAGTGGAGTGTTCCTCGGCCACAAAAAGGAAAGAACTCAGGAGGCGGCCGAGCTAGCTCACCGAGACAGGACGAAGGGACCTCAGCCTCCCACCAACTCACCATGGGCCTCAGGGAAGTCCCGGAACTTCTCTGGGTCTGCCTTTTCTCTCAACTCCCCTAGCCCTGAAGTCAGTCGGTTTATAACTCCAGCGGGCTGACAACTTAAGTGTCCAGTAGTCACCGAGTAGAAAAGAAAACAATGGCAAAAGGGAATTTCTGCTAGAAAAACAATTTAGGCTCCCAGCAAGCTGCCTATAAAGATTAGATCCCCTCACCCCCACCAGTTTAACAACAAAAAACCTACTGCCAGACCAGTAATATTTCTTGAGCAAAATACCATTAGAATGAAGTATTTTGGCTCTGAGCAAATTCTCAAGGCCATAAAGTTCACAACCTCATTTAATGGCTTTACGAAGTGCTTGTTGGCCCGATGCCGTAACTCCTAACCCATTTTCAAGGTCACACAGGAAGGAAGAAGGTGGTCCACGTGGAGTAGCTGTGCTCCCTTCCAGATAAGCAGCACTCTGAGCCCTCCGAGTGTGGCAGTGCGGAGCCTGGGCCACGTCCACCCCGCTGTCACTGGCCACATTCCTGCAGAGCCCGTGAAAACACGGGGGGCACGCAAGGCTGCACTGGGAACTCGGGAGCCCAACGGCTTATGCACAGCACATTATATTCCGAAAGAAGAAAAGTGGCTGTTACTGTCAGCACGCCCTCCAGACTTCAGGAATGCACCGTCATTCCCAATGTGAGCCGCTCTGCTCATCAGATCGAGGTCTTCCTCCCAAGCACATCGCCAACATTTACGGTGTGAGCGCAGATGCCAGAAAGGAGCCGCGTACACTCCTACAGTGCCGGGCCCTGCTGCCAATGCACGCGCTGAGCCGCCCACGGACCGGCACTCCCGCCCGGCTTCCCTTCGGGGCCAGGCCAGGCAACGCTGCAGGTCCCGGTCCCGGCCCCGGTCTTCCTCCGGTGCTCCAAAAGGTAGCAAGATGCGGGAAACCCAACCGTGAGTCTTTTCTCTATGCCAGCTGGCCAGGTGACCCAGCGCGTACCAGGCTCTGTAGTCACTCATGCGTGAAGCCAGGACCACAGCCACACCTGGGCCTGCGGCACCCCAGGGCTGTCCCGTGAGAACTCCAGTGCTCTGCAAACACAGGGTTCTCACCCGAGAGACGAAGGGAGGAGGCCCCTGCTCACCACCAGCCACCCCTCCTGCCTCCGGACAGCCCAGGCCATGGGCACCGCGGCACCCCCTCCCACATGCCGGCCAAGGCATGCAGCGGCCTGACTGGCCCCGAGGGGGCAGCCGCACGAGGCCATCTCCCGGGCGTGTGGCTCAGTGTCTGGGACAGAAACCAAATCGGGGAGGATCTCCCCAGTGGGGGTGGGGAGACCCACAGGAGCAACACCACGACCTCCTTCCCTTTCCTCTGCCAACTGATAACGGGGTCGCAGCCCCTCTGAACACACCTGCTGTCTAAGACTTAATCTTCAACGCTCTCAGTGGAAGGAGTCCAGCAACTTGAAGGTGTGACTGCCCAGCCCTGAAGCCCAGGCTCACAGTGGGGTTTCAAGAAGCCACGAAATGGGCAGAGACTCTGCGGTTCAGGCATCATCCTCGGAAGAGGACAGGCCTGTGGACCCCGTCCCGGACCCCCTGGGTCACCCATCCAGGACGACGGCGGGAGAGGGTGTAGCGCAGGCGGGAGGTCCTTAGTAAGACCTGTGTCCAGCCAGCCGGAACCAGCTACCAAGACGCTGAGGAAGGCACCGGGGGGCTCTGCCCCGTCCCGGGCCATCACACACACCCCCTTCTCCAAGATGCAGACCCGCACGGGCCTTGGTGGGTTAATGGGCTAGTGAGCCAAGCAAACGAGGGAGTGAAGAGGAATGGAAGGTTCGGAGTGTCCAGGGCTGCACAGACGGCTTTCTACGTTCCAGAGTGCAAGAAAGTCAGAGATGAGCCCACTGGGTGTGCCGAGGCCCCCCCTCCCAGTGGGAAGTCTGGCTCCGAGGAAGCTGCCCCCAGGGGCCATAGAGGGCGAGCACTGGGGGGAAACGTCAGCCCTCCTGGCACAGGCTCAGGGCGCTTGTGCTGTGGGAAGTGGCCACACAGGGTCCCACAGGCCTATCCAGACGGACAGTCCCGGGAGGACAACGTAGTGGTCCAAGTGGGGACAGAGGCTTCTCTGTTCTTCATGTGGATTCCAGAGGTTGATCCTGGAGCCAGGGCGGTGGGGGGGACAGCACAGTACTTTTCCACAAGCTCCCAGGGTAATGGGATGTGCTCTCCAGGCCCGGTCCACCCGCCCTCCTTAAGATTAGGTGCAGCGGTATACGTCCTGTCTTTAAAAACTGCCTGACATCGCTTTTCCATAATTTCCCACGAAAACCACAGAATGAAGAAATACTTTTATTAGCATAGCGCAAGGTGTGTCCTTCCAGAAAAGTCTCCGCTTCCCTGGGAGACTGGTCTCAGCAATATAAGAAGGGGTCTTCCGGGACACAAGCCCACAAGCACAGCACCTCACTCGGAGACCCAGTGAAAAATCCTCCCCGGGGCCTGGAAACACACTGGGCTGCAACTCCTTAGGGCAAACAAGCACCGGCTGCTTGTAGGCAGAAGGGCTGTGACCCCTGCTGGCCGGTCCTGGTTTCGCACTCTCTCGCCTCTGCAGGCCACAGGTGGGTTCCAAAGCCCAATCCCTGCTCCCGGGCTGGGCCAGCCTGCCACCAAGCCTCAACACCCCAGGGACAGAAAAGGAAGCAAAAATGCGCATATCTCCACCAGAAACCTCCTCCACTATGTTACACTTCAACCAAAAATCTAGTCGTCAAAAGAGAAACCAGAAGATCCTCTTTTGTTTTCCAAATTTATTTTAATCAACATGTACTTTAATAACAAAAAACAATCACATACTTTTAAAAAATGACCTGAACTTAACAAAAAGAATATCACCTCAGATCTTAGGCAGAAATTCCAACCCCTGCTGGTGTCTACCAGAAGCCCACACCGCTCTGTGGGTCCTGCCTGTGACCGGCAGCCAGCCAGCAGAGATCAAGAAAGGAGAGCTGCAAGTTTTATGACAAAAATCATAAAAGCTTTATGAAGCTTTATGACAAAAATTACCAAGGTGATAGTATAGGGCTTATTTTATATTTTAAAGATTTACTGTGGGGGGGCACCTGGGTGGCTCAGTTGGTTGAGCGGCTGCCTTCAGTTCAGGTCATGATTCCAGGGGCCTGGGATCGAGCCCCACATCGGGCTCCCTGCTCAGCGGGGAGCCCGTTTCTCTGCCTGTCACTCTGCTTACTTGTGCTCTATCTTTACCTCTGTCGAATAAATAAATAGTCTTTAAAAAAAATTTTTTTTTATTTGTGAGACAGAGAGAGTAAGCGTGTATGTATACAGCCAAGGATGAGGGGTCGGGGTGGGGGGAAGGGACAATCTTAAGCACACTCTGCACTGAGCGCAGAGCCTGACAGAGGGTTTGAGCCCAGGACTCTGAGATCACACCTGAGCCAAAACTAAGAACCAGATGCTCAACCGACTGAGCCACCCAAGTGCCCGTGTATGGGTTTTATTTTAAAGAAGTTAGAGGAGTCTAGGGCACCTGGGTGGCTCAGTTGGCTAAGCATCTGCCTTTGGCTCAGGTCACGATCCCAGAGTCCTGGAATCGAGTCCTGCACCAGGCTCCCTGCTCCGCAGGGATCCTGCTTCTACCTCTGCCTCTGCCTCTGTCTCTCATGAATAAATAAAATCTTTTAAAAAAGAAAGAAATTGGAGAAGTCTAGAAGAAGCAGGAAAGTATCCCAGAAAGAGCCCACGAAAACCATGTGTAACTGAGGCTCTGTAGGAACCAGGGGTGCACTGAACCACCGAACGGGAGCCCGAGGAGCTCTCTGTATGGCAGCTCCCATCTGGGATCTGGAAAGCAGGAAGAACAGACAGTGTCAGGGCTCACGTGGCGGAGCCCAGAGACGAACAGGAATCGGCCTGGGGTCACAGGTCTGTCAGGAGCCCGCATTCAGGGCAAGACGCACGCGCCACTGACGGCAGCCAGGTTCCCGGTACCGACGCCGTGTAAACCGCGACGCTTCCGCACGCAGGAGCAGACGGGCTCGTGATCACAGGAGCTGCCACATTTGGCAGGTTCTCGGCCAAGAGCGTGCAGGAAAAGGGTACCCGGGACCAGTGAGGGTCCCGCACCCTGCCCGGCCCCACACCTCCCGGGCCCCCCAGCCGCAGCTGAGCATCTTCTCTCTGCACACACCCTGCACCCACCGAGCCCGGCCCACGGCTCCCGGACGGCTCGGCCACGGGGAGCTGAAGGAGCTCGCGCCGCCTCTCAGGAGCACAGAGATGCCTGAGCGGGCGCGGCCCTCCAGTGACCTGGACCAACTGCCAGCGAACCCGGCGCACGTACCCTGAACGACGGAGACTCGCCCGGGCCGCCCGGGGCACAGGTGGCCTCGGGAGCGCTCTCCTAGGGCCCACTGCCACTAGCACTCATTCGGAAACTGCTCCGAGAAAAGGCTAGAATGGCCCGCAGCCAGGAAGTTGGCTGGCTGTCAGGGGGGCTCTCCTCCCCTCCTCCCCCTGCACAACGTCCTCTCTCCATTTTGTGAGAGAAAAAGCCACCAGTCAGGGCACCGGGGTGGGCGTCCGACTCTTGATTTCTGCTCGGGTCATGATCTCAGTGTCGTGAGCTCCTCGTGGAGTCTGCTTGGATTCTGTCTCCCTCTCCCTCTGCCCCTTCCCCTGCCCATGTGTGCACGCATGCTCTCTCTCTCTCTAAAATAAATAAAATAGATTTTTTTTACAAAAAGCCACCTGTCACCTAAATCGTACTAGGGAACACTGCCGAGGACATAAACACCTTGGGGGCACTGAACAACAGAACCTGAAACACTGGAGTCGCAAAAGTCAACCTCAACTACCCAGCAACTCATCCCTGACTGAGTCAGGCGGTTTCCAATTCCTTTTTCAAAAGAACTGAAGAAAGATCTAGTCAAGTTCTCATCTAACGGCAGACCTTTAAAAATAAATTTTGATAAAATGTGCCCCAAAGCACGTTAACCGTCTCCGAGTTCGAGGAATGAAGAACACGGTTACCACCGACCTTCCGTCGTTGATCGCTGACGTGAACGAGGCTGTGCCGGGCTCACAGGCAAGCGTGGGAAACAGGATAAAACCAGCCTTGTCCCACGCGAGCCAGCGATGCGTGCCCGCAGACGCGTGGACTCGGAAAGCCTGCCGCATCACTGCGTGCGGTGTGCCTGTCCAAACTGTACTTTCTGTGCAATAATTTATTTGCCAAAATTTATAATATCTTACGCCATTTTGATCAACTGCACACTAGGAATCGTAAAGACAACTCAATAAAAAGGAAAAACGTTAACACTCAGAACGTGGCGGAAACAGAAAACAAATTTAAACGCACATCCCTATTTTTGTGGCAGACTTAGGCCACGCTAGACGCGAACATTTTCATGTTACGATCTGAATTCCTGAGTACAGATTCCCGGGCCGCGCTCCATGCATCCCCGGGGCAGGGCCTGCTCCAGCCTGCGCCGCCCTGCCACCGCCGCGCCACCGCCACGGGGCCGAGCTCGCCCTCCGGTGCCCTCGGCAGCACGGCACCCCAAACGGCAGTCTGCAGATCTGGCGGCTGCTCAAACCTAAAACTTAGTGACCCTCTAATTTGTTTCAGAGTGGTCTCTAGAAGGCACCGAATGTGTCCACAAGTCCCTTGTTCCATCCTCTGCTCCTCCCACACAGACACCAGCAATCAAGCCCCAGCCACCTCCCCTTCCGGCGAGGACACGAGCCGAGGCCGACAGGCCCCCCGTGCGCCTACCTTGGGGTGCGCTTGCTTGCTGCCCGGCATGGCTTCGGGCGCCAGCAGGCTCGCTTTGGTCTTCAATTTTTTGTTCTTTTTCTCTGTCACTTCAGTAACTTTTCTCTTCTGTTTTGCCATCCTGCAACAGAAAGGTAACTTGCTAAATACATGGGAAATAAAAGGTCTCAGGATATGTGACATTTTTAAACAAAGGTGGGAAGAGCGCTCTCCCACTGCTAAAAAAGTACAAAGGTATTTCAGAAAACACAGTATATACAAGTTAAAAGTCAAATCCAGTTCTCCTTTCCCATCAGCTGGGGAAGCCGCACCGTCACCGGGGCATTCGGTCACCAACAGGTGGAGGGGACCACAATGTGCCCAGGATGGCCTCCTCGGATTGTGAAAGAAGCACCAACCAGGGCCACATAAAAGGAATGACACACAATTTGAGAAGTATGCGATTATGTCTACTTTCTCAAGCACCGTAGTATCTAGAACTCCATGTAACAGAATAGAAAAAAGCCCATGAATTCTAAAATCCATTCCCTTTGTGGGACTGTGCCTCGGGGAAACAAGACCTGGCTGAAGTACCAGAACCTGGAAGCATGTTCGAGAGGTCGCAGTAGAGAGCCCTCCACTGAGGGGCACTGGCTGCTGCTGGGACCTCTGGGAGGAGTCCTCTGAAGGAAGTCTGAGGGAGGATGTCTAGAGGGAGGGGTTGTCTGAGGGAGGGATGTCTGAGGGGGACAGCTGAGGACGTCTGAGGGAGACATCTGTGGAGATGACATCTAAGGACATCTCAAGGAAGATATCTGTGGGAAAGACATCTGAGGGAAGAGGTCAGAGAGGGGACCTCTGAGGAAGGACCTCCAAGGGAAGGCATCAGAGGGAGAAATTCTGAGGGAGGGACATCTGAAGAAGAGACATCAGAGGGGGGATATCTGAAGGAGGGATGTCTGACAGAGGAGGACTGGGGGGCAGAACTGAAGGAGGGACCTCTGAAGAAGGACTTCTGAGGGAGGAATTCTGAGAGAGGGACATATGAAGGAGGCTATCTGAGGGGGGACATCTGAAGGAGGGATGTCAGAGGGAGAAAGATCTGAAGGAGGATGTCTGAGGGAGGGACGTCTGAGGGAGACATCTGTGCGGAGGGCATCTAAAGGAGGGCTTCTGAGGGAGGACATCTCAGGGAGGCTATCTGTGGGAAAAACATCCGAGGGAAGAGGTCAGAGAGGGGACCTCTGAGGAAGGACCTCCAAGGCATCTGAGGGAGGAGTTCTTAGGGAGGGACATCTGAGGTATGATGTCTGAGGAGGGACATCACAGGGAGGACATCTGAAGGAAAGACGTCTAAGGGGGAACATCTGAAAGAGGGATGTCTGAGAGGTGACATCTGAAGGAGGGACCTCTGAGGGAGAGCCTCTGAGGGAGGGAGGTCTAAAGGAGGATGTCTGAGAGGGAACATCTGAAGGTGGACATCTAAGGGAGTCATCCGTGGGGAGGGCATCTAAGGGAAGACTTCTGAGGGGGGACATCTGAAGGAGGACATCTAATGGGTGGGACTTCTGGGAGGGGGACTTGTGGGAGAATTTCTGAGGGGACACCTCTGAGTGGTGAACCAGGCTGATTCTTGGAGGGAGTCGTGGGAACTGAACCAGCTCCTGCTGCTGCAGTGAAGACCACTGCTGGGTGGTACGACCCGGAACAGCAAGAGCAACAAGCGGCGCCATCACCCGCTCCACCCGCTCCGGTCTCCCTGCTGCCTTCTTGGGTGGAGCCAAGAAGGGGCTGAAAACAGAAAAGCATTTTGCAGAGGCCCACAAGCTATGATGTGAGCCCCACAGCATGGAGTGGAAAAGGTGCTTTTGGAGCCGAGACAATTTAATAACCAGCACCCGCAAACATATACATACTGCTTTCCATACATGCGGTTTTTAGTAGAAACAACCCACACATTAACAAAGGATTAAATAAGTAAACCAGAATAAACCAACAAAATGGAAATCAACTCAATAATTGAAATAAATGAGATAGCGTTACAGATACAGAATGGAAAATATAGAACACATGTGTAGTATTACACAATTTCATTTTTAAAAAATAATACTGGGACATCTGGGTGGCTCGGTCAGTTAAGCATCTGCCTTCGACTCAGGTCACGATCTGTGGGGCCTGGAATCGAGTCCTACATCAGACTCCCTACTCAGTGGGGAACCTGCTGCTCCCTTCTCCCTCTGCCTGCCACTCCTCCTGCTTGCGCTCTCTCTCTCCTTCTCTCTGACAAATAAATAAAATCTTAAAAAGTGTTTAAAAATATTGGAAAAAACAGTAATAAAGTATATAAAATACAGAAACACATACATACATATACTTATGTATACACATATATAAAATATCTGTTTATATGTTTTTATATATATATAAAATACATAAAAATAAATAAAACCTTTACCTTTATTTACATCTGGGGTTGGGTTACAAGGAACTTTCTAGTTATTTACAGCTCAGTTTCATTTTGTTTTCAAGGTTTTATACTTGAAAAAAAAATGAAGATTATTTTTTAATACCAGTCCTTTAAAACTCTAATTACAAGGCCTACTAATACCAGTTTTTATTCTAAATTATAAAAATATATTTCATTTTATTTATCCTAAACTCACTCCCAGTGGTTTCAGCCTCCATATTCCAGATTTTAAACACACACACACACACACACACACATATAATACATGTATCTATTGCACATTTTTGTCTATATTTTTTTAATTTAATTGTAGACACGTAGTTCAAGGCTGTGTATATAGGTAAAGGGACAGAAACCCAATGTTCTCTTCTCTTGACACCGGAATTCATTTTAGATTCTATCAAAAGATATTAAAAATATAACTTATTCAGCAAATATTTTTTGAGAGCCAATTCTATGCCAGGCACTGTGCTAGATGCTGAACACAGGGTAAACAGCACGGCAAATAAGAGCCTTGATTTGGTGGAGCTTCCCTTCTAGTGGGAAAGAGGGACCTATTTATTTAAGTAAATGACAAAACCCTTTTACATGGGATTGTCAGGAAATAGAACAGAAGAAAGTGAGCACAGGTGACAGGCAGGCAGCGAGACAGCCACAGTGGCAGGAGGCCTCCGGGAGGCCAGCGAAGGACAGAGCAGGCAGCGCAGGCAGTGCTAGGAGAGCAAAAGTTGTGTGTGTCCTGAGCTGGTCCTCTCGCTGGGAACACACGTACCGAAATGTAAATTTCCCCCAAAGCAAAACCGTTTCCACGGGGACAAAAGGGGACAGTTACATCAAGGTATCAGCTAGTGGAATTAAGCACACACACACACCTTCACCCAGCAATCCCACCGCAGGCACGCTACGCTCCTGTGTGTCGTCACATGCCGGTCACTGTCGCCACCTGCAGAGTTCCGAGCGCGGGCCAGGAGCTGCCCTAGGCTGGGCCAGGCAGTCCAAAAGACCTACCCACACACATCTGACATGCTTATGGGGGGACGCAAATGCATACATGAGAAGATGGTGAGTGCTAGCCGAAGCCAAACAGAAGTGGGATAGCATTATGGGAAGGGCAACTACAAAGGGTGATCACAATGTAAAGGGCCTAGAAGCAATGCAGACATAGAAAGCCCAGATTTGGGTTCTAAACACCATTCTCTATTTTAAAAAAGGGGTGGGATTGCAGAGGTCCTCAAGATTCCTGGTCTGGAGCAAGTAAAGTGGAAGGTGAACCTGGGGTGTATCAAGCTGTGCCAAGCACTCAGGAAACAGGTGACCCTGCGGCCACATCCAAGAAGGCAGAGCAGGAGCATGGGGCTCCCTCTGCCCCATTTAGGGGCTGTGACTGATTTACAACACAATGAAAGTGTATTACTGTTGTAGAATCAGAAAAATTCCAAGCTCCACAGTCTTTAATTAACCCTTATCTTAAAAAAGTATTCAAAGCCAGAGGCTACAAATTTCAATTAGCAGTGTAATAAGAAATTGTGAAAGAACAAGAGACTGTTGACATAGCGGCTTTGAAAAGACAAAGGACCCTGTCAGCCAATTACCTTGTCGGAGAAATAAGGAAAATTTAGCAAATATTTACACACCAGTTACCATAAAAGTTAAGTTAAATCTTTATTCATTCTGTAAGTTATCATTAAAAAGTGTAATCACTAAGTCTATTTGCTAAAAAGAGAGAAAGACTTTTCCATATTATAAAAAGGGTTCTTTTAATAATTCTAAGAGATGGTGTCTCATGACTTTAAGGCAATCAATGTTTGTTATAGAGAACGACAAATCCTTACATTTATGGCCAGTGATTTTCAACAAGGGTGCTAAGACAATTTAATGGGAAAGAACAACCTTTTTAACAAAAGGTGCTGGGACACCTGGACTTCCACATGCCACAGAATGAACTGAGAGCCCTACCTCACACCAAACACAAAAATTAACTCAAAATGGATCAAAAACCTAAATGTAAGAGCTAAATCATAGGAGTAAACCTTCAAGACGCTGGATAAGGCTACGGTCTCTTAGATACGACACCAAAAACATAAATAGCAAAAAAACAACGTAAATTGTGGACTCCTCAAAATTAGAAAATTTGGTGTTGCAAATGATGTCAGCAAGAAAGTACAAAGACAACATCAAGGATTGGAAAAAATATTTACAAGTCATATAACTTACAAGAGACTTGGGACCACTAAGTATGAAGAATTCTTGTATCTTAACAAAACAAAAACAAAAAAACAGTCTCATTTAAAAATGGACAAAGAATTTGAATACAGATTACCCCAAAGATGACACACAAATGGCCAATGAGAACATGAAAAGATGCTTAACATCATTCATCATTAGGGAAATGTAAATCAAATGATATGCCACCTCATAGTCACTAGGTTGGCTATAATCAAAAAGATAGATAATCGGGACGCCTGGGTGGCTCAGTTGGTTGAGCAACTGCCTTTGGCTCGGGTCATGATCCCAGCGTCTTGGGATGGAGTCCCGCATCGGGCTCCTTGCTCCGCAGGGAGCCTGCTCCTCTCTCTGCCTCTGCCTGCCTCTCTGCCTGCTTGTGTTCTCTCTCTGTTGAATGATTAAATAAAATCTTTAAAAAAAAAAAAAAA
>CM052805.1:33551120-33582474 GCA_028533885.1 Nasua narica
AGCCAGCCGTCGACTGGGGAGGTTCGTCCCTTTCCCTGTAGCGTGAGCGCTGGTACGGAGGGACTTCTGTCTCCTGCCCTTTGCGTTGTGTGAGGCCTGCAGCTTTTCTGTCCCTTGTTCGCTGCATTCCTGTCGTCTTCTGTGCTTAGTTGATGTGCAATGTTTAAATTCCCTCCTAATTTCCTTTGGTGTATTTTCTTTTTTTTTTTTTAATATGTTATTTATTTATTTGATAGATCACAAGTAGGGAGAGTCAGGCAGAGAGAGGCGGAAGCAGGCTCCCTGCTGAGCCGAGGGCCCGACGCGGGGCTCGATCCCAGGACCCTGAGATCATGACCTGAGCCGAAGGCAGAGGCTTTAACCCACTGAGCCACCCAGGCGCCCCATCTTTTGTGTATTTTCTATAGCTCTTTTCTTCCTGGTTGCCATGGGGATTACATGTAACACCCTAAATTTATAACCTTCTAAATCGAATTTATAGTAGTTTAACTTCAGTGACACGCAGAAACCTTGTCCCTTCACAGCTGTCTGTACAACCCCCTTTAGGTTGTCAGTGTGACGGTATTTCATCTGTCCACACTGTGCACCCCAAGACATACAAATCATTTCTTCCTTCCTTTCTGCATTCATCCATTCATTTTTTTTTTTTAAGATTTTTTATTTATTTATTAGAGAGAGAGACTGAGAATGAGAGGTGAGAAGGTCAGAGGGAGAAGCAGACTTCCCGCAGAGCCGGGAGTCCGATATGGGACTCGATCCCGGGACTCCGGGACCACGACCCGAGCCTAAGGCAGTGCCCAACCAACTGAGCCATCCAGGCACCCCCATTTTTTTTTAAGTAATCTCTCCACCCACCTGAAATCAAGAGTGGCATGCTTCTCCAACTGAGTTAGCCAGGTGTCCCCATAAATAATAATTATTTTAAATGCATTAGTCTCTCAAGTTACGTAGAAAACAACATCTGGGGTTAAATACTAAAGTTATAGTAGTACTGAGTTTTACATTAATAATTTTTTGAATCAAATGAGTTAGTTTCTTAAATCATGTAGAAAACCACTGTTTTGATACCATCGAATGTCAACTAACCATTGTTATAATAACTCTAGCTTTCTTTTTTTAATCTTTTTTTTAACATCTTAATTTTATTTTAGTGTTCCAAGATTCGCTGTTCATGCACCACACCCAGTGCTCCATGCAATACGTGCCCCCCTATTACCCACCACCAGGCTCACCCAACCCCCATCCCCTCCCCTCCAAACCCTCAGTTTGTTGTTCAGAGTCCACAGTCTTTTATGGTTCATCTCCCCCTCTGATTTCCCCCCATTCACCCTTCCTTTCCTTCTCCCAATGTCCTCTATGTTTTTCCTTATGCTCCAAACGTAAGTGAAACCATGTGATTATTGACTCTCTCTGCTTGACTTATTTCACTCTACATAATCTCTTCCAGTCCCGTCCATGTTGATACAAAAGTTGGGTATTCATCCTTTCTGATGGAGGCATAATATTCCATTGTATATATGGACCATATCCACTTTATCCATTCATCTCTTGAAGGGCATCTTGGCTCTTTCCAGTTTGGCTACTGTGGACATTGCTGCTATGAACATTGTGGTACATATGGCCCTTCTTTTCTTTTTTTCAAGATTTTATTTATTTATTTGTTTGTTTGTTTATTTATTTATTTATTTATTTATTTATTTGACAGAGAGAGGTCACAAGTAGGCAAAGAGGCAGGTAGAGAAAGAAGAAGAAGCAGGCTCCCTCCCAAGCAGAGAGCCCGATTCTGAGCTCGATCCCAGGACCCTGAGACCATGACCTGAGCTGAAGGCAGAGACTTAACCCACTGAGCCACCCAGGCGCCTCGCTTCTTTTCACTACATCTGTATCTTTGGGGTAAATACCTAGTAGTGCAATTGCAGGGTCATAGGGTAGCTCTATTTTTAATTTTGTGAGGAATCTCCACACTGTTTTCCAAAGTGGCTGCGCTAACTTTCATTCTCACCAACAGTGGAAGAGGGTTCCCCTTTCTCCACGTCCTCTCCAATACTCGTTTCCTGTCCTGTTGATTTTGGCCATTCTAACTGGTGTAAGGTGGTATTTCAATGTGGTTTTGATTTGATTCTCCCTGATGGTTAATGATGATGAACATTTTTTCATGCGTCTATTAGCCATTTGTATGTCTTCTTTGGAGAAGTGTCTGTTCATGTCTTCTGCCCATTTTTTGGCATGATTATCTGTTTTTTGGGTGTTGAGTTTGAGGAATTCTTTATAGATATTGGATATCAGAACTTTGTAGTGTCATCTGCGAATATCTTCTCTCTCTCTGTGGGTTGCTTGTTTGTTTTGTTGACTAGTTCCTTTGCTGCGCAGAAGCTTTTAATCTTGATGAAGTCCCAAAAGTTCACTTTTGCTTTTGTTTCCTTTGCCTTTGGAAACAGCTTGAAAGAAGTTGGTGGCTGATGTCGAAGAAGTTACTGCCTATGTTCTCCTCTAGGATTTTGATAAATTCCTGCCTCACATTGAGGTCTTTTATCCATTTCGAGTTTATCTTCGTGTATGGTGTGGGAGAATAGTCGAGTTTCATTCTTCTATGTATAGCTGTCCAGTTTTCCCAGCACCATTTATTGAAGAGACTTTTTTCCACGGGATATATTTTCCTGCTTTGTTGAAGAGTATTTGACCCCAGAGCTGAGGGTCCATATCTGGGCTCTCTACTGTGTTCCATTGGTCTGTGATAACACTAGCTTTCGTCGTGGCCATGTATTTACCTTTCCTGGGATCTTTGTTTCTCTGTATGGCTTTGTGGTGCTGCAGCTCTGGTCACAAACTCCCTCAACTCTTGTTTATCTGGGAAGTCTCGATTTCTCCCTCACATTTGAAGGACAGTTTTGCCAGAAATAGGATTCCTGGTTGACAGTTTTTCTCCTCTGAGCACTTGGCACATATCAGTCAACCGTCTTCTGGCCTCTGAAGTTTCCGATGAGAAATCTGCTTTTCATCTATTTGAGGATTTCTTGTGATGAGTGGCTTTCCTCCTGCTGCCTTTGTGATCCTTGGGTCTGGGTTTTGGACACCGAGCTGTTACTTGTCTCGGTGTGTGGCCTCTTGGCATTCACGGAGCCTCATGGATTTTTGCGCTCACATCTCACACTGTGAGACGTGATTTCCTTAGATCTTCTCTCCCTGCTCCTTTCTCTCTCATTTCTTCCATGATTCCCACACGCATCACTTGGCTCCTTATGTTCTGTTCACTTTTCTTCCATCTTCTTTTCTATCTATTCCTCGGCCTCTGTAACTTCCATGGTCCTGTCTTCAAGGTCACTGATTCTTCTCCTGGCTGCTCAGATCTGCCCTTGAATCCCTCGGGTGAATTTTCTGTTTCAGTTACTGTGCTTTTACATCCAGAAGTTTCTTTCTGGTTTCTCTGTAGAGTAGATTTTCTGTCTTTATTTCTGTTTCCCTTTTGTCTGTACATGGTTTTCTTGGCTTCCTTCACATCTGGCATTTGTTCTTCAAGTGTATTTACAACTTCTTTGACCATCTGTAATAACATCTGTCACCAAATCCTTGTCCAAGACAGATTGTGTTCTTCTGTCCCTTGGAATGGCCATGCTTTTCTCTTTCTCTGTATGCCTCGTGATTGTTTTTGTTGGACATTGGAAACTAATAATGTGGAAACTTGGAAATCAGATTCTCCCCCCTTCCCAGGGCTTGGTGGCTTAGTCACTATCTTTGTTTTGTTTTGATTCTTGTGGACTGCCTGCCAAGGGTCAGCCTGAGGTGTAAACTGGATGTCTTCTTGGGTCTTTTTTTTTCCCCTTAGTTTTTTTACTTATTTTTGTTAAAGCGAGAGCACGTGAGTGGGAGGGCCAGCAGGAGAAAGAGAATCTCGAGCAGACCCTGCGCTGAGCGTGGAGCCCGACTTGGGGTTTCATCTCACGCCCCTGATATCATGACCTGAGCCGAAATCAAGAGATGGAGGCCCAGCCAGCCGAGCTGCCCAGACGCCCCTTCTCAGGTCTTTTCTAAGCTCTTCTGCGGTCATTCGTAAATTTTTCCTATATATGCAGTTGTCACGAATGTCCCAGGCTTTAAAGCCTGGCTTCCAAGGTGGGGGCCCCAGGCCTTTAGACCCTTGGAAGTCACATGGGCTGGAGGGAAGTGGCTGCCCCCCCCCCGCCACCCCCCTCCACTGGTCAGCGGCAGCAATCCCTGAACAGAGCATAGGCCTGGTCCCTGGAGGACAGGGTCCTCACTGCCCATCCTGGCTCTTACCTGCTGTGTGTGGTTCCTTCAGGAACACTGCACATCTGGCTGCCTGGGGCCGGGGGTGTGGAGGTAGCTGCTCCCCCGCTAAGAGCTGACGTTGACGAGTACCTGCAGCTTACCATCCACACCTTCCCCTGGTCCCAAATTACCTGAGCTCCTTCTACATGGTCCTGTGTCTTTCTCCAGAACATCCGGCTCCTCGGGCACAGGCTTTAGTGGAGGGATGGGCTGTACACGGTGTGATGGGGGCGGGCAGGGGGTGGACTGGTGGTCCCCAGCATCAGGGCAGGCCGTGGGTGAGCAGAGGTACTGAGGGGGCGAGTGTGGGGTTACTCACTGTGGCCAAGGTTAGGGTGTGGTCCTGGGGTGTGCTGAGGTCTGGGGCTTCCTGAGCAGGAGGATGTCACCAGAAGGGGATGTGGGGAGACGTGGGTAAGAAGCCCCTGAGGTTTTTGGTGCTGGGGTTATCCAGAATTCTCCACAGAAGAGGGGAGACAGCTCCCCCAGAAGAGGGGTGGGCGTAGTAGGTGCAAGGGCCCCTGCCACTGTGAGCCGTGAGCTTCATGCGCTCAAGGGAGAAGCGAGGAGGCCAGTGTGTCCAGAGGAGAGTGGGGGACGGGCTCACCGGTGGCATGGCGCACGCAGGGCCTCGGTGCCCATTCGTTGCAGGGGAGGGTCCTGGGCCGACAGAGGTGAGGTGGACACTGGGAGACTGTTAGGGGTCTCTGAGTCGTCCAGATGAGAGGGGACAGTGGCTCAGTCTAGCACGCTGGTGGGGGTGTGGTGGGAAGTCCAATCCTGGATATATTTTGAAATCTGAGGAACAGGATGTGCTGGGACATGGCGTGTGGGGCGCCGGACAGGGAGAGACGAGGACACTCCAGTTTAGAGCCCAGGGCGAAGGAAGAAGGGTGGGGACCAGGAGTTACCGTGGAGAAGCCGCCACAGACCTCGAGCAGAGACTCAAGCTAGACACCAAGTAGCTGATAGCCAATGATGTACGCGTTTTTCTATTGCTGTTTATTCCCCCCCCCAAGTGAAATTCACATAACATAAAATTAACCATCAAAAACCAGCAGAGTCGAGTGGCATTTAGAACATCCCAGTGTGGTGTGTGACCACCTCACGCACTCAGCTCCCAAGTACGGTTTTTGCAACCAGGAAACAAGATGTGGGTTGTGGGGGTCCGGAGCCTGGCTGTGGGCGAGGAGGGGGCGGGGCGGGGGCGGGGTCCAGAGACTGGAGGTGGGCGGGGAGGGGCGGGGGCGGGGGGCGGGGTCCAGAGCCTGGAGGTGGAGGGGGCGGGGTGGGGTCCGGAGCCTGGAGGTGGGTGGGAGGAACTGGGGGTGGGGGGCGGGGCGGGGTCCGGAGCCCGGCGGTGGGTGGGTGGGAGGGGGGTGGGCAGGCCCGTGCAGGCTGCCCCTCCCAGGAAGCCGGAAGGACCCGGTGCCTCACCTGCAGGCCAGCGGAGCCTGTGGCTCTGACGGGGTGAGGGGGTGGAGGGGATGGAGGGTCCACGGGTCAGGAGAGGGACTCCGAAATCTGGCCGCAGGTGCGCTGAAGGGGATGGTCCAGGGGAAGGAAGGGAATGTGCTGGAAGCAGGCGGGGAGAGCCCGGAGGGAAGGCTGGGGAGAGAGGGGCCTCTTTCAGGGGCTCCCCGGGCGCCTGCCCCGTAGAAGTGTGGATGGCCCCCTCTCTGTGAACCGGAGCGAACAGCCGCCCCCCCCCCACCCCGCGGGAGGGCCGGGCGGGGAGACCGAGGATCAGGCAAACGGAGCAGGGCGCGTTGAAGGTTGTGACAACAGAAACCAGAAAGGTCAGCGGGGACTGTGGGGGAGGGGCCAGCAGCCCCACCCCCGCCCCCGCCCCTGTGCCCTCCCCCCTTCTGGGACTTAGGGCGGGATGGGCCAGAGTCCTCCGGAGCCAGACCCAGGCTTCCCAGCAAGCACCCTCCTCCCTGCGGGCGCCTTGGTGGGCAGTGACGCGACCTGCTCCGTGGGCCCTGCCCCGGGTTGACTCTCACTCTGCTCCCACCTCCACGATGCCCTCCACCCAGAAGGCAGGGCAGTGGGTAGGAGGAGGAAGGGCTGTGGCCTGGAGGTGGCTGTGGCCTGGAGGTGTCCTCATGGTGGGTGTCCTGGCTGGGCCACGAGTAGACATGGGAGTCAGGCCTGGCCCCTCTCTGCCGCTTTCCCTCACCTCTGTGGGCATCGCCTCTGCTGGCTTCCCCAGAGCAGCACATGCCCTGGGGCGCGGTCTGCGCCGGCTGGACACAGGCCCCAGAGGCCCAGTCCAGGCCGCTGGGCGAGGAACCCCGAGTCCCTGCTGCCCAGAGAGAGGATGGGCAGGCTTGGACAGCTCCCTGCACCGCGGGGAAAGGGTGCAGCCAGAGCAGAGCCTGGAGGGGCGTGGGGGCCCTGGTGCTGGGGTCCCCCCGCCCGCTGCCCTCCCACCCCGGAGGGGCTCTGAGCCTCGGCGTGTGAGGCTTCCGTGGCCATGCAGACGCCTCACGGCTGGAGCGTGTCTGCGGGCTCCCATGCGGGGCTGTGGGTGTGCGCGCAGGCAGGCAGGCCTGGCCGAGCTCCAGCAGCCTGAGAAGAAGCCCCCAGGCCCAGCCTGGCCACCTGGACCTCGACAGCATCAGGCCTGTCCGTTCTCCCTCGAAGACTTCCCCCCAGCCTCTGTCCGGCCGGCCACCGTGTCCTCCCACGGCCCGAGTGTGCACGCGGACGCCCTCTGGGGTCCGGGCCCTCCGGAGACTGCCCAGAGGCTCTCTTAGGGAGCAGTCCCGGCTCCTCCGTGAAAAGCGGGCACCCTTCAGGAGGAGTTCCTGCTCCCGCCCCTGACTCCTGCAGGGGTGCTGGGGCTGCCCTGGGTGACAGGTGGGGCCAGCTCACTACACTCCGCTCGGCCATGTCCCCTGTGATCCTGGAGAGGTAACGCTTGCGCCAGATCTCTGCCAGGCAGGGGGCACCCAGACCCGGCACGGTGCAGCCATTAGCCTGAGGTTCGGGGGAACCATACTGGGCGCGTGAGGTCACAGCGTCCCGCTTGCTTGAGCCAGCCGGGCCCTCCACCCGTCGGCGCCTCCCCGGCATGTGCCGCTCCTGGTGGCCTTCGCCTAGGTGCGATGTGGGGCGGGGTGAGGTGGCCCCCTCCTCTTGCACCTGAAGGCTCAGAGCCTAATGTGAAGTCAGCTGCTCTTGGGTGTCAGCGGGCGCCGGGGAGCCCTGCTGGGGGTCACCGTGACCTCCTGTGAGCAGTAGTCTTGCCTGCGCACCGGGCCAGATGGCCCCGCGGAGAGACCGCCTCCACCCCCAGGACCCTTCTGCTCCCTCCCCTGCCTGGCACCTGCCTGTGTCGCACCCGTGAAGGAAAGTAGTTCAGCATGGGGGGCGGTGGGCTCTGGGAGACCCGTGCTGGTCTGCTCCAGTCTGCCCTGGGTGACCTCAGGCAAGTGTCTGACCCTCTCTGGGCCTTGTTTGCCTCGCTCTGTGCAGTGGCACTAGGGGCAGGCTCGGCCTCAGACGGAGCAGTGGGACCAGGCGAGTCGAGGTGCTCAGACTTCAGCCCCCAGGGAGAGAGATGAGGTCTCTGTGCACCGGCCCGGGCGGACAGGATGGCCGGGAGGGGGGCTGCCCAGTCTGGGAGAGGGAGGGCATAGCTCACAGAGGAAGCGGGTTCCTGCCGACCCCGCAGGGCATGGGCCAGGGTCAGAGGCCCTGAGTTTTCTGCTCCTCCGATCTCTGGAGGAAGCCTGGGGGCCTAGAAACAGCCACTGCTTTCTTCGATCCATCCTTCTGGAGGTGTGATTTATGCACAATAAAATGCACCCACCCTTCCAGCCGCGAGGAGAGCGCGGGCCTTCCCTGCCGCACTGCCCTGTGCCCCGTCCCTCCCCCGGTAGACAGATTTCCCTCTGCTTCTCCTTGTCGTTGAGAGGTTTGTGTTCTCATTATTCAGTTGGAATGGTCCCTCGTGCACTTGGACACACGTCCTTTATCGGACCCGTGATTTGCAGCGTCTCTCCCGGTGTAGTTTGTCCCCACCATAGTCCTTCCAAGAGCACATCTTTTCTTAAAGTTCTGATGAAGCTGTCTTATTTATTTGTTTATTTAATTTTTTCGTCTTGTTTTCTGTGACCGAAAAGGCTTTGCCTAACCCAAAGTCACAAAGATTTCAGGAGGTTTATAGCTTTGGGTTTTACATTTAGCGCGATGATGCATTTTGAATGACTTTTGGTACACGGCCGGAGGCATGGATTGAAGTTTAGGGTTTTTGCAAATGACATCCAAGTGATGATGGTTCTTTCCCCACTAAACTCCCTTACACCTTCGTCAGAAACCCGTGTGGGTCTGTTTCTGGGCCGTCTGTTCTGTGCCACTGATCTCTGTTTCTGTGCTGATACCGGCAATAACTATAATTTTACGGTAAATTCTAAAACCAAGTAGCGCTAGTTCTCTGTTTTTGTCATTTTTCAAAGTTATTTTGGCTACTCTAGGTCCTCTGCATTTGCATATAAATTTTAGAATCAATCAGTCTGTTAATTTATATTTTAAAAATTCTGCAGGAATTCTGATCAGGATTACATTGAGTCTGTAGATTAATTTGGAGAGAGTTGACATCTTCGTGATATCCAGTCTTCCCCCCCGTGAGAATCATATCCTTCAGTACACATTCAGGGGGTCTGAGATGTAGCTCAGCAAGGTCTTGTCGTGTGCAGTGCACTGTCTTATTTACCCCTAGGTGTTTCGTTTTTTCATGCAATTGTAAATGGCATTTTTAACTTTTCATTGCAGCAAAATACGTATAACATAAAACTTTCTATTTCACGCTCTTTTAAGTATAGTTCAGTAGCATTTAAAACGTTCTCATTGTTGTGCTACGGGCCCCAGCATGTAAACAGTATTTTTGAATGTTCAGTTTCCAGCGGCTCGTTGCTGATATATACAAATATCATAGATTTTTGTATATTTATCTTATATCCTGTAGCCTTACCAGTTCTAGTACTGTTTCTGTAGGAGCTGCCAGACTTTCTACATTGATAATAACGTTCTATATAAGTCAAAGAGGTTTTATTTCTTCCTTTCCAATCTAGGAACTTTTTATGTCTTTTATTGCATTATTGCCCTGACTGGAATCTCCAGTTCAGTTTTGAATAGAAGTGAGTAGGACAGACATTCCTGTCTCGGTCCCGATTTTAGGGGAAAGTATTCGGTCTTCCTCCGTTAGGTGTGATGTCAGCGATTTCGTAGATGCTATATACCAAGTTGGGAAAGTCCCCCTCTATTCCCAGTTTTCTGAGAATTTTTACCAAGATGGTACATTTTATCACATGATTTTTCTAAACCTATTGACACAGTCATATGGATTTTCTTTTTTAATCTGTAAATATGGCGAATTGCATTGATCAGTGTCCAAATGTTAAGCCAGCTTGGCATTCGTGGTATAAATCGCTGTTGGTCATGGGTTTTTTTTCTTCTTTGTCTGTTATTGGGTATGCAGATCTTGTGGCCACGTTTTCATCTCACTTTGCTAAATGCTGAGCAGTAGAATTGCTGGTTTACACGAGAGAGATGTTCGATTCGGTGAGAACTGCCACGATGTTTTCCAAAGTGAGCTGGAGCCACTTAGACTCGCGCGGGCGCCGTCGGAGAGCCTGGGTGCTCTCGTCCTCGTCACTGGGTGATCTCTGTCCCTCGTGTTTTAGCCCTTCTTGTGGGTGCGGGACAGCCTTCCATCACCAGAGCTTTTTTAAAAAGGCACAAGCGATAACTTTATGTCACCTAGTGTCTCCGTTTCTTAATCTCAGACTCTTCCTCAGGCCTCCTGGAAGCCCCTGCTTGAGTCACAATTACAGGCATGCGTGCCTGTCCCCGTCGCACCCAGGCTGGATGCGCTGGCGGGGATCGCACAGCCCTCAGTCGGGGACCGGCGGGCATCGCACGGCCCTCAGTCGGGGACCGGCGGGCATCGCACGGCCCTCAGTCGGGGACCGGCGGGCCGTAGGAGCCGCTGCGGGATGCCAGGCAGGTCTGCAGCCTCTTGCCAGTCCCTGCTGAGGTGCTCTGTAAACAGGTCTTCTAGCCCGGGACAGAGACAGCCTTGTCCCAGAGCTGGTGCCTAAGGGTGGAGGACGGCAGAGCAGGAACGTGTGGAGGTCTTCGTTCAGCCCGTCTCAGAGTTCCCGCACAAGTCGGTGGGGCTGTGAAGAGAGAGGCCTGGGCCGGGGGTTCACACTCAGAGCAGATGCTAGTGAGGGCTGAAAAGTGGGGTCTCTCCTGCACCCCAGGGACTTTCCCAGTTATTGTCCCATCTCACAGAGGAGGAGGGCGAGGCCCAGAAGGGATACTGCTTGCCCAAGACCCCATGCCTGCCGGGCCTTCTGTGTGCAGCTGCTGGCCAAGCAGCTCTGGTGGAGCTTTCCAGGAAAGACAGGTGTGGGGCTGTCGGGTCGTTCATCCATCGCGAGCCCTAGAGCCCGGGCTTCGGCTGGGTTCTGTGCCGGCTCGCGGGGGCGCCCGTGGCGAAGGAGGAGACAGGCTGTTAGCAAGGCCTGCAGCTGCCGCGGAGAGAGCACTTGTTACTTGCACACAACACGGTGCTTTCCCGAGGAGCCTGGTCCCCGCGCTCTGGGGCCCCTCTGCTCCAGACAGTGACTCGGGGGCCTCCAGCCCTCCCCCCTCGCCAGAGTCTCCCCCCGCCCCCCCCGTCAGCCACAGATGGGGACACGGAGCACCATGGTGGGGGATGGCTGTCAGCCAGGCCTGGAGGGCCACGGGTCCCTCTGATCCCATCCGCAGGCCAGAGTCATGGCCGCAGCGACTTCCACAAGGCTGCGGAGTGCCGCGTACCGTGACCCCGGGGAGGAGGGGAAACAGAGGCAGGTGAGCCCCGGTGTTGTTCGCCACCGCCCCATGCTCAGGGGGGCCGGGGAAATGAGCGTCTGAAGCGGGACGTGGCTGAGGGTGGGGGGAAGCCGCCCGGAATCCCCTGGGACGGGCCCTGGGTGCCGGCCTGGGAAGATCGGCATTAAGTGAGCACTGCGTGGGCCGGGCTGCACCCCCCGCGGTCCGTGCGTGAACGGTCTCGGTGTCCTTGGTGGGGTGTGTCCGTTTCGCAGAGGAGAGACTGAGACAGAGCAGTTGAGTAGTGTGCCTTGGAACACACGGCTGGGAATGGTGGGGCGGGCGCAGGGGGTCTGCTCAGCTCTAGAGCGAGCGTGACGGGCTGCGGCCGGTGGGGCTGGGCGGGGGCAGGGGCCCAGGCGAGTCTCCTGTGAGTGTGAACAGGTGAGGGAGACGCAGCCCCCGCTCTGGCTTTGGGAGGATGCCCGCTGCCCTGCCCCGATGTGATTTTCTGCCAGGGATCCGCCGCTTGGGCCCTCGCCCCGCGTCTGGAGGCTCTCTGCTGGAAGGGCCCCTTCTCCCAGGGCAGCAGGGCCAGGGCAAGGCTGGGGGTGGCCCAGGGCCCCACCCCGGCCGGCCCACCTGCGTCTTCCCCGCTCACGGTCTCCCAGTCCAGAGGAGTGGCTCGTTTCCTGCTGGGGCAGCATTTTCTCAAAGAGGGAGTGGCTCCTGGGGCCCAAGGAGGGTGGGTGTGCCCAGGCATCCAGCCCGGCTGCCGTGGGCTGTGGCGCGGGACAGGGGCATGGGGGGTGGGCTCCTGGCCCAGGGGAGGACCAGGGGCGTCGGCGTGCCCCCTTGGCTGCAGCCTGGCGTTTTCTTGAGAATGATACCCAAATGCAGGGGGTGTGTCTTCTGAGAGTGGGGGATGGAGGTGGACGGTTGGTTCATGCAGAGCCTGGACCCTTGTCCTGTTTCCTGTGTGTCTTCTGCATGCTCCCTGCGTGCTCCTCGTGTCCCTGCGTGTCCTCTGTGTGTCCTCTGCGTGTTCCCTGTGTGCTCCCTCCGTGTTCTCTGCATCCCCAGGTTCCTGTGGAAACTTGGGTCACGTGTGGGGTCTTCTGTCTGTGTGCTGCCGAGCGCTGGGACAGGAGGCGGGTCTGTGGCTCTGTGACCCCCACCCAGCCCTCAGGGGGGCACAGAGCTGGGGGACGTGGCCTTCTCCCCACCCGATCTCCCCGCCGCCCCTTGTCTGGGGTCCCCTGCATGCCCATCCTCCCTGCCCTGTGAACCCCAGTATGTTGGAGGCCTGGTTTCTGGCTGCAGTCAAGCCCCGTGGTCAGACAGCTCCCTGGATCAGTGCTCCGGGCAGCAGCGTCCCTTAGTGTCCCCCGAGCTGTCACCCCAGGCCAGTGAGAGGAAGCTCAGGGATATGGCTGTGGGGGCCGTGCCCATAGCATGTCCGGCGCCCGACCTGTTTGCGTTCCAGGGGTTGGGACAGGCAAAGAAACTCCACGCCAGCCTGGCGGATGGTGTGAAGAACAGAGAAGGGCATCCGCCCAGGGGACGTGGGAGGGGGGCCCCAGCTGCTGGCCAGGGGGCCCTGTCAGGAGGACATTTGCAGGGAAGTGTGCAGAGGAAGGGGCCGGCCGGGCGTGGGGGGCTGGAGCAGGGCCTGGGAGGAGCTGGGAGAGGTGGTGAAAAGTCCCCAGAAGGTTCCGAACAGAAACTGATGTGATGCTCTGGCTTCCTGTGGGCTGTGGGCGGGGCGGGCAGAGGGGCTGTGGGGGGAGCGGCAGGGAGCCGGGGGTGGACCGGGGGCATGTCCGGGAGGGTGGGGGGACGGGCCCGCGGTCTGCCCCGCCCCTGCTCACAGCTCTCCTGAGTGGGGCAAGGCCCCAGGACCAGGGCTCCGAGGCCTCGGGCTCTCTGGGCTGCAGCCCTCGCTGGCCCCAGTGGGGAAGGCTGACGTCAGCCAGCCCCGGCACAGGGAGGAGGTGGGGACTGGGGCCCCTGTGGGTCTCAGAGCTCCAGCCTCCGAGTTCCTGGCCAGGAGCCTGCATCTGGGCGTGGGGTCACTTCTGCGCCCCCCAGCCCTCAGACTCACCAGGAGTCCAACCTTGCACCAGCCGCCCCTTCCCCGTAAACACGCATCGAGGTGAGGGCTGGGAGGATCCCCAGCACCCCGTACAGGCGGCCCCTGGGACTCAGCCCGGGGCCCTTGTGATGATGTGGCTTTTTTTCTCTGAAACTTCTCTATTCTGGGGGCCACTTAGAAGCAGCCTGCCTCCCTGGTCTCCACTTCCTCTGCTGGACCCCAGAGCGGGTCGCACACCCCACGGGCATCTCAGGGCCGGGAACAGGGACGCTGTGTGCTCGGCTTCCAGGTCTGGAAAGTGAGCAAGGCCTGTAGCCACCAGAACCACTGTGCTTGCCGGCCTCCACGTTCCTTTCGGATCTCACAGCAAGCCGGTCCTTGTCTCCCCAACAGGCAGGGAGGGCAGCTTGGGCCCACGGCATGGGCTGGTGCCCTAGAGCCGCTGCGAGGCCGGGGTGGGGCTGGGGCCGAGCACCCCTGGGGCCAGAGCTCTAGGCACAGGCACACGCGAGCACAGCCACACGGGCACGTGCCCCGGGACACGCCCCTAGTGCAGTGCTGGGGGCCTGCTGGCCGCCCTCCGGTGTCTGAGAGGCCCCGGGGCTCCTGGCGTCTGGATGGAAACCAGCCTGAGGCAGGAGCAGCTTTCCTTAGGAGCGCCAGGTGCTTCCCTCCTCCGGCCCCCGGCCCCACGCTTGGTTACTGGCTCGGGGCGTGCGGAGCATGGGGGTCCGTGCTGGAGCCGCCGTGTCCCACCGCTGGCCCCGGTCGAGGCCGAAAACTGCTGGCACTGCCCCCTGGACCTGGACCCCGGGCGGGCAGGCAGCTGTCTGCACCTGGCACCTTGTGCGCATGCGGGTTGCCGTTGCTTTCTGTGCGTGAGCGAGATGGCAGGGCGTGTCTGAGCGCGTGGCCACGCCAGTGTCCCTGTCGCGGCCGACGCGTGGCGTGGATCGCACGGCATCGTCTGCATGTCTCCCGCGGGCACGGGTTGTCCACCGGGGTGTCCACGGAGCCGCTGGGACGGCGGGCGGCGGGGGTTCTCCTGTGGGACCCGAGCCCGTGAGCCTCCGGGATCTCCTTGCCAGCGCCCCCTCGGCGCATGCGGGGGCACTGAGGCCGGAGAGTCCTGCCGGGCCCCGTTCCCTGGGGCAGAGCCTCCCTGAGCGTCTGGCTTTGCCTTCCAGATCCCGACTGGGCTTCTTACACCCTGGGGGTGTTCGTCTGTCTGAGCTGCTCCGGGATCCACCGCAACATCCCCCAGGTCAGCAAGGTGAAGTCCGTCCGTCTGGATGCCTGGGAGGAGGCCCAAGTGGAGGTACGGGTCTGCGAGCGGGTGGGGGGAGACCCTGCAGTCCTGCTGCTCCCTGGGTGCCCTCGGCCCGCCCCCCAGCCCAGACAGCCCGGGGGTGCTCCCGGCGCCTGACTGGGACCGACGCTGCGGGGTGGCGGGGTGCGGGTGGTGAGGGATACAGGGGTGAGGGCAGAGGGGCGAGAGGCAGGGGAGGGGAGGGGAGGGGGTTGGGGATGGGGGTGTGAAGGGGGACTGGTGGGGGTGGGGGTGAGGGACTGAGGGGTTTGGGGGCGCAAGCGGGGAGGAGATGGCCCGGGAGGGTGAAACGCGTCCCATGCCGTTGGTCCCCAGGTCACCACTCGGCAGCCCACTGTCACCAAGGTCACCTGTAGGACATGTCACCCCGAGAGAGGAGCCCACGGCCCGAGCCGTCGCTCGTCTGCTCTGCGTCCCCGCAGATATGCCCGCCACGGGCACGGCCGTGGAACGGATCGGGCGCTGGGGGCCTTGGTGTCTGGTTTCTTTCACCCGGCGCCCCGCGTCCGCGGTCAGCTGCGTGCTGGCGGGTCTGAGCTTCGCTCCTTTTCTGAGGGACAACATCCGCCATGTGGACGGACCTTGTTTTGTCTGCGAGGAGTCCGGGAGGCTTCCCCGAGGCCGTGTGCACATGGGGAGCGCAGGGCCGTGTGCGGGCCCTGTCCTGCCCGCAAACGCAGGTCTAGTGAGCCGGGTGCCTGGAGGTTCAGTGACCGCCGGCGGGTGCCCATGTGCCCCCACAGGACCGCGGGCAGGTCCGCGCAGCCTGTCCCTGCACGTGCGAGCGCGGGGTCCGGGCCACGGCGTCCAAGGCCACGTGACGGCAGTCCCCGCCGCCCCAGCGGCTTCTGTGCCTCCCCACACCCCACGGGAGAGCCTTTGCCGCACCCCTGCACACTGGCCCCTAGGTCCCTCCTCAGCCGTGTCCCCGTGGGCTCATCCTGTGGCATTTCTGGGTTTTGAAGGACACTGAGCACCTTGTGACACGGTTTAGTCTATGGCTTTCCCTGTGCGCCCTCGGCCCCTCGCTTTCTGTGTTCTTCTGTATTTGGGGATTTAACCCTTGGAGGTGGCAGCAGGAGACGGTGTTTCTGGGTTGTCTTTTGACCTGGCTCGTGGTGGGTTTTGCAGTGGAAACTTGCGGACTTTGATGTAGTCTCTGTGGTTTTCGGGGCTCTAGGGTATTTTGATGGGCCTGCGCTGCCCCAGGCCGGTTTGACTCATCACAGCGTCACTGAGGTGGAAGGCGCACGCCTGCAGGGGCCTCACTACCCTGCACGGCTGCACAGCCACCCCCGCTGCCCGATCCTGGAAGGTTTGCCCCAGAGAAGCCCCCCAGACCGCCGTCCAGCCCCTGCTGGAAGCAGGAAGGTGCGCGTCTTCCGGAAGGGTCCTGTCGCTGCCCCCCAGCCCCCCATGGAGCACTGCGCGTCCAGGCTTCATCCTCGGGTGGCAGGTGTCCCGGCCGCATGCCCGTCTGTCGCGGAGTAATTCTTGCCGGGTGGACAGACCTCGCTCGGCTGGTGCGTCCGTGGTGGCCGCATGGGCCCTGTCGGCTCTCTGCGCCTGTGAATAACGCTGCTGGGAGCGGCCCCAGGCCAGCTCCCGTGTGGGCACACACAGGGCCTTCCCCCTGGAGGGCGCGGCGCGGCTGTGTCTGGTGGGGTCTAGCAGGGGCCGCCTGCATCGGGGGCGCATGCCCGCTGGCGCTGCGGGCTGGTCCCCGGTTCCGGCCTCGCTGACGGCCGCGGGCGGCCCTGCCGGGGCCCTGACTTGTGTCTCCCCGGCCATGAGGGTGGGGAGCAGCTTTTCGAAGGCTCGCTGGCCGTCTGTGTGTGTCCTTCGGAGACACAACCCTTCATACCTTTCACCGATTTTTAAAAACGGGTCGTCTCTTTCTTGGGGAGCTCAGAGCGGTTGCGTAGGATCCTTTTTGTCTTCTGGGTGCGAGTCCCTCATCACATACGGTATTTGGAAATACTTTTTCTGCTTCTGCGGGTTATCTTTTAACTTCCCTTTTGAAAGAAAATGTTTGCCAAGCTAAACGTGCCGTTTATGTTCTCGAGGAGCTGTAGGGGTTTGTTTTTTGTTACTGAGCTGCGAGTCCCATAAACCACCAGGTTGGTGAACAGCCCCGTGGCACTTACGGCGTCCGCGGGTGTGGCAGCCCCCCTGCGTCTGGGCAGCCGCCCCTTCCGGCCACTGTGCGCCCAGGCAGCCACGCACAGTGGCCTTCAGTGGCCAGTGCGCCCCATCTAGCCTAACGTTCGCGCGCCCTCCGCGGCGACCTTCGAGGCACAGGTTTTAACTTTGATGAAGTTTCGTGGTTTTTTCCTCTTGTTGTTTGTGCTTTTGGATCACATCTAAGAAACCATTCCTTAACGCAGAGTCACAAAGATGTATACCACGGTTTCTACTTTATTTTTGGAAATTGCGTCTTTAATTCAGTTGGAGGTCATGGAGGTCACGTGGCTGAGGGTTGCATCCAACGGCACTTTTCCTCTGCTGGTCTCCCAGTTTCCTCCCCTTGCTGACGATCACCAAATGATTCCCCCCCCTCGCCCCCCCCCCCGTCGATCTGGGACGTGCAATTAAATCCAGTATCAAGTATTAGACCTTACCGGATCTATTTTTGGGCCTATTTCTGGTGGCATTGATTTGGCTCTCTGGTCAGTAGCATTTCTTAATTTCTGGTAGGAAGAGTATTTGCAGAATTTTCTAGAACATTTTTGCTTAATTTTGAGATGAACTTTAAAATCATGGTTAGCTTTAAAAATTCTATTCTTTTTTGACAACTTCAAAAATGATGTAGGTCAACGCCAGGAGATGGCGTGTGTCCCCTCTTCCAAGGCGCGTCTCTGTGCAGGACTTCCGGAGCGTCCCTCGGAGGCACTCTGTCTCTGTGGAGACTGAGCATTTCTCGTGAGGCTGGCTCTTCCCTGTTTTGCCAAGTTCTGGGTCGAGGTTTTAGAAAAGCAAGTGATTTTGAAATTCTAATTTGGTACCAGCCTTTTGTTGAAGTGTCTTATTGTCGGTGATTTTCTCCAGTTGACCCTCTTGGGTCGGCCATGGTCATGACCTCATCGTCCCCAAAGCTCAATATCTTTGGAAGAAAGCCTTTCTCTTGAGGGTGGTGGTGCCCGGAAGGAGGCAGGATTGGAGCAGAGGGCATTTCCTCCGCTCTCCTTGTCCTCGAGGCCACCATGCATGAGGCCCCTCTGGTCCCCTCTGTGCTCCCTGCACCAGCCCAACCAGAGGCATCTGCTCCAACATACTTGGCTCTGCCCCCAGGGCCTTTGCACCTGCTGTCCCCCTACTTCCTGTGTAGTACCTGCTGCCCATCAACCTTGGAGGAACACAGATCTTGCTTCCCTGGGCCGGTCTCCATCTTGGGGCCCTAACTGTGCCCAGTACTCAAGGGCTGCCTGCTGGGTGTGGGTCAGAGGAGTGGAGAACGGGCCTGGCATGAGGCAGGGATGGGGCCGCTTCGACTGAGGGAGCCGCTCTGCAGCCCTGGGAGGCGTGAGGAGGGCCCCGCCCACCCTCTCCAGGGCCCTTGGCAGAACTGCAGGTGCTGTCCCTGAGGTGGTTGCAAACTGCTTTCCCTGGGACAAGAGGGGCTGGGGGGCGCCAGGGCCCTGGGGTTGGCTGGCCCCTGCCCTAGGCCTTGGGCTCCGGGATCACTGACCCGTCCTCCCTCTGCAGTTCATGGCCTCCCACGGGAACGACGCTGCGAGGGACAAGTACGAGTCCAAAGTGCCTCCCTTCTACTACCGGCCCACGTTTTCCGACTGCCAGTAAGTCACGGGGGGTCTGTCCAGGGCTGGCGTCGGGAGGATGCACTGGAAGGGGCAGTGGCTCCCGCCTGGGAGCTGGGGAGGGCGGCCGGGTCCCTGGAGCTTGCCAGTGGGTGGGGTCCTCCCTGTGGGTCTCTGTCTGGGTCTCCAGGGGCCTTATGTGCCGCCGAGACACCGGAGGACGACAGTGAGCAGCTCAGGGCGGGGTCCACCCCTGTCCAGGCACCCCGTCTGCCAACATTTCTGGACCTCCCAGAATGCCCAGTGCAGGCCCGGCCCCTTGGGCGCCCCCAATCCCCCGGGTGCCCTACATCTCCCAGCTGGAGTCCTTGGTGGCTCGGCCACAGCTCGGTGACAAATGCCCCTCTTTGGACAAGGGTAGTCTCAGGGCCCAGAGGGGAGAGGGAGTTTCCCGGGTGACCACGAGCCCAGCAGGCCAGCTGGTCAGAACCTGGCATGGGGGCTGGACTCTGGGAATTCCGTGCTCCTGGCCGCCTGTCTGGGGCAAGCTTCCCCTTCTGGGAAAGGAGGGTGAGGACCCGGCCCGCCTGCCTCCCGGGCTGGGGAGGCGCTGCTGCTGGCCTCACGGTCCCTGGGGACAAGACGCCTTGCCCGGGACCCACCCTGGTGCAGGTACTGGGTCACATCCTGAGCCTCCCCCACCCCGGCCGCTCCTGCGCTCAGGGGGAAATCGGAGCCTGAGGCCCTGCCTGGCTGTCTCGGTCTCAATCAGTGCGGCCCAGCAACTGTTTCTGCAACCGGATTGTATCGCCTGGGCCGCAGGCCGTCCTCTGTGGTCCGCCTGTTCGCATGCATGCCCTGTGTCTCCCTTTGGAGAGGGTGACGCACAGGCCGTGTCCCAGCCAGGACGCCCAGCGGCTGCCTCTAGTCCTGGTCCCTGAGACGGGCTTGCGCTGCGTCCTGGTGACGGGGCTGCCGGGCAGGGAGCGAGCAGACCCCAGGCAGGCCTCGCCTTCCGGAAGCCTCTGCAAGGGGAGCTTTGTGGGAGCTGAGCCTGCCACCGTGCCCACACTCAGTAGGTGCTCCGGTCTGCCCAGGCCGAGCCCCCGAGGCCCAGGAGGGTGCAGATGCCTGCAGGGGTGGGATCCGAGACCCTCGCAGGGAGCCCTGACCGGGCAGCCGCGAGACCAGTGAGGCGTGGCGGCCGACACTCCGAGCTCCCTGTGGAGGGCCCTGCATGGTGGGAGGTGTCGTTTGAACCCTCTGTGAACTGTGGGGTGCAGCACCCCAGACGGGCACTTTGCAGCAACCTCCAGGGAGGCCCCCAGGTGTCCTAAGGACACACCAGGGGGTGTGTCCCCCCGCCTCCCATCTGGCACTTGGAGCCCGTGAGCAAGCCCATGGGGAGTGGTGCCCAGAAGGCCTGGGGACAAGGTCATGTTCGTGTCAGGCAGTGACTCAGAGAGAGGCGGGGACCTGGGCCCCCTTCCTGTGTTCGCCCCACTGCCCTCGGGTTCAGCCCTGCTGTCGCGGGAAGAAAGCAGGGTGCCTGTCGGTTTTGCTTCTGCGGCTCGCCGGCCCCCCTGACTCCCTCGCGGGGGCCTGGGGGTAGGCCGGCGCGCTCGGCGGGCAGGGCTCCCCGCTGGAGGGGGCTCTGTGTGGGTGTGCTGGGCGGGGGGCCGGGGCACCCAAGCCCAGCTGGGTCGGCTCGCACAGCAGAAACGCACCGTCCTGTCTCCTGGAGGCCGGCGGTCCGGGTGCGCAGGGCGCCTCAGCTGAGCCCCCTCCTGGGCTTGGGCCCGGCTGTCCCGTGTGCGTCCAGATCCTCTCTCTGGGGCGCCCCACCCCGGCCTGACGCGTCATAACTCATCAGTCCACAACCATCTTTCTTCCAAATAGGCCTGTCTGCAAGGGGCTGGGGGTTAGGACTCCAGTGTGTTTTGGGGAGCGGAGGATGCAGTTCAGGGCGGGCGGGGCCGGGGGCTCACCAGTGTGAGGAGGGGGTCGCCTCCATTTCCCCAAGGTACAAAGGAAGGGAAGACATCGCCGGGTGAGCTGTGCACCCTGTGGAAGGGGAAACCGAGGCGCCAGGAGCAGTGACCCCCGCAGGAGGGAAGACCCAGGCCTGGGCCTCTGGGCACAGTGTCCTAGGGCGTGGGACCCAGAGGCTGAAGGGACCGGGGTTGGGAGGGTGGTCAGGCACGGCGGTCAGACTCCCGCGCCCGACGCGGTAGCCAGCAAACAGCCATGTTCCCGCAGGGGTCCTGCTCCAGCCTCGGGGGTCGGGGGACAGAAGGGATCTGCCGCCTGCCTGGTGCTGGGGGCATCCCCGACGGGCTGTGGGAAGGTGGGAGGTGGGGCCTGGGGTCAGCGTGGGGCAACTCCACGGCTGGACTCACCGGGGCGGTGGTCACCCCACTCACCTGGCCGCCCCTGCCCTCCCGGCTCTGGGCCCCCCGTCCAGCCCACGTCCCTGCCCCGCAGCTGCTCTGGCTTCAGGGGACCCGTGCTGGCCCCGAGGCCCTGGTGGGGAGGCGGTGAAGCTCATCTCCCCTAAGCTTCCTGGCACTTGGCGGGTCTCAGGTTCAAGAGCAGCATCTGCCGGGGGCGTGGGCCTCCTTGTCATGAGGTTTGGCGGATAGTGGGAACCCCCTTTGATGCTGGTTTTTCCTGGTGGAGGAGGCGGGGCCAGATGGCCTCAGGGGGTCACCCTGGCTGTGTCAGGGTCCCTGGTGACCAAGTGGTTCAGAATTAGACCGCGAATGGGGTGGGGGCTCCCCCCTGGTGCCCACTGCCCGGCTTCCTCCTGTGGCAGCTGGGAGCCTCTGTGCCAGGCCCAGGTGGGGCCTTGGGGGCTGGTGTCCATGCGGAGGCCGTGGCCTGGGCCCTCATGGGTGCCCAGCATGCTGGGGTGCGAGGCCACGGGAGGGTGGTGAGCCGTCTGCGTCGCACGGACCCGCCAGCTCCTGGCTCACACACGGGTGTGAGTAGCCAGGCACGGGGCGCCGTGTTCCCGAGGAGCAGGGGCAGGAGGGAGCGCCCTCTCCGGCCTCCTCCGACCGGACCCCATGGGGAGTTGAATGGTGCCCCAGACAGGCCGGTCAGGGCTGAGCTGCAAGGCCTGTGAGGGGCCCTTGTCTGGGAACCGGGTCTTTGCAGATGAAGTGAAGGGCCCGGAATGAGGGCACGTGGGTTTCGGGTGGCAGAGCTGGGATGGCGAGTGTCCTCAGAAGAGGAAGGAGGCGTGCTGGGACCCAGGGGGAGTCTGCGCAGGGTTGGGCAGAGAGAGGGTTCTGCCTTGGCCCCAGGAGGCCGCAAATCCCAGGAGGGGGACCCAGGAGGGGGCTTTCAGAGGCCCGGGCGGCCCCAGGACCACGGAACTGGGCCCCCAGAGCCTGGTTTGGCCACAGGGCCCCGCACGAGGCCTGGGTGGCCCGTGTGCTGCACTCTGCGTGCCTGCCTGGGGGGCAGCGGGGCCGTGCAGCGGTCCCAGACAGCCCTGGGTGCGTGTGGTCCAGAGCCGGACGGCCCCCGAGGGCTTGAGCGATCTCCACCGTGCCCGCCAAGCGGACTGGGAAGTCGGTAGGGACGAAGGCCGTGGCCGCCGTCTGGGGACGGAAGGGGCTGGCACAGCTGTGGGAGCTGGGAGAGGAGGGCCCGGGGCTGCGGGTGGGTGCTGAGCCGGGGGTCAACGCGGGTCTTGTCAGCACCAGAAGAACCAAGGCAGGGGGGCCACAGAGGGCTCTGAGCGGCTCCGGGAGAGCAGGCCATAGGGTGGCCTGGGTCAGGGCGGCGGAGGGACGGGAGCCCGAGCCCCGGGGGGGGGGGTTGCGGGGGGCCAGGGCGCAGCAGCCCTCCTCTGTGGCCTCTGCACCCCGCCCTGGGGCGGGGCAAGCTCCCGGGCAGAGGGAGAGGCCGGGGGCGGGAAGACACAGGCACGGCGGGGGCACGCCCCAGCACCGTCACAGGAGGCCACACAGCCCCGTCCACCTGGCAGGGGCCCGTGTCCTCTCTGGGGTGATGGTGGGACCACCTTGGGAGGGACCGTGAAGCTCCATATGTTACGTGTTCAGTGGTCACATTTGATCGTACGGGAATTAGAGCTGATTTTTTTAAGCTTATTTTTTTTAAGATTTTATTTGATTTAAAGATTTAAGATTTTTTAAGATTTTATTTGTTTATTTGACAGAGAGAGAGAGATCACAAGTAGGCAGAGAGGCAGGCAGAGAGAGGGGGGGGAGCAGGCTCTCCGCTGAGCAGAGAGCCCGATGCGGGGCTTGATCCCAGGACCCTGAGATCATGACCTGAGCCCAAGGCAGAGGCCCTAACCCACTGAGCCCCGCAGGCACCCCAAGCTTATGGGTTTTTTTTAGCAGTCTGTATACCCAACACGGGGTTTGAACCCGCAACCCCAAGATCAGGAGTCGCTTACTGCAGTGACAACCGTGGCACTGCTAGGGCTGATGTTTTTTCAAAGATTTATCTATTTATTTTAGAGCGTGAGCCCGGGGAGGGGCAGGGAGAGAGAATCTCGTGCAGACTCTCCGCGGAGCGGGGAGCCCCATGAGGGGCTCGATCGCACAACCCTGAGACCGTGACCTGAGCTGAAATTGAGTCGGACGCCCAACCAATGGAGCCCCCCAGGCGCCCCAGAGCTAACTTTTTTAAGGGGAGGTTTTAGTCGCAAAACCGTCTTGATTGGCAAACGATCGTAAATATGAAAGCTGGTGGCCCTTTAGCCCTGCCTTCTGGAGGCGGCGGACGCGCGTGTTGCCCACGGGGCGCCAGCAGCCTCTGCGAGCCCTGCGGTCCAGCCCAGCAGACGCTCTCTCTCCTCCCAGACTCCTGCGCGAGCAGTGGATCCGGGCCAAGTACGAGCGGCAGGAATTCACCCACCCTGACAAGCAGGAGCCCTACTCCGCAGGTAAGGCCCAGCGCTCTGCCCCTGGTCTCTGTGCCTGTCCCTCCCGCCCTGCCCGTCTGCCCCCATGTCCCCATCTCTGTCACCTTCTGTCTCTGTCCCCGTCCCTGTCTCTGTCCCTGTGTCTACGTGTGCCCATTTCTGTTCCTGTCCCCCTCTCTATCTCTGTGTCCCCATCTCTGTCTCTGTCCCTGTGTGTCCCTGTGTCTATCCTTCTGTGTCCCTGTGTCTCTGTCCCTGTCCCTCTGTGTCCCTGTGTCTCTGTTGCTGTGTCTGTCCCTCTGTGTCCCTGTGTCCCTCTGTGTCGGTCTCTGTCCCCCCCACCTCCCCGCGCTCCCGCCGCTGCCGTGCCCATTTCCAATCTGCAGGCTGGCTCGTTGGTCTGGGCTCACATCTGGTCCTCCGGCACTGAGCTGGGTGGCCTGGTGCTCAGGTCTCGTGGCCCTCAGCGGCCCAGCCCAGACAGGAAGCATGCTGTGGGGATGGCAGGGCCGCGCCGGGCGCCCCGGCTGGTGGGTGAGGTGGCCCTGTGCTGGGCTGTGTGCAGGGGGGGCCGATGCTGGCGGGAGGGCCCGGGCCCAGGTGGGGCCCAGTCGCGGAGGCCGGGAGGTATGATGTGGGCCCGCCTTTGGGTCCTGGAGCTGCCCCCTCGGGAGGAAGCGGGGTCTGGGTTCCCGAAGCGGGGGTTGTGCACGGGGAAGCAGCACCGACAGACTCCCCCTGCATGTCGGGGCCCGTTCCAGGCGCTCGGGCCCGCGAGGGCCAGGTCTCCTCCTCTACCTCCTGCCTCCGAAGCTTGGGATGTGGTGCGGACCACGTGACAAGCTGGGGGGTCCCTCCCGCCTACAAGTGTGTCTCCGTCCCAGGCCCCTCAGTAGAAGCTGTTCTTCTGAGCTCCTGGTGCCGCTGGCTACTGTTCCTGTCGGCTGGGGCTGAGACGTCGGGCCAGGGACAGAGGGGACCGCAGGAGGGACACAGTGGCGGGCCCTGAGCCGCGGCCTCTCTGTCAGCCCCTCCAGCCCTCCAGGGCTCCATCCCACCTGCCGCCACCCAGGCCCACAGCAAGCCACTGTCCCATGGGAGGGTGCCTGGGGCGCTGGCCCCACACGGCTGCTCACGGCAGAGGCCTCCCAGGTGCCCCCCACATGCTCTCCTGGGTCTCCCAGGAGGAGGGGCAGCAGCCCGGGGCCCCACGCCCGGCAGCCTCCGAGGCCCCTGCCACCAGCACCGGTGTCGGGGAGGGGGCAGGTTGGAGCAGGTGCACCTGGGCACCCCCGAGGCTCCCTGGCTCTGCGGTGCCTCTTTGTGCCCCCACCAGCCCTGGGAGGAGCACCAGGGGATTCCCGTGGGCACTTCCTGCCCCCGCCGGAGCCCTGTCCCAGGCCACAGGGAGGACATGCCCACTGGCCTCGGGAGTCCTCGAGTCCTTCCTCTAGAAGGAAGGAAGACAAGGGCCTTAGGAGTGGGCCGGCCCTGGGAGCCACACGAGGCCCACAGCTCAGAGGGGCCGCAGGGACCTGCAGGCACCAGGAGTCTGCGCCCCAGGGGGCATGGTGGGTGTGGGGTCCGCCGCCCGAAGCTTGTGCCGTGTGTGGTGCGCCCCGGGCCTCCCGCGAGCAAGGGCCCCAGGCACCGAAGCTGGATGTGAGGGCGACAAGACGGGCCACAGAGGAAAGGCTGTCCGGGGAGGGAGGAGGGCTCGGCCCTTCTGACGGGAGAGGGAGGTCTGCTTGTCTCCGAGGAAACGAGGGAAGCGGGACCACCACCGGAGCAGGTGTGGCCCAGGCCACACCAGGCGCCCAAGTCCGAGGAAGCCGGGGACGGGTGGGGGTCGGAACGAGCTCGTCTCGAAGCGTCTTCCCCTGGACACAGACTGGGACGGAGGAAAGAGCCCGGCAGGCAGAGCTGCTGGACCCGCCTCCCGCGGAGTGGACGCCGTGCCGTTCTTCCCAACACGCACAGCCTCGCCTCGGCCGCGAGGAGATGCCAGACAGACCCCGCCGGAGGGAGAGTAGCCGTGTCGTCCGGCGTGACTGCCCGGCTCTGGGGACCCTGCCGTGGGCTCCCCTCGGGACCAGCTGGTGTCGGAGCGAGGGCCGCGGGGAGGCTGCAGGGCCGGGGCTCCAGCGGGGAGGAGGAGGGTCATGGTCACGGGTGTGTGGAGAGAAGGGTGCCCTCCTGCCCTGGCCCCTGCTCGCAGGGGTGACCCTGGAGACAGCCGCTCCTGGCTCCCTCCCCACACTCCGCCCCGCCTTGAGCCACGGCCTCAGTGGCCGCCTTTCACAGGGCAGACAATGCCCCCCGTTGTCCCGGGGGCCAGGCCGCCCCCGGTCACCAACAGACACAGCACTTCCTGCTGAAGCTTCGGACCCCATCCCCCTGCCTCCTGTCTGCGCAAAGCCTGGCCGGTCCCAGAGCTGCCACCCTGCCTCGCCTTTGTCCTGAGTGTCCTGGGGGGAGAGGGCAGAGAGCCCGTCCCCCCGAGCCTCAGTTTCCCCCTCGGGGCCGTCGTTGGGCGTGTGAGGTGCCCAGTGGGCCTGGGGCGGCAGGGGCAGGTCCAGTCGGGAGGGTGCGGTGGGGTTCGGCCACATGTGCTTCCCCCCCACCCGCGCCCCGTTGGATTCAGGGCTGTTGGCAGCGTCTTCCGTGTGGGGACTGGGTTTGGGGCCCTGGCTGTGCAGGAGGTTGTGCTGCTCCCCCAGTGAGGTGGCCGCGGTAGCAGCGAGGGAGGGACAAAGGAGGCCAGTCCTGGACCCCGTGTCAGCCTCTTGGGGAGTAGAACCTATAGGCCTGGAACCAGGTCCTGGCACTTCTAGGGAGGTGATCAGGGTGGGCCTCAGTTTCCCTGGTGTCTCCCGAGGTCCTGGCTCTGTGCCCAGAGGACACCTTCCCACTGGGCATCCCCCTGGCAGAGGCCGCACGGCGTGGGGGCCCATGTCCTGCCCTGGGCGGGCCCCCCGGGCTGTGGGCACAGGACACCCAGCCGGGGCCGCCCCGGAAGCCCTCCTGCTCCTCGGAGCAAGGCCACGTGTCCCTGCTCCAGTCAAGAGATCGGTGCAGAGCCGGTTCACATAAGGTGCAGGCCACGTATGAGCTCCGTGCCGCGTGTGGGGGAAGGTCCTGTGAGCCGTAACCAAGGCAGATGTCGTCAGCTGCCCCCGGCCCCCATCGGCTCCGTGCCGCCTCTGCCGGTGTGGTTCCACAGAGCGAGCCGCGGGGGAGGTGGGCCACGCCGTCCCTGTGGCTCCGGGCAGCACGGGGTTGCGCGTGTGGATGAGGTCCCCAGCTGGGGACCTTGGGTTGCGTCCGCTTCGAGGCCCCTGTGAACGCAGGCTTTCATGTGAACGTGGCTTTCTGGGTCGTGCACAAAGCGTGGGGCGGTTCCTCATTAATGGAAACGGTGTTGCAGAGCGACCTCCGGCGTGCAGGGCCTCCGGCAAAGGGGGCACCGTGCCTGTGCGCGTGCCTGCACCGGGGGCGGGCCATTTTGTGGCTGGGTTCAGCCGTTCCTGGGGGAACAGTGGCCCCTGGTCCCCACGGACAGTGCTTGGGGTCCTCCCGCCTCCTCCAGGTGCTCCTCGGACGGGCTTCCGGGAGGAGGCAGCCAGGGAGGCCCCGGGGCAAGCACACGGTGGGTGCTGGCCCCCGGTAGGGCCTAGCGTGTGGTGGGGTGCTCAATAAATGCCCAGTGAAGCATCCGGACCGTGGCCCGGGCCGGGCCGGTCCTCCGGGAGGAGACAGCCTCCCCGGCTCGGCCAAGCTGCAGGCCTGCGCGTCAGGAGGTGCCGCTGGGTCCCGTCCTGCTGGGGGCTGCTGGGGAGGCCCCTCTGGTGGGGTGTGGGGGAAGGGAGGGCAGCACAGAGACCCCAGGCCTTGGACATGTTGAGCCCTGGAGCCCGCAGGGGTCCGGAAACCCCGGTGTGGAGGCCCCGGTGAGACGGGCGGGAGTCGTCCCCGGGGAGGCCGCTGGCTCAGGCGGAGGGCCAAGCAGCCGTCCTTCGTCTGGGGCCAAGTCGGGGACCCCGGCCAGCGCCCGTCTGAAAATACTGCTGCCGCTGTCGCGGTGCCTGAAATTAGGCCTCCCGGCGGCTGGCTGTCGGCGGCACACGGCCCAGGAGCGAGACAGACTTGGGGCCAGCGCTTCTCTCCATCCGCGGCTCCCAGCCTGGCCGCCTGCGGGAGTGTGGGGTGGACAGCGCGTCCCTACCCGCTGCCTGGTGCGTCCTGAGACGCTGCTGCCACCTGCTGGGCCCGGCAGGCAAGGCGGGGGGAGGGTGAGGGGAGCTGCAGTCCTTGTCGTAGGTCAGTGCCGGCTGGTAAGATGACCTTGGGGACCTCACGTCTCTGTGCCTCCGTTTCCCCTTCTGTACACGGAGGGTGACAACTTGGAAGTCCCCCTGGGGCTGGCAGGGTCATGTGCCAGGGGCCCCTCCTTGCAGGTGTCAGGGCTCCGGCGGCTGCGCAGAAGCTGCCCGCGGGCGCTCCCCTGTGTCCCCGGCGGGGCCGACCTGCAGGCGGATGGACTCGCGGCTTAGCCCTGGGCACGGTGCTCATGTGGTCGTTGTGGGTAGGACCCGTGGGGGCTGGGGACCCGGTGGTGGCCCTGTGCCCTGTGCACACAGCGGGGATATGCGTGCTGTTGCTGTAGGCAGGGGGCCGAGAGGACAGGCCCCATCTGGCACTGTCGCGGGACAGACTGAGAGGCACCAGCAGCCCCCCACCCGTCGCCAGGCTGCCGCCTTTTTATGGCCGCACGTCTCGAGAACAGAGAAAGTAACTCCTCGTGTCTGTGGCATCAGGGAGGGGGCTGCCAGGGCTGTGGGGGCGTGTGGGGGCGATCAGGGCCTCGAGGGGCGTCCGGATTGCCAGCCGGCTGCGGCCGTCAGGGTTTGGCCCCCGTGCGCACCGGCCCACACCGGCACTGGCAGCCCCCGGGTCCGGCCTTCTCCTCCCATCGTGGGCCGGCCTCGGCGGGCACCGCTCGGCGCTGGGAGCCCCCGCGGCACCGGGATGGGCCCCCCAGGGAGAGCGCCCCGAAAGCCGGGCACCACTGCCGGGCGGTTTGTAAAGGAACCCACAGACCCTGCCTGTGGCCGGCGAGGCCCCGAGGAACGTGCCCAAGGAACACGGGGGTCCCCGGACCCTCTGTCCCGCCGGGGCACGTCTGCGCCGGGAGTGCGCTCTGGACTCTCCAGCCCCTGCCCCGTGGAGGGACGGCGCGGGGACACTCAGGGCACAGCTTCTTTAGGCATGAGGCCCGGGAGCAGGTGTCGCCGGCAGGAGCGTGACTGGAGGAAGTCACGGTGGCTGCGGAAACAGCGGGCCACAGAGCTTGTGCCTCCAACCCACAGCCTGACTGGTGCATTCGGGGCTCAGAGCCCCGCGGAGTCGGGGAGCCGGAGGGTGGGGGGCCGGAGGGCAGGGGGAGCAGGGCCCGTCTGCTGTTCCCACCCTCTCTTCTCCCTCCGCCTCCTGCATGTGAGGACCCCTGTGATGACCTTGGGCCCACCGGGACAGTGCAGGAAACTCGCCCGTCCCCAGACCCGCGTGCGAGTCTTGTTCGCCCGCGGTCCTGAGGACCCGGCAGTGGGCTGCCCACCCCGTGCCCTGGGTGGGCACACACGTGTACCTCGCACGTTCGCCCGTGGGCCTGCTCGCAGGGTCGTGCACTGCACCCTTGTCCTGTGTCTGTTACGCCTCCAGGAAGAAGGAACATGCCCCAAACGGCAGGCAGCAGGGGGCAGCCATTGGAGCGGGGGTGGCCTCGAGTCCAGCGCTGCGGACGAGTATGGCCCACGCCCACCAGGCTTCCCGGCCCTGAGGAAGGCCGACGGGCTGGACTGCCGGCTGGAGTCCTCCCGCCCACACCCTCTGTGCGGGTCAGGACGCAGCCTCGGCTCTGGTCCACTCTGACCCTCTGACCCAGGCCCGCTCTCTCCCCAGGGTACCGAGAAGGCTTTCTCTGGAAGCGTGGCCGGGACAACGGGCAGTTTTTAAGCCGGAAGTTTGTGCTCACGGAGCGGGAAGGCTCCCTGAAGTATTTCAACAGAAACGATGTGCGTCTAGCACGGGGCCCGTGGTGGCTGAGTATTGTCCCCAGCTGGCCGGGAGTGGCTGCCCCCTTCCTGTGGGGACCCCTGTCCGCCCACCCCCGACCACAGCCGCTCCCTGGGGCCAGGCCTGGCTTGGCGATGCTGGGCGCTGCCGGGCCCGAGGGGGTCATCCCGGTGGTGAGGGGCAAGTGGGCTCCGAAGGCCCTGTGGCTGGCCGGGCCCCGCCCCACGCAGACCAGCCCCAGGTCAGGGCGTGCCCAGCGGCGCACAGAGGCAGAGGGCCCCGCGGGGCAGCCGGCCGGGCCGGGCAGACAGGAAAGCCGGGCTGGCGGGACGGGGGCAGGGGTGGGGGCACAGAGAGCGGGGCTGTGCGCTGAGGGGAGAGCAGCACTTCCCCGGGGAGGGTGATGCCGTCAGCCTAGGCCCCCCGACCGGGAACCCCAGGCCCAGAGAGGGGACGGAACTTCCCCAAAGCCACACAGCACAGCCGTTGCCACGGGCCCACCCGGAGCTAAGACGCGGCCTCACTTCCAGGCTAAGGAGCCCAAGGCCGTCATGAAGATCGAGCATCTGAACGCCACCTTCCAGCCAGCCAAGATCGGCCACCCTCACGGCCTGCAGGTCACCTACCTGAAGGACAACAGTACGCGCAACATCTTCGTCTACCACGAGGACGGGAAGGTGGGTACCGGGCCGGTCGGCGGGGGCAGGGAGGCCGAGCGGCCCGCACACCCCGGCCGGGGAGCCGACCCTGAGTCCGCGGCCTTGAGGGCGGTAGGCCAGGGCCAGTGCCCGGTGTCCTGCCCTGCGGCCCAGCCAGCCGCCTCCCACCCAGACCCCCGCCTACCCGCCCACTCCGTGCTTCCTGCGCGGGCGGCCCCTCCGCCTCGTCACCGTGGTTTTCCATTTGTGCTTCCACAAGGTGGGCCCGAGGGTCAAAGGGCAGAATGTGTCTGCGGCGCTTTCGACACACGGCCTGGCAACCACCTCTCTCCTCCCTCTGTTCTTGTGTAAAAATACACCTGAACTTCACCGTTCTCGTGCTGTTGGGGCCTACCGCTCTGGGTACGTCCCTCGTGCAGCCGGCCCCACCACCCGGCTCCAGAACGTTCCGTGCTGTCCCCCCCCCCCTCGGCTCCCCGAGCCCCGGCCCCGCCGACTGCCCTCTGGGTCTGTGGGGCTGACGACCCCAGGTCCTTGTGCGTGTCCTCGGGGCTCGTCCCCTCGTCTCGGAGGCCGAGTGATGCCCGTACCGTGGACGCATCACACCGCGTCTGTCAGGCGAGGGGTTTGCTCCCCCCCGCGGGTTTCCTGAAGGAAGCCGCTGGGATCTTGGGGTACAGATATCTCTCTGAGACCCTATGTTTGTTCTTGTGATGATACGGCCAGAGGTGAAACTGGGGATCCGTTCCTCTCCAGGGCAACGTCTGTTCGGGTCCCATGGGGCCCATTTTGGATATCGGTGCTTTGCCGCCTGAGGGCTTCTCTCTATATTCTGGATATCAAGCCATTATCAGAAACACGACCTGAAAACGTTTTCTCCCGTTCTGGGGGTTGCCTTTCACTCTCTGGATAATGTCCCCTGAAGCACAAAATCTGTAAATTTTCATAAAGTCCGATCTGTCTTTTTCTTTGGTCACCTGGCGTGTGGTGTCGGACCGACAGTCCTCGCCACAGCTGGCGGCGTGAAGCTCCTGCTCTGAGTTTTCTTCTAAAATTTCTATGGTTCAGGCTCAATGCTTAGGACCTCGATCCACTGAGTTAAGTAAGTGTTTTGAAGAATTTATTTGAGAGAGAGATGGCCCGTAGGCCAGGGGGTGCTGGGGGGAGGGGCCGAGGGCGCAGCCAACTCCGCGCTGAACAGGGACCGGGACTCGGGGCTCGATCCCAGGACCCGAAGGTCACAACTTGAGCCAGGCAGGTGCCCCTCCACTGAGTTAATTTTTGTATGTGATATGAGGTTAAGAGTCCAACTTCCTTCTTCTGCATGTGCTCATCCGGGTTTCCCAGCACCGCTGGAAAGACCATCCTTTGCTGACTAGTGTTGACGCCCTTTCTCAACAAATTATGTGACCGATT
>CM052805.1:33582974-33639263 GCA_028533885.1 Nasua narica
GTTAGCCCCTAACAAGAGAGCCAGCTTGTGCTTGGAAGCTCTGAAGCCAGGCGTTGACTTCTCACCAGGCACGGAGCTCCTGAAGGTCCTAGATGGCATCGTCTTCTGCCAGGCTGTTTCATCGACACGGAGAATCTGCTGTCGAGTGCGGCACCTTCCCTAACGACCTCAGCCAGATCTTCTGGCCAGTCTGCTGTTTCTATATCGACATTTACCACGTGTTCGTTTTGTGCTTTTCTATTACGGAGAAGGCTTCCTTCCTGAAACCTTCCTGAAAGGTTTCTGCCAGAGCCTCAGCCTCTACCAGCTTCAGAGCCCCGTCTGCAGCCCCTCACCTCCTCCGGCCTTCGCAGAATCGAGGAGACCCGGGGCCTCGCTCCGGATCAAGCTCCGGCCTAAGGGAACGTCGTGGCCCATCTTCTATCCCCACCACTCCGACCATCTCCACATCGGCAAGAGGCTGTTCTGCGTTCCCATCATCCAGGTGTCGCCGGAGGAGCCCTTGTCACGTCCTTCCGGAGCCTGTCCTCTGCGTTCGCTACTTCGGCCCAAGAGGCCTGGCTTTTGGCCTCCGTCAACATTGGACATGCCACCCTCACTGAGCTTCACCATCTGTAGTCTGTCATTAAAATGAGACACGTGGGACTCTTCCCTTCACTCGAACACGGAGAGGTCATCGTAGGATCGTCAACTGGCCCAGTTTCGATACTGTTGGATCCCGGGGAACAGGGAGGCCAGAGGAAGGGGAGAGACGTGGGAGCGGCTGGTTGGTAGAGCAGGGGGCACACAGTCATCCAGGGAATTCACCGTCTCCCATGAACGCAGTTCCTGGTGCCCCCAAACCAGCACAATTTCACAGACCACGGTCACCGACCACCATAACAAGTCCCAGTGAAAAAGCCTGTGCCGTTGCTAGAATGACCGACCGTGACCCAGGGACACCCAGGGAGCCGGTGCTGTCGGAAACCTGGCGCCGGTGACTCTGCTCGAGGCAAGGCCACCACGAACTCTGAGTGAGAGACACGCAGCAGGATGAGGGGCGCCTGAATGACAGACGCCCCCGGGCCACCACACCAGGTGGGGGCGCACCGTGGATGGCAGACTGGCGGGTGTCTCTGCACCCGCGAGGGCCACACCTGCCTGGAGGTCCGGATGGGGGGCCGCCCCCAGGCTCCGCGGCCGGACAGATATCCCTGAGCACAGACTGCGGACACGAGCCGTGGGCACCAGGGGCAGGACAGGACTGGGCTGTGCACTTATGTCCCTGGGGGTTTGTGCTGAGGCCCGACGTGTGACCGCGCTCTCTCAAATCCGAACATCCTACTGGCAACCACCGCGCCTTACACCTGGCCCCCCGCCGGCAAGGGCTCCAAGGGACCCCCGAAGCCTACCTGCTGCTTCTCGGCCACAGATGCAGGCTCACGCCCCATTTTCTGCCTGGCACCTCCCCACACGCCCCCCAATTACTGACGGGGCAAAAAGGGTGCCGAATAATGCTCGCTGGCAACAGAGGTTTGCTGCAGGTGCTCCTGACTGCAGGTCAGGCCGTCCCCAGCACGTGCAGGCTCCACGCCCCTGGAAGTCGAAGCGGGAGTCAAGGGCAGGGCTCTCGGGACTCTGCCACCCCCGCCAGGCTGGCGAGCACAGACGGCCTCTGAGGCCAGTGCCCCGTGGGCAGGACAGACAGAAAATACACGGGGACCATGCCAGTTGGGAAGGCCAGGGTGGCCTGGGGGATGGAGGAACCCACCGCCAGCAGCGGGCAAGGCCGAGGTCGGTCCTGCGGTGCAGCCGCAAGGTGCCTGCAGGGAACGTCCTCCAGAAGAGGAGGGAGCCCACGATGGCCTTGGCCTTGAGGTCCCGGCTGCTCTTTCTCGGGCCCCACGTGCTTTTTGGGTAGGGGTGGGGAAGGGACTCAGCCGTACTCTCCAAGGAGGACTTCCTTAACTGCCCCGCCTTTGAACTGACACCTGTCTGTCTGGGGCGAGGGTAGGGCCGGGAGGCCGGCATGCAGGGGACGGAGAAACCTCCCACCACGTGAGTCACAGCGGGTGGGGACACACAGTGGCCTGAGAGCACAGCCCAGGGACGCTCACGCAGCTGACTTCCCAGCCTGCACACGGGCTGGGTTCGTGGAGGGCGCCCACCACACGCGTGCGGCTGCAGGGCAAACAAAGGTGCCCAGGCCCGCTGGTTGTGCGGGAGACAGATCCGTCTGTCTGACCGCCGTGCTGCTTGCTGGAAGCAGGCTGTTTCCGGGAGGGACCTGCTGTCACAGACATTCCTGGCGGAAGGTCGCCTCGGAGAGAAGGACGCTGCCCCTCTGCCCCCAGCGAGGCCCGGACAGCTGCCGCGCCGTGAATGAGCTGCCCGCGGGCGCCCACCACACGGGACAGAGCTCTTCCAGTTCTCTGGCTCAAATGCTGTTCGGGGCACCCGGCCACGTGCCTTATCCCGTGCGCAGCAGCCTCGGAGCTCAGGACGGCAACCACACCCAGGAACTCGCGGGGACCCCCCCCGCGGACTGAACAGTTCCCAATGCTTCCTCAGTGTGAAGAAAACACAGAGTAGGGTGCCGTCAGAGGGCCGGTCTGGGGACGATGCCCCAGAGAGGAGGTTGGAGGGGTTACGGCCGAGGCCCACGGTCACATAGGGCCAGGCTGGCGGCGAGCAAAATCTCCCCTCGCACCCCGTGGCCCAGGAGTTTCCCTGATTAAAACGGCTAACCCAAATAAAAGCCACATACATAAAAAGGGACAGTTGTTCCCGGGACGGCCGGCGTCCGCCCAAGAGGAGCTCTGTGCACAGGGGCCCCGGGCCTACCTTTCCACAGCGTGAGGGCCAGCAGCTGGTGGAGCCGGGGGTGGCCCAGTTTCCCAGATCCCCCACTGGACCACTTCAGGGCTCGAGACACAAAAGCCACTCGCTCTGGAGAATTGGGGTCCATCAAACTGAACAGTTTGGCCAGATTTTCTAGAACAACACGAACACAGACTGTCACCCAGAGAAACACGCTACTGCCCAGCTCTCTGTACGCTGTGTGTTCTAGAAGGTCACTACAACAACTCCTTCACCTCAAAACCCGGGAAGTGGCGTGCTGGGGTGTCCTCCTGCATTCACCACCCCTCGGCCCCAGGACCCCCCCACCGACTCTCGGCTGCACAGCCAGCAGCCACCCGCTCTCTCGTGGCCTCACGGCTCAGCCTGTGCCGGGGACCTGGGGGGCAGGGGAGGCTCCAGCAGGGAGTGCGCCCCCAGAGGAGCAGGGCCTGGGCGGAGGGGGCACCCGCGGGACTGCAGCGGCCGGGAGCAGGCCCCTCCTCCACCCTTCCAGCTGGGCAGCCCCTAGGGAGGACGTCCCCCACTGCACATTAACCACACGGGGCCACACGGGGCCACCTGGCAAGCCTGAGTTCCCTGGATAACTGTGTGCCCCCTGCTCTACCAACCAGGGCTCCGGGACAAACCAGAGGCCACCGTCGCCGGGGACGGTGCGTGGGGGTGTCCCCACTCCGCGTGCGCAGGTGCCTCCCGCACAGTCAGAAAGCCTCACCCAGCAGCTCATCCGCCACCTCGACTTCCGCCTTCTCCAGCGACTCTAACACCAGCATGGACAAGTCCGCAGCACTGTTTTGCTGTAAAACACGGAAGCGAGAATCGCAAAAACCGAGCTCCGGCTGGTTCTCAGCAGCCGCGGCGGCCCGAAGCTAAGGGTACTCCTGAGCCGAGCCCGCTCGGCAGCGCGGCCTGAAGGACCGACCCCAGCTGCACGCGCGGCCCCCTCAGACAGCGCCCCGTGACACAGACACGCTCGCCCGGCTGGGCCCGTGCACACTCCCCGCCCGCAGCCCTCTGCCGGGCCCGCCCCAGCCCTCGGGCCCCAAGCAGGGAAGGGGACAGGGGACGAGGCCGCTGCGCACCTGGCCATGGCTGAAGAACAGCAGCGCCCCCGAGCACATGAGCTCCCGCGCCTCCGTGTGCTTGTTCTGTGACATGTATCTGTGAGAGAGAGAGAGAGAGAGCGCGAGAGCCCCCAGTGAGGTCCAGCCGGGCCGCAGCTCCGCCGCGCACACCCTCCCACGGACACGGGAGCTTCAGAAAGCGGACGGTCCCGCACACAGGCACACAGACGCACGGACCTCCTCTAGAAGACGGAGTTCCGTTTCCCGAGGCCACCGCCCCAGCCGGCAGTCACAGCACCCTGCCCCCTCTGAGTCAGACCAGCCTCCACGCTAGGGTGCTCCACGACCCAGGTGCCCCCGGTGTGCACGGAGACCGGGCTGTCGGCAGCATGGACCTCAGGGGCCCAGCCGACCTGGGCCCCACATCTGACAGCAGCGCCAGCAGGGGATGCTGTCTGTGCCCAAAGAGGCCTAGAGCAGCTCAAGGGTTTCAGCAGGACCCAGAGAAAGGCTGGGTGACTTCCACCACGAGGCACAGCCCCAGCCACGGCGGCAGGAGCTGCATGAGGGACAGACTGTTACACTGGGGTGCATCGGAGCACCAAGGGTCAAGGATGCGCTCAGGGGTCGGGACAGCGGCAGCTCCAGGATGGAGACTCGGGGACACACACAGCACCCACCGACTCCATGGTCCCTACGCCCTCCCTGTGCTCTCCTTTTGCCCTTCTGCCCCTCTCTCCTGCCTCTCTTTCCCACCTGGAGTACATTTCTTAGCTTCTCTAAACTGCAGAGACAGAAGTACCGAGCCCAGTCCGTAACTAAACACAAACAACGGGACGATGGTCCGATGGCCCGTCTGCAGCAGAGTGCGCTCAGAGAAGCCCCTCTGGGCCCCAAAGCGCACAGCAGTAGGAGACGGCTGCCCAGAGCGCACGGAGCGAGGCAGGGTGGTGCCGGCCGCTCCAGTCATCGCCTGGAACTTCACTCCATGATCCTCAGAAAATACAACCAATCCAGTCTGTGCCTCGCAGTCCAGACACAGCAAACTGAAGATACTGAGGCAGCATCCCCAAGGGGCTACGAAGACAGGCCAAGGCCAGACACGCGCACCTGGGAGCCCGTCTGCAGCTCACCAGGACCAACGGGTCAGGGGGGAGTGCGAGGGCTTGGCGTTCGATCAACCACAGGAAAGGTCTTTTCTTCAAAAAGTTCCACAACCAGACACCTCCCCCCCACCCCGGAGCACACAACCCCATCACAGTCACGCACGGGGGAACCCAGCGGGCCCAGACACGGCCCCAACAGAAGACCCCACCGGCTGGGTAGGGGGTGGGACTGGCGAGAAGAACCTGTACCCCAAGAAAGAAAACCACTGCCAGCATGCAGGTCACCTGTGAGGCCTGTGGTTCCTGCAGCAGCCCTTTTGGGAGCCGTCCGTTTGTGTGTCTCTCTCCTTCACACGCGTACACGGCCTACTCCCACACCAACCCAGCTCGGCGGTCTGGTCCTGCCGGGAGCCGCCCTGCCCACCACCTGCGGCCAGCACGGCCACGGGCTGTTCCGGAAAGTATGCGGAGGCACACCACCTCGTGCTGCCATTTCCACGGACACAGGCACCTACTCTAAGTGCCAACCTCGCCAGCGTGCTGCTGCTTACGCAAGACGGGACAGAACTCTAGACTCCTCCGTCTGACGCAGGGCAAGAGATAACCTCTCAAAACACCAGATGAAAGAAGTTGCCAAAGAGCAGGTGACAGCAAATCCCTAGGGTAGCAGGGCTGCTTTCAAGCACCCGCGGTGGGTGGGTGGGGGGCCTAAGGGGGAGCGGGGGTGATGCCCCACGTCCATCACCCGTCCCATCCATGATCACCTGTTGCAGATCAAGGAAAGCTAGGGAGGGATAAAGAAAGGCAATGCTGAGAAATGAACGTGCTCCTTTCGGCAGAACTCAGGGAATGGGAAGGGATTTAGCGTCTGGGTCCAAGGCTTGGGGTGCCAAGAGCAGGTGGAGCAGGAACCCTCCAGCCCGGCACCATCCACGCAGCCGGGCTGCCTGCACCCTCCTCCCATACCTTGGAAGATGCACCTGCTTGGCACACCTGGTGGGCCCACGCTGGTGTCATCTCCAGGCACCAACTGACTGGGGGCGTGGGGGTGGGCAGAGGGAGAAGCAGACTCCCCACTCCCCACTCGATCCCAGGGCTCCAGGATCGTGACCTGAGCGGAAGGCAGACACTGCACCAACCGAGACACCCAGGCGCCCCAGGAAGTTTTTCTTTTAAAATTTTTTCTTCATTTAAGAGGCAAAACTACACAAATCTCAGAAAGGCCCCTGGGGGGAGGCAGACTGGCTGCAGAGGCCCTCCTGGGAGGTGACGGTCCTAACATTGGGCCAAGGAGCCCTCTGGCCACCCTGCACAACAGCCATGAAAGCCAGAACGGGGGTGGAGGATGACCAAAGGCCCGTAACCTAACAGGCCTAGAAAACGGACTCGCTCCTCCTGGCTGAGAGCAGTCTGAAAACACTGGGCAGCCAGCTGCCACCAGTTGAGCCACCGGGCCTTGACTATTGCTCACACCTGAGGCAGGTGCACCGAGGAAGTCCAACCCTCTGGACTGCCCGATTCTGTGCCCCCTTCTCCTTCAACTGCTGGGAAACACAACAATTAAAACAGTGCAATTTGGGGGGCACCTGGGTGGCTAAGTGGGTTAAGCATCTGTCTTCAGCTCAGGCCAGGACCCCAGGGTTCTGGGATGAAGCCCCTGCTTCTCCCTCCCCCTCTGACCCTTCCCTTGCCCGGGCTTCCTTGCGCTCGCAGTCCCTCTCAAATAAACAGGACGTTTAAAAAAAAGCCCAACCACCCACAGATACCAATTTGGCGAATGTATCCAACAGGTGAGCGGATAACAAGCTGCAGCCCATTACAGAACACCACTCGGCAACAGAGATGAACTAATGCTTCACACGTGGGTAAATCTCCAAATAACCATGCTGTGGAAACGCAAAATGCACAGAAAGATTCTGGAAAATGCAAATCAACCTACGGGGCACAGGGAGAGCAGCGGCTGCCTGGGGGCAAGGACGTGTGAGAGATGGAGTCTAAGAACAGAGAAAAGAACCTCTGCGGAGACGGCTGTTCTCTCAACCTTGGCTGGCGGTAGGTTCACGGGAACAGACGGGCCAGGACTCCTCAAACTGCATGTTTCGGGTAAACAAACATAGACCTCTACGTTGACTTACAGGAAGACCAGAACCTGGTGTAAGCCAGTGAATCAGACTTGTCCAGGAGCCGCACACCCAGGAGGGTCTCAACGGGGCTGGAATCTCAGGTCTGCAGGGACGGTACCCTGGATAGTTCAGCCAGGCCTTAAGGATGGCCACCAACGCCACCATTAACTTTGCACCCAGTGGGGTCAATAGGAGATGACTTCTTTTTCTCAACTCCCGAGAAGTGCAGGTGCAGCCCAGGTGCCCCGCCAGGAAGCCAACCAAGGCTGGTCCTGGGTCACAGAGCACAGATGGAATCCAAAGCCAAGTCCCTTCTGGGGTGGTGGAGAGCCCGCTTTCCACCCCCCTCCCCAACAGACCCTACGCAGAGAGACTTGCCTCTTCACAGCTCATCCCACAAGGCAAAACTGTCTCAAAACAAGAAACATTGTTTCTTTTGGGGGAAGATGGGAGTTTTGCTGGTTAGTAATCCCGAGAACAGCAAGCACCCGGGCCAATCTGGAGCGCTGGGAAACTTCCCCTCACGCGGCCTTCTGGCAGGTGAAGCTGCGAGGCGGAGGAGGCCTCCGCCCAGCTGCGCTCACTCCTACCCGGGCTTCCTCCAGGCCCCGGAGCCGAGCGTGGCCTGGACGGGAGCGCAGAGTCTGCGGAGCCACCGATCCCTCTTGCCACTTACAGACAATATCCGAGTCTAGGCCTGATGGTGACAAGGCTCCACCGGCCCTTCAGTCCCCGCCACACAGTTCGGGCAGGCCCTCCGCAGCCGGGACTAAACTCCTACACCTGTCGTTCAGCCCGAAGCCCTCCCAGCGAAGCCCCCACTGCTCCGCGCGGCCCGGCCGGGATCACCGAACGCCCCGCACACGCGACGACGACTCAGATCACAGCAGCAGCGTGCCACAGCACAGCTCTCGTGACCGCGCAGGCCACGCGAGGATCACCGCAGGCCCCACGGCACCTGCCGACGCGCCAGAGCCGCACGAAGAAAACACCTTTGATTTCAGCGGGCCCCGCGGAAGTAGCCACCCCCCCGCACGCGCAGGGAGCCCCGCGCAGCCCCGGAGCGCCCCCAGCCCCCGGGGCTCGCCGCGCCGCCGGAGCCCCCGGCCGCGCGGGAGCAGACGCGGCGCCGGGCTCACGGACACGGCTGCCCCGGCGCGGGTCGCGAGGACCGCGGGGCAGGAGCACGTTTCCCCCGCACGACCGGACCGCCGGGGGCCGCAAAGCCCGGGGCCCAGTCCTGGCGAGGCCGCGGACGGGAGACGCCGGGTCGGGGCCCAGGTTGGGGGAGGAGGGTCCGGCAGGAGGAGGCCGGAGAGGAGACGCCGGGTAGGGGTAGGGGTAGGGGCCGGGCCCGGCGTCCTCGGTCCTCCGCCTCCCGGCCGCCCGCCTGCTCCGACCGCCGCGGCTACGGGCAGCGGCGCGGGCCAACGGGGGCGCGGGGCGGCGCGGCGCGGCCAATGGGAGGCGGCCGGGGGCGGGGCGCCGGGCTCGGCGGAAAGCCCTGGAAGGCGGCGGCCGCGGCGCCGCGGCTACCTGAAGAAGAGGGTCCGGTACATTTGGTGCGCCTCGTAGTAGTCGCCCTTCTCGACGCTGGCGCGCAGCTTGCCCTCCACGCGCTGGACACCTCCGCGGTTCCGGCCGCCGTTCCGGGCGCTCTCCTGCTCGGCCATCGCCGCCGCCGCCGCCATCGGGCCGGCGCTCCGCGCAGGGCTGACGCTGTCGCAGGCGCGGTCGGCAGCGCCTCTCGGCTTCCGTCCCGGCGGCCGCCAGACGCCCTCTACGGTGGCCCGCGAGGAGCCGCGCGCAGCTGGAGGCGGGCGCTCCGGCGGGCGGCCACGTGATCGCGGGGCGGGGCCTCGGCGGAAGCGTACGTGATCGCGGGGCGGGGCCGCGGAGTCTGCATAGGGCGGCTTTGGGGCCGCAGGGCTGCGGGGCGGGGCCGCGGCGGCGCTCACGTGACCGCGGCGGTGCACGCTGACGCCACAATGGCTACAGCGCGTGACGTCAGGGCGCCGGGCCCGGGCCTACGCGCCACGGGTGCGTTCAGGGCGAGTGGCCCGAGGTCGGGCAGCCACCTGTTTGGTTGTCGTTGGGATGCCGGGATTCTGAAATAAAAGCCGTGTTTTCATGCTTTCTGCCGCCGGCCGCCCCGGGCAGGTGAGGGTGACTAAGGCCGAGTCCTGTTTGGCCGGGTTTGGGGACCAAAGAGAGGTCCACGTCCAGGTGACACGTCACTGCTCGAGAAGGAGCCGCCGTCGGCTCGCTTGGACACAGAGCCGCCTGTTGACGCGGAGCTGGAGGTCTGGGGAGAGACGGGGACCAGAACGAGCACAGGGACAGGGGTGGACAGGAGCGGACGGGGTCCGGACGCGGGGACAGGGGTGGGGGCACAGGGACAGCGGTGGGCGCCGCGGACGGGGACAGGTTATGGGAGCACAACGAAGGCCGTTTTCCCGATGGAGGCCCGCTGGATTTCAGAAGTCAGCCTCCCATGGGCATTTAGTGTTCCTTGTTTGCACACCTATTGTTTGTATAAGGACAAATTCGAGCAAACGTCCATCCGTTGGGGACTGGTCCTAACTAAGGAGTACATCCCTGTAAACACAGTAGAGCTTTTTTGTTATCTTGGTATTTTTATTTATTTGACAGAGATACAGAGAGTGCAAATAGCAGCAGCAAGAGGGAGAAGCAGGCTCTTCACTGAGCAGGGCTCCTGATGGGGGGTTCGATTCCAGGACCCTGGATTCCAGGACCTGAGCCCCCTAGCACCCCAGGAGAGCTGTTTTTTAACAAGCTCCTTACGGATAGGTGATTTCCAAGATCCGCTCCGTGTCCACAACAACAGAGACAAAACAGTACGCTGAGTCCGCCATCATTTGTGAGAACAGTGGTGAAGGGTACGCACATTTTTACTAGTGGGCAGGATAGAAACAACGTGGGAGTGCTCGATGCCCCTGAAAACGCACCATCAGGGAGGCACGCGCGAGGCTGGCCCCGGGCCGCCCCCGCTGCAGCCCCTGAAGGACAAGGCCCTTGCTCACCAGTGGGTCTCAGCTCGGTGGTCCACACCGAGTGTGTACTCAAGGCACCGACCCTGGGGGAGGCTTGAAAATGAGCTTGTGTCCCACACCTGCCTTTGGTGTTCCTTTGAGGCGAGGAGATGGGCAGCCCCAGCCCGCTGACCTGGAACCCCAAAGAGCAGAGGCATTCCCCAGGAATATGCAAATGCACCGCCCCACCCCCCACCCCCCAGAGGCAGGAACAAGGCAAAGGGAGGAAAGAGACCAGAGACAGTTTATTCTTCACTGGAAACATCACATGCACTTTTAAAAATTTAAACTCTTTATTTAAACATTTCAATAGCATCTTATCAATTTGGTGGCAGCAAAAGCAGCACTACCAAAGACAAGTATTTTGAAAAGCATTTACAAAAATACCGTGCACAAAGTCCTATTCTGCATCTTTAAAAATAAATTAATATTCAAAATATTCCACCCCAACTCCCAAATTTAGTTTTATATAGGAAATTTTGACATATATTTATCCTGTAATATCTGAAATATCTGTATACATTTTATCCAACTAAACTGCATAGGCATTACTGAGTTCCAATTGTAAGAGTGAAAAAATGCTACTTTATGGAGTTGAGGACAGTTGTGCAGTACACATAAAACCCCAGTCAGCACCATCACTTTCTGTTTCTGAAAATACATTGTTTATGAGAACACGGAAAGAACGGTCTTAACCCATTAAAACTTAAATAATTTTTAAAACATCTGTAACACTTTAAGTGCCTTGCAAATATCTCATTTATAAAGTCTGCTTGGTAAAATAGTCTAAGTATTAAATATTAATTATAAACAAAACAAGTCTCCTAGGAATTGAGAATGGCTGACAGTCGTAGTAAGAGGCAAATCCCAACCAGAGTCAGGAAGAAAGTGCCGTGGTAAGAAAAATTATAACCCTACAACGTAATGGTGAATTTACCACACTGGACAGTGTCCTTGGAGAACCATCAGTAGAGTGAAAACTGAAGATTCTGAAAGACTGGGAGCACATTAGTGTTCAACTCTGCAGCAAAATTTAAAGAAAACCTGATGACATCCCCAAGGTTGGATTTCTGGGCTCCTACAGAAACTGTGAGGTCCAACTCCGGGTGGCCCCCGAAGGGCGGAGCCTCACTGAGCCCTGAGCGCGGCTTTCCAGCATTGGCTGAGATCCAGGCCCCCACCCCTTTCAGATCAGACCCACTTCAAGCCCAGGACAGAAACAACCCATCATGGATTCTGAACAGAAACGACACACCCAGGCCTGACTCTGAAAGTCCTTCTCAAGCAGGAGCAAACTAAGAAGAAAAACAGTCATTCCCTTACCCCACCTGGGAATCCCAAACTAACTACTGGTGCTGAATAAAGGAGAAGCCCTCTCCTAAAGGAAAGGAGTTCAGAACTCCGAAATTTGGTGACGTTTTTCCCTGAAAGAAATGTGCGCTGGATGGAACAGATGAAATAGGTCTGCCCCCAAAGTCCTTTAAAAGGGCCAGTGAAAGGCTAAATATCAAAGCTTCGAGAACACTTTGACCTTTAACTTCACTCGCTTTGTTCCTGATGTCGAGAGAATACAAGTATCAAGAGCTTTCTGTTCAAAGACACACCCCTGGAACAACTACACATCCTGATGGGTCCCCACAGAGGTGGGCTGTGGCCAGCGGACCTTGGGGAAGCCAGGCGTTCGCCCCGCAGTGTTGCCTGTGGACAGAAGAGCGAGCCAGGCGCCAGCTCCCACTGGCGGTCAGCAGCGTTTATTGAGGGGTGCCGTCCTCCCGACGCTCCAGGTGCCCTGGTTCAGGAAGGGTTCCAGTGTTTGAGGCTGTCCCCGTATATACAAAATGTACAAGACCCACGGGAGGGTCTCTACTCGACAGGCTCCCCGTGAACTCGGAACCGATAGAGACACGTGTACTCAGGATGGCCCCAGTTGGAGAGGATCCGAAGCTCCACTATCTGGAACCCTCCGTCGGGTCTTTTCTGAAATGGAAAGGGGAGGGGTCAGCCCGGCCCAGTCACTTCCCCAGCTCGGACATGGGACCGGAAGCTTCCGTGCTCGTGTGAAGTCCGTCCTCGAGCGAAGGACGCAGAGCTCAGGCAAAACCAACTCCTCCCAAGCCCCAGGTTTACCTCCAGCGCCAAGAACAGGCCGCCTGTGTGCACAGCAAATCAGACACCCCGGAGGCTCCGCCCCCACCTCCCCCGGGGCCTACGCCCACACCCACGGGGCAGCTCTGGCCCGCCCACTGGGGCCAGCGAGCCCGTACCGGAACGTGGAACATCTGGAGGGACTCCCCTTCCTGATCATACAGAAACTGTCCCAGAAGCTGCCCTTCCTCTTGGTATTCGTTCTCTAACCCCTGAAACAAAACCAGAGAGCCATTAAGGAAAGGAAAAAGGATACTGCATCCATTAGGATTGGTTACCCTCGACACAAGCTGGAGGGTGAAACCATTAGGAAGGTCTTCTCCAGAAAGCCTGTTAAATGCTTAGCCCTTTGTTAAGGGCTTCGCACAACTCACGGCAACCCCTCAAGGCAGGTGTTATTCCTCCTGCCACGCGGGCAAAACCACGCCACAAGTGTCGAGCTAACGAGAGACACGGCACCGACTGTCCAACTGCACAGACCCCGCCGTCACCCAGCGGCCACAGTGCCCTCCGCGCTCCAGAGTGGAAGCTGAGGGTCCCGGAAAAGGGACAGCCGGCCGCCCTGCACAGAGAGCGGACGGGGTGCTGGGGCTGCTGTGCACTGGGGACAGTCTCCATTTGGGAAGACGGGCACGCTCTGTGGAGGACGGCCTTCCGAAGGTGCTTCGCGCAGGGAACTGCATGCTTCGGACGGGGAGGGGGACTCTGGTGTGTGTTGCGCCCCAGGAAGTGGAGGTGACTGTCGGAGCATGTCATCACCGGGAGGGACTGCTCCGTGTGGCATGTGTGGAAGCCACAGCGGGCCGTGGGCGGCACCAAGACCGAGACCGACACCGGGACGTGCATCTGTCCGGGACACCTGACTGGCGCTTCTGCCCGGGGCGGCTCAGGGACGCAAAAGGAAGCGAAGATCCCAAAAGATAAATGAGTAAAAACAAAATGGACCTACAAAAAACAATGGAAAGTATGTGTGGAATGCACAGCAACGTAGATGAAATAGGCGGTTTTCACCTGTCAGGTCAGCAGAGATTAGAACAAGAGGGCGCGGGGTGGTCAGTGCTGGTAACCCGCCCGCAGCAAGGGGTCAGCGGCCCCGCGGACGCTCACACCCCGTCCGCGGCGAGGCACGCAGGGCTGTGAGCACCTGGTCTGAGGGAGTGAGGGGAGCCGAAGTCACAGTGGCAAACTGGAGAGGGACATCTGGGTTTAGCTACAAAATGGTATTTTATGCTATTTAAAGGTGTGTGCAAAGAGCGAATCGCCATCAGGGGCGCCTGCGTGGCTCCGTCAATTAAGGGTCTGCCTGTGGCTCAGGTCATGATCTCGGGGTCCTGGGATCGAGCCTCACATCGGGCTCCCTGCTCAGCGGGAGGCCTGCTTCTCCCTCTCCCTCTGCCTGCCGCTCCCCCCTACTCTGCACGCTCCCTCTCTCTCAGATCAAATTTAAAAAAAAAGTTAACTGCCATCAAAAAATATCTATGGAAAATTTGTTTTTTTACACCAAGAAACAAAATTTTATGAACTGTGTTTTCTCGACTGTATTTTTTAGAGAGAAGAGAGAGCAGAAAATGCCGCAGCATGAACACGGGCTTTTCTGGGTGCTCTTTTTCCAACGTGTGTGTGGGATACGTCCTGCCGATTGAGCAGGAAACGGTCGTCACGCTTGCCTTTACAGCCCAACGACCGCAGGTTCTCTGGAAACGGAACTCTGCAGGCCCGGAGGCTGGCGGGCAGCGAACACACTGCCTACAAGCCGCCCTCCCCAGAAGAGGGCTGGGGTGGCGCCCCGCGTCGGGTCCGCGGAGCGCACGCAGGGGCTGAGGGGAGGACAGGAGCCAGCCTGTTCCGCTGGGCTCATCTCCACGCAGGTCCCAGGGCGGGGGAGGAGGAGGACGGGAGCCAGCTCACTCACATAGACGGCGAAGTCCTTGGGGGCGCTGGTGATGTTGCCCGTGGGCGACAGCGTCTTTGGTATGTGCTCCAGAGTGAAGGTGCCGGGGCGGATCTTCATGGACAGCCGCACCACGAGGTACCCCTGCGAGCCGCGGAACGCCCAGCAGTTACCTGGATGTATGTCAGGCTGGGGGAGAGGCGGAAGACGACCACTTAATCCATCTGAGCCTCGATCGGCATGGGGGCTGGAGCGCTGGCCCCCGGCACAGCGAGAACTCCGCCTGGAGCTTCCGACTCCCCACGCGCTGAACCACTAACGCGGCGTACACGCCTGTGACCTGCTGTTTCTTGTAACGAAGGAAGCGGGAGGAAATCGTAAGGAAGAGGAAACCCACTGGGGACAACACGTCGTTTGTGAACACACACCTGCCAAAGGGAAGTGGCCCAGCTCCAACCCCCATCGTGAAGGGTCAACTGCAGGCAGACGAGCTCTTGAGAACACGTCTGACATTTTAAAACTTGAAAATACAGAAACACGAAAACACTAATCACACCGAAACAAGAGACTTTTTGTCAAGTAAGAAACCTTGATAAGCAAAATCCAGCGACAAACTGGGGAAAGGCATTTGCAACTTGAGCCCAAGAGGGGGGCCCAGCACCTTCAACAAAACGGGACAAGGGGCGCCTGGGTGGCTCAGTGGGTTGAGCCTCTGCCTTCGGCTCGGGTCATGATCTCAGAGTCCTGGGATCGAGCCCCGCATCGGGATCTCTGCTCAGCGGGGAGCCTGCTTCCTCCTCTCTGCCTACTTGTGATCTCTCTCCTCTGTCAAATAAATAAATAAAATCTTTTAAAAAAATAAATTTACACGGTCCTCAAACACAGGAAAAGATGCTCCACTGTACACGTAACAAGAAAAATACACACTTAAGCCACAGGTATTGTCCTTCCTCACCGAACAGACCGACAGTAACGCCGGGACCTATGGAACCCCACACGCTAGCGGCTGGTCAGTGCGCCCCCTTCAAGGAGCGTCGCTTGCCAACATCCGACAGACCACTGACCCTCCAACCCGGCGGTCCCCCGCTGTCCCTAAGATACATGGGCAAAAATACAAAATCACAAGCATGGGGCGCCTGGGAGGCTCAGTCGGTTAAGCGTCTGCCTTCAGCTCAGGTCATGATCCCAGAGTCCCAGGATCGAGCCCCACATCGGGCTCTCTGCTCTGTTGGGAGTCTGCTTCTCCCTCTGACCTTCCCCCTCTCATGCTCTCTCTCTCTTTCTCAAATAAACAAATAAAATCATAAACAAAAATGACAGGCGTGAGGATACTTTGCTGGCAGAGGACTCAAACAGCCAGAGAGGAGCCGCCATGCCGGCTGCCAGCTGACTGGGCAGCGCTGACCCGGGCGCGGCGTGTGCCCACGTCTGCTCCCGAGGTCGAACAGGCGAGGAAGGGGCAAGGGTGTGGAGATCCCCCCACCAGGTGCTTACGCTTGGGGTCATTCCTGGTGTATCCTTCATTCTCACCGACGCAGCCTTCCTGCCCCCACTGTGAAAATGATCTGGGCCCTCAAGGGTTACGCTCTGCCCCAGACAGCCAGGTCCCCTGGGCACCCCTCTGGGCGCTGTTGGCAGCAAAGTGCCTCTAGGAGTCCCCTCCCTGGGAACAGCATCCCCAGCACCGCGGAGGCTGGGCTTCGCGTGGCTTCCAAGCCACGGTGGCACCGTTCGGTGAGCCCCGCTGTGCCCTCTACAGAAAGGTGTGGGCCTGCGCCCCGGGAGGGCTGGGGCGCGCCGCCTCGACGCCCCCACCAGCACCTGGTCACGAAAGCAGGAGCCGAGGCTGTGTCGGCTGTTCCCGGATTCTAGAACGCTCTTTACTTCTAAGGAGCCCGTCACCGGTTCCTCCAGTCCCACTCCAGCCGACATCCTCCTGTTCGCCCTCCCCGTTCCGGTTCCCGTGGCGGCGCTCGTGACCGAGCATTCCCGCGCTCACACACATCTGCCACCACCGCGTGCGGTCGGCTCACGGCGCCGCGGCTCAGCGTGCACGGCAGGGAACGCCAGGAACCGCGAGCCCTCTGCACTGAGGCAGCCCGGGCGACGCCTGCCGGAGGGGGTCCTGTGAGCAGCCGCATACTGGAGCCGGGGAGGGACGGCGCCCACGTCTGGGGGCAGCCGCCCACGCACACCGTCCCCAGCCGGGATCCCAAGGACCAGAGAAGGACGACAGCACCAGGGCATCAAAATTTTACATGAACGAATGCTTCACGGTCAGATTAATTAGTAAACTCGTGTTTTCAAAGAAAAGGACAACTATCGTGGTTTGCTTCACACAAGAAGAATTGTGTGAATTTTCTTCAAAAGAGTCAGTAACAAAGAGCAGCACTTTAGGACAGAAAACAAGCGAACGTGACAATTTAAGTTCCTCCTCCCCAGTCTGTGCCCAACTGTGTAACACAAGCCACACGCAAGCAGCCGTGCAGCCCAAGGGCGGCCCCGCGGGCCCCGTGGGAGAGCGGGACTCCCCGCCGGCAGGTGCACGGTGGGTGCCGCGCAGGGGTGCAGGGCAGGACTCTCCACCCGCTCTGCCCCTCCAGACCCAGGAAGCACAAGCCGGTCTCACCAGGGAACACCCTCGGCCATCACCGGGGCTGCCTGCAGGGACGAACTGGAGTGACAAGGGCCCCTCGGGGTGTGCGGACCCCGGAGCTGAGCCCTCGGGTCGGCAGCCTCCCTCGGGGACACACATGATGCCCCACTGCCAGGCGGCCACGGCGCGGCTCCTGGCTCCCACCGGGGACCAGACGGTGACTCACCTGGATCACGACGCGCGGGGACTGCGAGAAGTACCAGAGCGGGATCCCAAAGAGGCTGATGAGCGCAGTCTTGGTCTCGTACGTCTCGGAGCAGCGCGTGCTCAGGATGCTCCCACCTTAGAGCAGAGTTCAGAGCTGCCTGGGGTCTGGGACGACCCCCCGGCAGGAGTCCCCTCCCCCGCCCCGGCAGGACCTTCTCAAGCTTCCGCTTCTACAAACAGAGCCGACTTCCGGTCAGCCCAGGCTCGTGAGGACTTCTCCCAAGTTCAGGGGACGCAGGCGCCACACCCCAAAGCAGCAGCCCGGCCGCCACTCTAGCCGAGATGACTCAGACGAGCTTCTGTGCCTTTTACCAGAGAAAGAGCAACGGCTCCGCCAGGCGCTGCAGTCCCTGACAGGTGTGTGTGTCGTCAGAGGGCCCGCCGCCCACAGGCCACAGGGACGGGACGCCCTCAGCGGCTGCTGGGGTGGGGGGCACGCCTGCTAACCTAACAGGTCCTGGGCTCTATCTGGGGTGACCTAAGTATCCTGCAGTGAATACACTAAAAACCTCTGAATCATAATCAAACCTCTGAATCAAAACCTATGAATCATAATCATAAACAGGGTGAAGTTTAGCTTATGTGAATTCTGTCTTCATTAAAAAGAGAAAAAAGGGGCGCCTGGGTGGCTCCATGGTTGAAGCCTCTGCCTTCGGCTCAGGTCATGATCTCAGGGTCCTGGGATGGAGCCCCGCATCGGGCTCTCTGCTCAGCGGGGAGCCTGCTTCCTCCTCTCTCTGCCTGCCTCTCTGCCTACTTGTGATCTCTCTCCTCTCTGTCAAATAAATAAATAAATCTTAATAAATAAATAAAAAATATCCAATTGGCCCCTCGACAGGAAATAGAGCAGGGTGCTGGTGCCAAGACAAGATGGTGTGGGAAGCAACAACAAATACTCAAAAAAAAATGAATATAAAATAAAAGCTGCCGAGAAGTTTGTGTTCCAAGAGGGGGTGACTGCCAAGTTGGGGGGCCACCAAAGCCCCCAGGCAAACGCAGCTGTGGGGCTGCGTCCCGACCCCTCCTCTGACGGTGGGCCAGCAGAACCAGGAATTTAAACAAGTCAAGGTGACCTGGACCTTGCTGACCAACAGACCTCAACTTCTCGATTACGTTTTTGAAGGTTCTAGCCTCGTTAAAAAAAAAAACAGAAAACAAAAGCATCCTTAAACACGGGCCCTATAAAAAATACTCCTTTAACTTACAGGGTCGATGCTTAGAGTAATGACAGAACCTCCGGTGCAGCGTCCTCAAAATTACCACAATTCTACGTGACACACAAGTCTGTCAGAATCAGTCAAGCTCCTGAGAAAATAACAACCCAGCTGAATAGTTAAAACAGTGTTTGATGTCTCTGAATCAAAACGGTTTCTTAATAATATCACTAAATTTAATAAAAAATGTGTAATTAAAATCACTCAATATTCTAAAAAGGGGATTCTCCACAAAACGTCCACTGACAACAGCTCAGAGCCTTCCTGATGCCGGGGACGCGGGGACCAGGTTCCTGACCAGGGCGGCGCGCGGCTGCCTGCGCTGCCGGGGGAGGGAAACCAAGTCACGGCAGCCCTGCAGGGCTCTCCGGCCCTTCCACCAGCTACCGCGTGCAAAGAACCTCCTTTCCTCAGAGAAAATGCTGGTTCACTAGCCGTCGATCTGCAAGTCCTCAGTTTTAGCTCAGAAAACCACGGTTCTCAGTGACGCAGACGGTAGCCGACCCTCCCCTATACATACGTGGTGTCCCCCGCAGTCGTCACCCCTCGTGCACGACAGTCAGTCATCCGTTTCCTCGCAGACACGCCCCCATGCTTGATCCCGGGGCGCCGTCCCAATCATCACCGAGGGGGCAGCTGACAGAGGACGTGTGCAGCACAGAGCTTCCCTAGCCCGCATTCTGGGGGCTCAAACACACCTGGCCCAGGGGACGGGGGCCCGAGCCCAGCCCCCACCTTAACGGACCACCATGTTCCCCTTCGTGTCTCTGCGGAACCCAAGCAGCAGCCCCAGTGCTCTGCTCACGGTGGGGTGTCCCGCGCGGCCTTCTGTCTGCCGCTGCCGCCCCCTCCCGGAAGCAAGGCTCCCGCGGGGCCGGTCCCCACGTGCAGCAGGCACGGACCCGCCGCTCGCCGGACGCCCGGAGGGACGCGTGCTGACGACACCGAGCGCTCGGGGAACCAGTCTGAGAACCGCTGCGCTAGTGCCCATGACGGCACTTCCACACCCCAGTCAGAGCAAAGAGAAAACACTCTTCACCCCACACGAGGTCCCAAACTACCAATACTTGTGCGGCAGGAAATTCTGACACGCCGAGAAAAACCCAAAAGCTACTCCAATGCCCCCAGCCTGTCATCCTGCTGACGCAGGGAATTACACGGTCGGCCACCAGCCGATGTGAGAGCCACACGCGTCGCCGGCCGCCCGTCCGGGGGAAGGAAGACCGACAGACCCCTGGAGCGGGAGCACGAGAGGCGTCCCTAGAATGACGCTCTTTCTCGGCGTCAGCTTCCAGACGGCTTGCGAGCGGGGCAGGCAGCAGCCGGCCGGCCACCAGGCGACTGTCGTACCGGGCAAGCAGGAGGCCACTCACCGCCAGACTCCAGAGCGAAGTCCACCATGCCAGTCTTGTCCTGGGAATACAGCTTCAAGGCGTTGTTGACGATGACGCGTGCTTGCTGCACGAAGCCAACGGCACAGCCGGGAGACAAGACTCAGCGTTAATGGGGAAACGAAGGCCAGACGCTTCCTTCAAGAACACAGTTTCATTTAACTGTATTTGGGGGTAACAGGGTTGGGGGCGGTCCTGTGCCCCCACCGCAGGGGCCGTCCCGGGGACGTGGGACGGGGCTGCCCTGTCACCCAGGGCTCACACAGCTGTGACAATCCCGAGCCGGAGAACCCGTGGGCTCCCCAGAACAAAGCAATTTCTGGGACTGCACACAGTGTGCGGCCGCCCAGTGGACGGGATCTCTGGGTCGCAAGCAGTAGGGTCCCAGCCACAGCGGCCGCACCAAGTGCCCGCGGCATCACCGCCACAGCTCCGGCACGACACGCACAGCACCCAAGTCTCCTGCACACTCACCGCCTCCGTGATTCCAGAAACCCCCGCGTCCTTGGCAGCAGACACAACAGTTTCGGAATCCGGAACCTGTTTCGTCACGGAGATGTAGTGCGTGATGTTCTTCAGGATCTGCAACTCCAAATCCCGTAACACAGCCTGCAGGTCGTCCTTGCTCACGAACCGCGAAGACAGCGTCCGCAGCAGCCCCTCGAGAGAACCGCCCTGCTCCCCCTCGGCGAGCATGAGTCTGACGGTTTCTCGGACCTGGGCGTCCACCTAGGGAACCCATCCACAAGCAGAACATGAAGTTACCATTCGGACGAGATCCTCTCAACACTGCACTCCCGTCACCTAACACCTCCAAACTCTCATGAGGCTTCTAAAATATCCATCCTGTAAACGTGACGACTCCCCCCTTCACAGCGCGAGAACCTCTCCAAAGATGCTGGATCACAGACAACGGGGACGGGCAGCGCGCGCCCGGAGAGCCCAGCCATTGAGTGTGGGGCCCCCGGGGCCGGGCGTGGAGCCAGAGGGGCCCCTCGTCTTCACACACGCGCCGGGGAGGAACCGGTCATGCCAACAACTGAAGGGTGACTTCCCGTCCACCAGCAACGTCCTCGCGCTGTTTCTACAGCCCGCCTTCTTGCCCGGCACGAGACACGCACGGGAGGACCCGGGCAGGGAGGCCCGGCCGGACCCTCAGACGCCCCTGCACCCGCCCGCGCCCGTCTGCCAGGCCTTCCCCTTCTGCCAGGGGGGCCCCAAGAGTGTGGCTGCCACTTGCAGAGAGTGTGCGCCTTCGTAGCTCCTCGGTACCCCGAGATAGCCCGCCTCCAAAACGCCACGGGCGCTCATGGTGCCGCCAGGTTGGCCGGGAGCGATGGTCCTCCCCTCGCAAACCCCATCAGCGAGATGCTTCGTCCCCGTCCCCACTGGCCCCTGCCCTGGCAGCTGCAGGGGCTCTTTGCAGAGCGGACATTACTGGATCATATATGTCGGAAATACTCTTTCCCAACCTACTATCTGCCCTTGCGTCACGAGGGCGTCTGACGCCCAAACGTTGGTGGCCGCACTTCCACGTGGCGGTTACTGTGTGAATGCCAGCGACAATGACCGCACGGAGCCGAGCCACGGAGGGCAGCGAGACCCCCTCGGCCGGCACCGGTACGCACGTACAGAAGCAGGGGAAGGAGCACGCTGGCGCGTGTTAACGCATTACAGGAAATGCCAGGAGAGCTGAACGGTGACTACTTTATCTTGGGTGTTTAAAAACTTCATATACAGGGGCGCCTGGGGGGCTCAGTGGGTTAGAGCCTCTGCCTTTGGCTCAGGTCATGATCTCAGGGTCCTGGGATCGAGCCCCGCATCGGGCTCTCTGCTCAGCAGGGAGCCTGCTTCCCCCCTTCTCTCTGCCTGCCTCTCTGCCTACTTGTGATCTCTCTCTCTCTCTCTGTCAGATAAATGAATAAAATCTTTAAAAAAAAAAAAAAAACTTCATATACAAGGAAATGAAGGTTCTAAAGAAAGTTGAAATCAACTCGATAAACCTAAACCTCAACTCCAGGGTTCTTTCCCTCCCTGGGAGAAGACCCTTTACGACTTGCCTTTCCCGGGACGCTGCGGACCTCCTCGCAGCTGCTCTTCCAACGCTGCCAACTGGACACTTCGGACTTCAGCCGGCCCAGCTCCCCTTCCAGGTGCTTCACCGCGGAAAGGAGGCGCCGCCCCTTCTCCACTCCACTGGCCGGTCCCCGGGAGCAGGGGGGGACAGAAGTCTGCTGTCAGCAGTCACACGCACACGACGGGGGCTACAGGCTCGTGGGCGAGGGACCAGCGGCACCCCAGACCGGTCCAACAGCCCCTGCCTCCGCCCATCCCACCGTGACGGGGCCGCCAGCCATCAGCCCCGGGTCAGAGCTGCGTCAGCCCACGCGCCCACGGGACTGCCCCGGTGCCCAGGCAGGGCGTCCAACACATGCCGGGACCAGCGGCTCCCTTTCAGTGGTAGGAGAGAGCTCTCGAAACCCTTTCGTGTGTAAAACCTCTACCTTTTAAGTAAATAAATACCTGTGTCTATCTCTCTAAAACGATAAAAAAACTTCCGAAATGAGGTAATATTTATCAATAATCACCATAAAAATGAATATGACGTTTTCAAGTTAAAGGAACAGATAACTGAATTAAAAATGTATGGCTTCGGAGTTTAATAATTCTGTATTATGTCAGAATTGTACACTATGATGTAAAATAGTGCGATACTATTTTGTTTTATAGGTTGGTGTAGTTGGTGAGACACCAATAATTCATTTCTCAAAAGTCGACTTCAGGATAACCCTTTTAGGATCCATGTACCAGCCTATCAACACACCTTTCTTCTGGCAGGAAAGGGTCGGAAGGGAGTTAGATGTATTAACACTCCAGTCCGTCCTTTGGGAGGGTACACGGGACGGGCAGTGACACAGGATCTCTCACACGCGGGAGCCAGAGGGGGGACGGTGCTTAGTTAGAGCTCACGCCTGGTCCGAACGGAGCTGCAGGAAACCCCGGAGCCCCAGGGGGGCACAGGTGTCCCACCGACACACACGGGGGCTGGGCAGAGAGCCCGCGCCGACCCAGCGAGGGGATGGGGAAAGGCACCATGAGCGAATCCAGAAGAGGGCAAGTCCCCACTTCCAGGACACCATCAGGGACCAGAGGGCCACTTAGACGGCCAACAACGCAGCTCGGGGGCAGCACAGAGCCGCGCACACTCCTGAGCAGCTGCTGCGACACCGAGTCCGGGCGCAGACGTCCGCCCGCATCAGGGCCCCGGCTCGGCTCTGAGAGCACCCTGGCTGCAAGGCTCTCAGTCCTCGGGGGGCACCAAGGGCCACCCGGAGAGTGACCGCTGGGAGCGCGGCACACGCGGTGCCCCCTCGGGGATGACTGCTGGGCTCCGCACACACACGGAAGCGCGCGGGGCCAAGCATCCTACCTAGCCGCTCGCAGCTTGGTCTGCTTCAGCTCCTCCCGGACGGCCTAGAGAGCACAAGAAAGGACTGTCTCAACGGGGTCACACACCAACAGGTCATAAATCACACACCTGACGTCGTATTTCTGTATGGAGCTACATGTATTTACCTGTGATTTTTCCCTTGAGTTCAAAGCCCAGACTTGCCTGCTGGTTAGCAAGCAAGGGATTTTAACTTTTTCAAAATAAATGAGTTTTTCATTTGTTTTTGTTTTCTTAAAGGTTATACCATTCTTTTTTTTTTTAAAGATTTTGTTTTTTAAGTAATGTCTACACCCAGCATGGGGCTTGAATCCACAACCCCGAGGTCAAGAGTCACGTGCTCTTCCAACCGAGCCAGCCAGGCGCCCCTCGAAGGAAACCCTTAGAAGACATACAGCGCATATTCTGAGAGGCGCAGAAATCACACGGAACACCTTGACGGGTTTTCCAAAACAGCACCCAGGCCAAGGGGGACACTGCCAGCACCTCCGGAAGTCGTTTCCGAACAGGGAAGGACCCGGCTGTGACAGAGTCACACACGGAGGTCGGACTCAGGAGCGGGGTCTGTTCACAGACGGGGCTGACACCGCCACACGTCGGGAAGCCACGTCCATTCCAAGCCCTGCTGGACGAGCTCAGAACCCCATGGCACGAAACGAAGCAAGGGTGATGCTCCTGGGCCTCTGGCTCCCGTCCCCAGCCCTCCCCTCCCCGTGGACACCACAGGTTCCGCTGTCAACGGGTGACTGGGACTCGCCTGGCTCCACGGGCAGGAACAGGGCAGGCGTCCGGACACCCCACGGCTGCACCGCGGCTGCCCCTGAGCTCCCCGGGCTGGAGCGCGCCCCTGCCTCTGGGGCTCAGGTCAGCGCCAACATCCCCGCTTCACCCGTATCTGATGATACCAGCTTTTCCCCCAGAAAATCAACCCTGTCAAAGACTCCTGCTCTACAGACAAAGTCACTCTGCAGGAGAAACAGGGGCTCAGGCCCCCTCGAAAAGATGCCTTGGAGTCTGTGAAAAAGACACACTTGTGAAGCCGGAAAATGAGCTCCCAGGGGCAGAGGCCAGAGTCAGAAAGCTCTGTCCTCGCCGGCTGAGGAGCGCGAGCGCACAGAGGGGGCACAGCAGCGCTCTCGCAGGGGAAGGCCGCGACGCATACCTCAGACTTCTCGGTCAGCTTTCCGAGGAGGTCTTCTAGGTTGGACAGGCGCAATTCCTGCTCTTGGCCGACAGTCCCAGCGTCAGTCTTGGAAAGGAACACAAGCAGGAGTTACGCTGCTTCCACACAGAACCCCAAACACCACACCGCCTGCTCACAGCCTGGCCGGGCAGCCTGGGGGACCCTCGGTGTCCACACGTCCAGCCCCCACCAGAGCCTGCGCACGCCTGGGCGCCCCGGGAGACGCCCACGTGGACGGCCCCCCACGCGAGGGAGGACAGACACACCGGTGCGCTCGCCGAGCTCACACGCCCTGCGCCACGGCTTCCCACGGGCCTCGAGGGCCTCACTCAGCACTGAACACGCAAGTGACTCCTCCGGCTCATGAGACGGGAGAGCGACAAACGCAGCGGAGACGCGAGGGAACTGCTGAAAAACTCCAGTCTGTTCAACCTACGCCCGGCCGATTTGCTGAGCAATTCTTAGAAGGGAGAAGTACGCGAAGACGGTCAGACTCCATCCCGGGAGGAGTCACTGCCGACCATCCACGGGGACGGCGGGGATGGGCACAGCGCGCCCAGGGACAGCACACACACACATTACAGCCATCTGAGTAGACCCACCTCTTCCAAATTATAACCACAATGGATTTATAAAGGTTTACAGAAAAACGAGATTAAAAATGAGATAAGCCAGAGCACAGAGATAAGGCTAAAGAGATGAACCCAGGTCGCTGACACACAGAAAGGGCGTCACAAACGCCGCCGTGAGCTTCCTCATGGTCGCTGCCCACCACCTAACTGCACCACGGCGAAGGTCCGCTCTCTCGGCTGTCGACCAGTGCAGCTGGGAAACCAGCCTCCTGCCGGCCCTGGCGGCTGCGGCGCGCTCGAACGCACGGTGGGGACGCCCGGCCCAAACATGGGGCGGGGTGGGGAGGGGGGCGTCCAGGGGGCCGAGCGCAAGAGGGAGCCGGCCTGGGGCTGCGGGACCGCCCTCATGAGGGTCAGGTTTGGGCCCACCGCGCACAGATGTGCGCCGCAGACGGCGTGACACGGTGACACGCAAGCCATACGCGGCTCATCTAACCCAGAGCCTGGCTTCACAGTGAGCCCAGACCGCGTAAGGGAGTTCACAGAGCACGACACGGCTGATGCCTGGTGGTGTCTCTGAACCGCCGCCTCTCTTCTCTGCCAGAGGAAGAAATCAATGTCACTGAAGGCTGCCAACTCCCCACCCTGTCTGTCTGTGGGTTCACGGTCATGTCACCCTTGTGCTGGGGACAAGATTTCAGAGTGCCCCTCCTGAGAAACGCTCCTTAAGATCAGCACACTTCTGCCGTGACTGCGCTCACCCAGGAAACGTCCCGCCTACAGGGGCAGATTTCATGATCTGCCGCCCACAACTGTCCAGCTGTTCCATTTTTCAAAACAGCATCTCCCTTGAGATGGACGAGCTTCAACCCTTCCTACTGTTCTACCTTGTCTGCAAAACACCAGCAACGTTCCGCTCACCCCCTCCACGTAACGAGGCTCGAAAGGGTCCAATGAGAGCGGGCCGATAACAGCTGTCAGCCGGGTCCGGCCGAAACCCTCTCAACTTCAGGGTCAAGAAACTGAAAACGAGCAAAGCCTGGGGCGTCAGTGCAGGACGTCCAGTGCACCTCGAGCAGACGCGGGACTCCAAGCACGGCCACCTGGGGCCACGCAGAGAAGGCACAAGCGCGCCCTGCCCCCTGGATCCCTATGCCATCGGCACGTGACAGTCACAACTACTGATGTGCCTCGGGCTGGACGAGAGTCAAGACAAGGGCCATTCATCCACCAGCAGGTGTGAGAAGAGAGTGACCCGAACGGTGGGAGGGGACGGCGGTGGCCAGGGGGCGCCAGGCCTGGGGCCAAGTCTGGGGGGAGGCTCCAGGGACAGGAGACAGGCCTGCTCGGGAGCACGGCGGGACCTGGCTTTGTGCGGGGCCTTGGGGAGGCCTGGAGGTCCCTGGGCCGGAGACAGACTGCACCAGGGAGGGAGGGGGCTCGGCGGCTCCCCCTCGACTGTGTTGAGGACAGCGGAGGGGGAGGGGCTCTGAGAGCAGAGACATGAGAGGGGGCAGGCTGTTCGGGCAACGGGCAACACGGACTTTAAAGATTTCATTCCGACGTACCTCACTATTGAATACTCATTTTGAAACTTAGGAAAATAAACACCAGTTTGGGGAAAATTGCCAATTCTTTCCTCAAAGATACCGAATAAACAAGACATTTTTGTTCATTGGGTTTCACATGAACATCAACAGCAACTCCTCTGAACTTCACTATTGTAAGATTTTTTAGATCACAGATGAGAACGTTTCAAATAAGTGCCGTACAAAATGCAAACCAAATCACAGCTGACAGTGAAACTTCACTAAATTAGTGGGTTCAATCCTTTTTCAAAGTAAAATGTGGGTCAGGAACAACTCGCAGACAGGGCACCAGGACCCGTGGTTCCCAAGAGTACGCCACCCGCGGCGGCTCTATCCCCGACGCTCGCTGCCCCCAGCCCCCAGCCCCCAGCGGGGACGCCTACTCCGCTGGTGTCCCACGGGCTGCAGCTCCCGGTCTCGGGCGAGCTCCAGGAAAGGCCCCTGGCCCGCGGCACGCTGCTCCCAACAGCCGAAAAGCACGACCCCTTGTCCCCGCAGCGCCTCTCCTGTTCCGCCCCAAACAGAAGGCAGACCCTGGAGGACCCCTCGGCATTACCTGAGAGCCCGACAGTCTGTCGGCACCCACTTCCTTTAGGTGCTGCCCTACCACACGCTGAACCAAGGACAGCGTCCCCTCGCCCTCGCCGTCCATCTGGTCCACCCGTGCCTGCAGATGCTGGAGAACGGCGCCCAGTTCTCTAAGCTTCTCGTCGTGGCTGCGACACTGTCCGGACAGCGAGGTCATCTGCTTCTCCACTTCGCTCACCTGACGCCAGCGGAAAGCCTCGTCTCCGTCCTACAGCAGCGAGAGCAGTTGCGGCGGCACGGAGGAGAGGTCAGGCCCGGCATCAGCACCCAGGGCCCTTTCGGTCACACACACAGAGCCCCGTGTCACAGCGGCCCATCCCCACAGCACGTGCGGAGATGCTAAGGCGCCGGACAGGGCCACGTCCGTCCTCAGGGATTTTCCTGACGGGGCAGACTACGGGGGCTTGTCTTTCCTTCTCACTTTCTACATTTCCCAAAGTAATGCACACAACTGTTTTTCAAGTTAAAACCATCTGAAAGAGATCACTTACCTACGCGTGACTTGAACTACCTCAGAACACTTAGGGAGTCGGAAAGCTTGCTGATTTGACAGTGAGCAGCACCTCCCAACCCAGGGCGCCTACTCTCTGAGGAACACGGGGGGAAGGCCGGAGAAGGGGGCTTCTGCGCGGTTACCTCCAGGGGCCGGCGCAGGGGAGACGTGTCCGGTGCCAACGTGCCCTCGGGGCCGCCCGCCCACCAGGCTCCGTGCGCGAGCGTCCAGTTGAGTACAGGCAGGCCCGAGAGGAGGGCCCCCCGGCCGCACAGGGAGAGCCCTGCACCTGGAGGGACAGGGTCAACCACATGCGTGTGTACAGACAAGGCTCAGGCCTTGCCCTCGCGGACGTCTTCGTCAGCAGATACCCATCACAGAGCTAAGTCGAAGTCTACTTACCTAGTAAAAGTAAGACTGGAATGAGCAAGACTAAAACCTTGCAGATATTTCGAAGGCACCTAGGAATAAACAGAAAAACTTAACGTGGATGTAACAGGCTCACCGTTCTATTTTACCTCTCTGGGTAATTTTATAAAAAATAACCCCACCCTTATCTTCAAATGAAAGTCTACAGTATTGTCTACAGTATTAGAAATAGTTACAACTGTTTATTTTTTTTTAAATAGGCCAACACATACCCAACACGGGGCTCCAACTCAGGACCCTGAGATCAAGAGCCTCACGCTCTCCCGACTGAGCTGGCCAGGCGCCCCAGAAATGCAGTTCTGGTGTTCTCTACAAGGTGCGTATACATCTATGGGGGATCCGTCTACGAAACAGTGTGTCCTGCCCATAGTAACCACAGACACATTCACTACTGATGCGCACGGCACCACGCTGGGCACTAAAGGACCCTGGCTACTGGCCCACTAAGGTCGCCCAGGGCTGGCGGCGCTGCCTGGTGTGGGAACTACACCCCTCCCCATCTGCGCAATCCCCGACGAGGAGCTTAACTCCTCTCCTCTGCGGTTTTAAGAATGACAGCTTCCTTTTCTCACGGAAATAGTCTGAAAAATTACATAAAAATATGAAAACCCTTCCTAAAATACAAAGTGATATAAAAAAGGCAAGACGTTAATATACCAAACCATAAAAACAATGTAAGTATAAACTAAGTCTTTATTTAAAAAAACAACAAATCCAATTATATCCTGCAATGAGCACAAAGTCAGCTCTTGAAAACACCGAGATGACGTGATCCTGGTCTCCTTACCTTGTCAGAAGAAACACATTCAGCCAAGAAATCAAAGTCACCAACTGGTACCATCCAGCGCCAAGCCACCAGAACACTGCAGAGGCCACCTTCCCTGAGAGAGAAGACACCGAACACGACATCAGCGCTCCTTGGAACATCGAACTCCTACGTGGACCGCTTTTATGAAGGTCCAATGAGCAGCACAGGACATCTGCCACCGAGCGCTGTGTAAGGCAGCATTGGAAGACGGAGGAGGGCAGTCGGCAAACGAGCGACGAACGAGACGGAGCAGACGAGGAGGGGACGACGCGCACCGGGGAGGGGAGTCGGCAAACGCGGGAGGGCCGCGGAGCACACAGAACAAGCGACAAACGAGGAAGCCCAGGCCCGCGCGCCCCCGGTGCCAGCGGAGCAGCCGGACGTGCATGGAGCCCAGCGCCCCAGGGACACGCGTGTTAGCACATCTAAGGAATCAGTGATGAAACGTGTTAGATCAAGGAGCAAAGCATGGAACCCAAAATGAACCTTCCGTTGGCTTACATCAATCATTAACTGTAGGTGCCTAATGGGCAAAGACTTGCCAAGAACGTGAACAGAGAAGCCAAAATAAGCACCTGGAGCCACCGCGGCCGACCAGAGGACCGACAGCAGGGTCTTCAACACAGACCATCCCCCGGCGCCGGTCCTTCGCAGCGTCTGCACCAGCAGGTGACCTGCGACAGATGACGTGTGTGCGAGAGGGGCACACTCAAAACATACACCAGAAAACCCGCTCTCCAGATTTACAACAAGAAACTCCCCCTCGTATGCATTTTTCCAACATTCTCTCAAATCAGTTCAGTCTCTTCTCAGGGGAAAAAAACCGACCGCTCTAAGTCCAAGCAAGCCTCTGAGATTCACTTAGGAAGGGCTACTACCTGTGGAATGGTTGTTCAGCTCTTCCTGCGGAAACGCAGACCCTCTGGGAACCCCCCGCCCCCCCCGCCCACGTGTTCACAGCCGGTACCAACACAACCTGCAGAGAAAACCCCACAGACACCAGCAGTTAGCGCCAGGTGAGACCAGGGGGGCTCGGGACTCCCAGACCATTCTGAAGGCCAACATTTGTAATCTGAAGGGATTACCGATGGAAACGGCTCTGGATGACAGAACAAGAGTCAACTTTGTATCACACGTCACACCTTAAAGAAGGCAGCACACTGCTCATGAGACCCATCTTGGTTCAGTTCTTCAAGATTAACTGCTGGAAGTCCTGTTCTCCCACAAGCATTTATGTCCTGACTGCTGACGCTACGCTTGATGTGAGAAGAAACACGGTTTCAAGGGATTCTTTTAATCTGCCATTCTGTTTTATCAGTTAAGAGACCATTATTTTTGGGGGGTTTTTTTTGTTTTAGTTTTCGAAGAGACCATTGTTTTTGAAGCTCAACTTAAAAAAAAAACACTCCAAAAAAGGCACCCCTTTGGCAAGAAGCTTACAGGTATCAATTGGAAAACCGCTACCTTCGCACGTACACCTCCGTGTGGCAAGGGCCCCCGGCACGCAGTCACCGGAGCGCTGCCGCGGGCCCAGCGACCGCGCCCGGGCCCAGCACCTTCTGGCCAGATCGACGCCCCGCGGGAGGGTGACCGGCCTTTCCAAGCCTCTGATTCCACCTGGAGTGAGCTACTTTCCGTTCATGTAACTGTTCCTAAGTACACTTGCGGAGAAGCTTGGCGAGAGACATTCTCTGTATTCTAAGCTCGAGTCAGTACAATTCCTGCCCCGTTTTAACAAGCACCGGACGTGCAATACAAAGGAGTTGCAGCGCTTGTGAAGAACATGAGAACAGAGTAAAAAGGTGCAAACAACAACCTGCATAAGAAAAGATGTGCCAAATGGCCCCTGCCACCCTTTTCGGACGCGAGGACTGCGAGCGGACGGCTGTGTGCGTCTCAAGGAGCTCCTTCCTCTTACAGTCGTCACCTGTGGGCGGTGGTGACAAGCAGTTAATCCGACAGATTACAATGCAAACCTGGTCCGCTGGAACTGTGCACGACAGTGGCAGTTTGAGAAAATTAGGAAATTACAGAAAAAAAGAAAGAAATCTAAGCAAATGCAATCTGGCGGCTCCTGGTGCCTACTGCTAGAGGTTCAGCAAGTGTGCACGAGCGAGGGGGGTCCGGTCCGCGTGGGCAGCCCCGCACCGCCCCGTGGGAGCCCCCGCACCGTCAGGCCATACTTACACAAGGACTCCCCTGTCACACTGAGGTGGCCGTCCTCTCTGAGAAGCCCTCCTACATGCACGGTCCCACAGTGACGGGAATGAACTGCAACACACGCAAAACTGGCTCAGAGACCCCCGTCCGGGTGGAGTTCCCAGGCGCCGACAGGGCCGCACGGTCCGAGAGCGCGCCCAAGGCCCACGGCCGCCGGTGTGCAGGAGGGGAGTGGGGGGCAGTGCGGGGCGCAGGCGGCAGGCCCGGGCTGCAGGGGAGAGAGCCCCCAGCCCACGCGACGGTGAGACGGGCCCGCTGAAGAACGGTGGCAGACAACCCCATTCTAAGTACCACTCGTAATCAACGGTTCCTGCTTTATAAAAGGGTCGTAAGAATCAAAACTTCAACACATTTTTTAAAAAATCACTTTAAAGATGCCGAAACACTGCTCCCCTTTCAGAAAACAGAACGTACAAACACACGGCCACTTTCCATCAGCTCCTCAGAGGAAGACCCCAGCCAAGCGTCGCGAGAGAGTCCGCGGAAGAGCATGAGGGCGGAAAAGTGGGGGAAGCGCCACGCCGGGGAAGGAGTGTTTTCTCCACCTTGAAAGCATTAGGTGGAAAAAGGAGGGAAAAAATGATTTAAATACCTTTTGATTCATGGCTTTTTGACTTATAGCTTTTTGATTCACGTTCTTTTGATTCGTGACATTTCAATTTGTAATTTTCTGATTCACAATTGAGCTTCATTAAAACCACTCGAAAAAGCTGGACTAAGAATGATGACAAGGATGACGAAGTGTCCTTGGCCGGCCACCAAATCCTATCCGTGTGGAAAGGGGCACCGCCTATTGGAAAACCGTGAATACAGTTATTTCTTCCCATAAAGCCGACATTTACTCCCCCTGAAAAGTCAGGTAAGCCAAATATTCACTTCGGGCAAAGCAGAACCAACTTCTCACTCCTGCATCAGAGATGACAGACTCCCTGGGGGGAGCCGTAAGGACACACGTCTCCTCCTGATGGACGTGGAGTGGCACAGCGGCCCCGCACCGAGAGCCGCACGCCACGTCTCGGTCACAGGCGAGCCTGCACCCAAGAGCCCGGGTCAGGTGACTGTACCCCAATCCTGCTCACACACACTCCAAAGCCTAGACACCCGCTCACCACCCACCCGCTGTTGTCTGTCACCTGCTGGAAAGGACCCCGGACGCTCAGCAGCTGCAGGGACGTCTGCTAGAGCACCTCCAACAGGGGACACGTGAGCCCCTGTGAGAAGCAGGGCCATTGCAGAACCCGCTGTCCTCTGCCACCTGTCACAGGTGCCTGCGGCCTCGGGAGGCACCACAGGGTCCCTGACAACTCTTCCTGTGCTAACCCGGAAACGGCAAGGTGACAGTCGACAAGCCACAGGTGCTCGAAGTTTTTATTCCATCGAGTGCGGACCTGGAAGCGCTCCTGAGACCAGTCCACGTCCTCCCCCAGCCAGAGGAGCCCTGCGTGCGGCCAGGATGCCCGGCTTGCGGCCCAGGACACTCAGCTTGTGACCAGCTAGAACCAGCGAAGTCGGACTGGGAAGGATTTTAAAGAAATTAGTTTTTTCATGTTTCCTTTTTCAAATCGACTACCTGGTAGCCTGCCGGCGATCGGAGCGCTGCACCGAAACACCCAGGGAATTGGGGCTAGCCGGCTCCGCCAGCACCAGTGGCCGCCCACCGCGCCTACCCCGGCCCTCGCGGCACCGGCACCTTCCCTCAGAGCTTTGTAAACACACAAAACGCTTATGAAGAGGTCCGTTCCACTGATAATCGAAAACGCTGAAATTCCATCTTCCACCCATGGAACTGGCCAAATTTGGAACGCACAAACAAACCAAGAGCTGGCGGGAGCTCACACCACGAGGACACGCACGCTGCCACAGGAGAGCGATCCGGCTCCGTCTTTTGGGAAGTTGGCTGGGAGAATCTACTTCAAATTAACTTGCACAAGAACTTTCTTGTCCCCAGCAGTGACTTCTTACTTAGAAGCTGCAGACTGGAAGCACTGTTTAAATATTTAACTGCTGGCTACAGTTTCTCCCGGGCAGCGGGGCTGTCAGAAACCCCACAGCCGCGTCCGGGCAGCCCGCCGGCTCGAGCTGTGGCCGCTCACGGAGGGACAGAAACAGCACCGCCGCGCCTGCGGGTCTGCTCCTCTGTGCGCCCAAAGGAGACAGGCACCTGAGCCCTGATTTCTTCAACGCCTCAGGCTGGCTCCATAAGCCACATACTGCTCTAAGTCCCCAAGACGAATGAAGATTTTTCAAAGCTGCGGCCTCTCTCCTTTCTAAGATAAATTCGACAGAAGGTGTGAGTTAAGACCCGCCGTAGGCAAGACAGAGGACACTAAAACTCTGTTCTCCACTTCTCGTTTCCTGGGTGCCCCCCTGGGAGGCCCGCAAAGGCCCCAGGGGTCCAGCTTTCCATGCTTCTCAGGAGGAACCTAGTCTGGCCGTGTGCAGACACCCCACCAGTCCCCCGCTCTCTTGTAGGGCACTGCTGGATGTCCCAAGGAAAAGACTGCCGAGCCTTTTAAAAGGCCGTTTGGAGGCGAGCCAGAAATTCACGTTCTGCCAAGGCGGCACTTCACCAGAACCTCAAGCGCTTGAGGACTCGGAAGCCACATGGCTCAGGTGGGTCTGTGAGCTCGAACACGTCCTTTGTATTCCTGGTCTGTCCACCCTCGGGTCTGCCGTGCACACAAGGAAACACACCCGAAGAACACTGTTTCTAGAAGCATTCGGACAGAGGGGCGCCTGAGTGGCTCAGCTGGTGAAGCGTCTCTCGACTTCAGCTCAGGCCGTGATCTCAGGGTCGTGAGGTTCAGCCCGTGTCGGGCTCTGAGTTCAGCGCAGTCTCTGCTGGAAACTCTCTCTCTGCCCCTCCCCCTGCTCGTCAAGCGTACGCCAGCTCGCTCGCTCAGATTAATAAAATATTTAATAACCTACAAACAGAAAAAACACTGAATGTCCACCTAGACAGACCCCGATTAAATGCAGCGTTAGGTAAGCATCAGAAAGAACAAAGTCCATCTGAACTAGCACAGAACTCGAAGTTGCGGAGCCACATCCAAACACTAGCGTTTAAGCAAAACAAACTACACGTTTCTGCAAGTGCACAAAAGCAAAATGAAGGGGGGAACTGTACACTGTGAATGTACTAAAAAACGCCAGTGAATCGTATACTTTAAAGAAGCCTAACAGTTAATTTTACGTTATGTGCATTTTACATATTTTAAGCAGCAGAAGACTTCGCCGAGATCTCCTACTCTTAGCACCAGCTCCCCCCAGAAGGGAGACCAGACGGGGACGGGAAGGACGAGGGGAAGGAACCTCTTCCGTCGGTTCTGGTCCAAGAGTGTACAACCAGAACAGCAAGTACAAACAAAAATAAAGACAGAAAACGTGTGGGCTATGAACTCACGCTCAAGAAGAGCGGTGCGCATGTTCCATGACTGGGGTAGCCTATGACTGGTCACACAGCACAGTCCCCACAGGCGACAAGGGACAGCTGGCTGGGCCCAGCGTGGAGTGTGCTCGCCTCTGGGTGGTAGGTTACAGGCCACTTTGATTTTCTTCCTTTCGCAAGTCTGGGATTTCCAAATAGTCTTTGATAAACGCTTTACCCAAAGAATGAGGAACAGAGGTTTTTTAATTAGTGCTGGTAATAATCGCTGTTATAATTTAAAAGAGCAAGGAAGGGGTTAAGCACAGAGACCCAAAGTAGCTAAAAATATAGCTTGTTTTCCCCTCAAAAACATTCAAGACCAGGGCGCCGGGGTGGCTCAGTCGTTAAGTATATGCCTTTGGCTCAGGGCATGATCCCAGAGTGCTGGGATCAAGCCCCACATCGGGTTCCCTGCTCGGCAAGAAGCCTGCTTCTCTCTCGCCCACTCCCCCTGCTTGTGTTTCCTCTCTTGCTTTATCTCTATCAAATAAATCTTAAAAAAAAAAAAAAAAAAAAAAAATTCAAGACCAATTCAAGCAAAAAAGCGCAAGAGACTTCCTGAGACTATTCCCCAACCCATGTCCGGTCCCTGCATCTGAGCTGAGCTCAGACCATCAGGCCCCCCCACAGCCTCAGGATGAAGACAGCTGGCTGTTGGGAATAAACAGTCGTGACCTCTACTAGATGCAAGTGAGGGGCCGCAGGGAAGCAGCGAGTGTTTCCACACATGCTCCCCAGTGTGTGAGCGCAGATATCGCACAAGGTCATGGGTGGTGGAACATGCTTTCACTGTCCTCCTCTTGGTGACAAAATGCTTCAAAACGCAGCCTCAATAAAGCCAGTCGCACTATGTGTTTGACGGCTGCACAGAGTTCAGTCGGGTGCCAGGCCTGGCTCCCGGGCTCCCCCGGGATCGTTAGCCCGTGGGAGGCGGCACAGGGTCTCGGGGAGAGTGCCCTGGAGGCCTGACGCCCGGGTCCAGGTCCCAGCTCCGTCACTAGCTAGCTAGAGCCCAGTGTGTCGGTGCGGAAGATACAGAGAGCCACAGGACCGCAGGGCTGGGCGCAGGCCAGGGAGAGCCGGAGAGGGCTCTGAGATGCTGGGCACCACAATCCAGGAGGTGCAAGGAACGAATTTCTCAGACCAACTCTGCCCCTTCTCCCCCCCCCCCCCCGCCTCCGTTTTGATATATTAATGCCGACAGTGTTGATAACCCAAAGTAGAGGAACCCGAAACCTGAGCCACAAGGGTAAGTCTCAGTCCTCGTACCATCCTGCCTGATGTCAAAACAGTCGTCTGAAAAACACTGAGTGTCCTCACGTGCAGGGCACAGCCAGGAACACAGGGCCAGACGGCAGGTCTGCCCTTCTGGCAGGAGCCCTGCCCACCTGACTGTGCCCTTGAGCCTGGCCAAGCAGACCGGGACTTGGCTTAAACAGAGAGGGTGCGGAAGACACGGCAACCAGGGCTCCCCGGCCTCTCCGAGATCACGGGGCAGAGTCACGGGCAGGCGTGAGTGCCCAAGCCAGCAGGGATGTCTCGGCCCTGCAACGGAACCTGGACGGGGATCTGTCGCTATGCTCTCCCCGGGCACCCAGGCAAAGAGGAGAGGCAGCGAGCACCCGGCCAGGGGGGCGGCCCGCAGGCCTGCCTGGAAAAGCTGTGGCAGCCCCAGCAGATCTGGGGCCACCTCCGAGGGCCTCTCTGTTCAAGCAAGTGCAGCCAGGCCTCGGAAGCCCACCGCGGCCGGTGAACGGGCCACGGGCACACGGTCAGGACTGCCCGCGACAGCACCACACATTCCTGAGGGGCCCTGAGCGCACGGCGGTCAAAGAACCACGGACACCACGCGCTTCTCCTCTCACGGGCACGAGCCGCCACCAAGCGGTTCCTCCCACTCACGGGAGCGTCCGTGGCCCCGTGGGAAAACGAAGTGGCCGCACGCTGCCACCAGGTTTCCCCGGAGGAGGGTCTGCCTCTGCTCACCCAAAGCTCAAATTCAGTTTCAGACACTCCAGGGCACAAAAGTATGAACCACAAAACACGTAAACTCAAAGAGGATGAATAGGAACAAAGTTCATTTTTGGTGCATTTCTTAAACTTTCATCAGACACGTTTGAGTTCAAGTCAGTGACAGGAAATAGAACAGATGCCAAGAAGCCTAGAAAACCAAGTTTATAGAAGGAGCAGCCGTGTTTGCACATGAAATCTTTTCCTAACCTTGCAAAGAGACGGACTCGTGCTTCTGACCCCTGTCCCTCGAGTCCAGGCTCGGCGGCGGCCCGCGGGGGGCCGTGTGCGCAGTGAGCGCGTCCTGGCGCTCGGCCAGCAGGAGGCAGTCGTTGCACGTGTAGCCGTTACTCCTGGCGGCTTCTGCGGCCAGGTCCCCATTTCCCTGAGCGGCAGCTTTGTTTCCACCTGAAGTTCGCAAAAAAGTAGAAGGAGCCAGCTTATCACCATCTGGAGACACTTAAAAAAGAACTTCCATCTTAAAAAGTGGGTATAAAAAAGGGTCTAAAATAGTTACCTTTAAGATCTCCATCGTCGTCAAGACCTAAAACACACACACACACACACACACACACACGTATGTTGGCTCATGAGCTCGAATTATCACAAAAAAGCCCAAATACACAAAAAGTAAAAGTTACAATGATTAATAATCAGCATTTTGGCAACAGTCAAGATTTATACCCTGAAATGCCTGCAACTCATGGAAACTCCTTCAGATATCTACAGGCACCGTCTTCCGATCCGAGATAAAAGCACATCTCTGAAGAGCGTCTCCACACACAGACACGCGCACACACACACACACACATCCACACACAGACACGCGCACACACACACACACACATACCTCCACACACAGACACGCACACACACACCTCCACAAAGACGCACACACACACAGTCACGCGCGCACACACACACACACATCCACAGACACGCACACACACACCTCCACACAGGCGCACACACACACCTACGCACACACGCATACCTGCACATATACACACCCCTGAACACACACATCTGCACATGCACACCTCCACACCATTGCACACACACAGCTGCACATCCCCACACACCTCCAGATACCTGCACAAAGACCTACACACACACACACACCTGCGAGCACACACACAGCCGTACACACACATACCCTCGTGTACACACCTGTGCTCACACACACCTGCACCCATACCCCTGTGAACACACACCTGCACAGGCACTCGCACGCACACACACGCCTGGAAAGGGGGCAGGAAGACAAGCCCCCGGTATGGAGAGGCAGAAGCCCCACCTGCACCGTTTCCAGCATCGCCTAGGAGGCACCCTTGAGAGCCCAGCCGAGGCAAACGGGGCAAGCAGCAGTCCCAACACTGCCTTGAATTAGTGCACAAACTTTTGGGGGCTGCTCTGCATCTTCGGATCTCAAGAGGGCCGACCAGAGCAGAGAGTGAACCAAGCAAGCAGCCACATGTCCCTGCAGCTGCCACCCTACCAGCAGCAAGGATGGGGTCATAGCCGCGGCCTTAGGGAAGAAGGTTCACGGGCCACACTGCTTCCTACTGTCAATTCGTCCATACGGGGTGCTTCCTAATGACAGAAATACAGTCTGCCTTGCCGGTGAGAGCTGTCTGGAACCTGAAGTTCAACAGGTGAATTTTTATAACCACCGTGCTCCCCCATCCTAAGGAAGTAACGTGTCTAGGAAAGGTTATCAGATAACGACCTGACCACCTCTCGGGGCTCCACATCGCCGCTGAGTGTGCCTTAGCACAGCCAGCAGAAGCAGCAGCGGCTTAGAAGCCGCTGCCCACATTCTGAGCCTGAGTCTAGAGGAAAGCTCGGCCCTTCCCGCAGTCTCCCCCACCGCGCCGGGGGCAGACGACTCACCCCAGAAGTGGTCCACTTTGGTCTGTTCACGGATCAGAGACTCGTCCAGCACGGGAGGCCGCGGGCAGGCCGCCCCTGACAGCGTGCTGGCGGCGCCCTGGCCCGCGGCGCAGGACACGACCCTCCTCGAGCCGTGGTTTACACTAAGAGCCGGCTTGCTCGCACTCCTGCGCAGTCTTGCTGTTCTAAGAAGAAAAGAATAAAAGGAACAAGTTTACAGGCTTTTTTCTTACAGTAAATACAAAAGGATTCTGTTTTACCGACACAGAATTTTGAAAACAAATACAGTATTTTCAAGGCCATTTTCTTGTGTCCTCTCTGCTGTAAGGAGAGACCCACTCAACTGACACAGGAACCCTGAAGCTGGGCCCCAGAGCTACTTCTAAAATTGTACACACAAGACCGTTTTCAGATTATTTTGAGCCCCACAACCCAAAAGTGGTTAAAACTTAAAATAATCTAATAAAAATGACTTAAAATAAAAATTGTGATTTGTAAATTTAAGCCCTCCCTCCCCTCTGCAGAGCTGGCGTGCGCACACAGACACCCCGCTTGATCTCTCAGGCCCTGGTCAAGACGGAGCGGCACTGCAGAGAGCAGGGAGACGCAGGGAGACGCTGCGGTCTCACGTGGTGCACCCGTATTCAGCACAGACAACAAACTTCATGAATGTAGGCCCAGGCGGGGGCAGGGGGACCCTCTGTCCCAAAGGGGCGAGGGAGGGCCCAGCGGCGAGGACACGGCCTGTGGCCTTGCCCGGGGGCAGACGACACATCACTAGGATGCCCCGCACAGGCCGAGTCGCCGGGGCCCTCCAGCACACGTCCTGAGCCCGCAGGGCTGCGGTCGGTTCTCCTGTGCTCTGTGTGACCCACGGGGAGTGTGCGGCACACGCAGCCTCGGCTGCCAGCGCCCAGCCTGGCTCCAAGCTGACCTTCCCCCACCGGTCTTCACAGGGGCCGCCCCAATCCTGAGCGCAGGACAAGCGATCAGATGAGGAGCCCGTCATTCTCACGTGAGCAACAGAACGTTATCTCGAAATGGCACGAAGACTTTGCAGACGGAGAGCTCAGAAATCAAGTGAGCGCAATCATGAACAGAGGTGAACAGCTGAACCCCAGGGATGCATCTGTTAGGTCACACACATTTTAACAAACAGACCGAGTATTGACGACGCACGGCTCAGTCACGGTACCACCCGACCGTCTGGTAAGGCTAGCCCCGCGGATGACGCCGGAGGCCAGCCGTGTGGATGGGCAGCGCGTGTGCTCCCGGGTGCCCGTGCTCCTCCCGGGGCCTGAGCACTGAGCCCGAGAACCAGCAACTCAGCCCGCAAAGGAACATCGACACCAGATAAGTCACACTGTCTGGAAGAAGGGCTACAACGTTAGGCTTGAGTGTGCGTGGCACGCACACACAGCCTTAGACGCAAGAGTGCGGTTTCACAGACCCGCCAGCCGGTGCGTTCGGCTCGCACGGCGTTCGAGCGCATCGGGGGACGTGGGAAGCAGCGCTCACCTGGCCGCCCGGTCCTTCAGGGACACGGTGCTGCTGCTGCAGGAGTGAGCGTCCCCGGCCTGGCCGTCCTCCACGGCACACGCTGTGGTGACCAGCCGCAGACTACGGCGGGACATTCTCGGAGAATCGAACACGGGGTCCAGTCTGTGCTCAGCCTCGAAAGCCAGAGCATCGGAAGAGTAACTCGAACTGGAAGGAAAAACATGGTGAGAGATAAATAATAAAGACAGTAGCTTCTGAAACACACTCAACAAATAATGAACACAACACAACTGTTTGATCTAGTGCAGATTTTGAAAACAGCCCTTTCACCGTGCGATGATTTTTCTACAAAGCATGAGTCACCCGAATCGGTGGACACGTGATGCTCACCACAGATGCACTCCGGCCACGCCATCTACGAGATCGAGTCCCCAGGCGCCCAAATATTTCAGTCTAGAGCTGACCCGAACCTGCTTGAGGACGTGCTCGCAAGAACCTCCGCCTGAAACCATGTCAACATCCTTAGAAAACGAGAACGCACTTGCTAGCAGATTCTATGTCCGATAGAGCAGTTAAGGAGACGGCGACCCCGGGGCCGCTGACCCCATACGGAGAAAAGCAGCAAGACGCTGTGCAGTATGTAACGCTACCTTGTGTCTGACTCACCATAATGCCAGACACAAGCTGGTCACAAAGTCACTTCAGTATCCTTGCACATAATCATCTCCAACTAAAAGATGCATTCTTCTGTGCTGTTAGCAAATTCTTCCAAATCGAGATGCATTAACTGAGCACCAGTGCTGGGCTTCCCCCAGGAAGGAGATTGCACCTCCTGATCTACCCAGACCATCCCAGTGGCGCCTGCGTGGTCCCCCCAGCGAGCACCCCACACCTACAGCTGGAGATGAGCCGCGTTCGGCAGGGACGGTGCCATGAGCAGAGGGGCCTGGGCTGAGGCTTTCCTGGCCAAAGAGGGCAGGAAAGCAGGCATGGAGACCAACGTCGAGGCTGAGGAGGGCTGCCCGCCTGCCAGAGGGGCCTGTGTTCTGCCCGTTTACCCACAGGGAGGCATGCAGGAGGCGGCGGGAAACCGGCCCCGCTCAGGAGGGCGGGCTGGGCTGAGCGTCTAAAAACCAGCAGGCACCACGAGACTCCCGAGGAATGGAAGCAAGCGAAGGACGAGTTTGCCTTACGTTTTATATTGTATAAAAGGGTTCAGAATCACGTTCACCATAAACGTAGTAGATCTGACACGAAACACTCTTCAAGCAAACCGACAGTGAGTAAACACCAGCAGCTCGCAGCCACCGCGCGCGCGGAGCGGTCCCAAGCTGAGGACGAGCCCCTTCCTCGCTCTCCCTGGAAGCCGGGCAGGGCATGAGACATACCACACTCACCCACGCTGAGCACACGGCAGGGACACGAAGCAGAATTTGGGTAAAATCTAAAGTATGGCTATACTTTTCTCCCAAAAATATTCTATGCAAGTACAATCTTAGTTTAAAAAAATTCTCTTCTTTCAAGTCCGAATTTATTGTGGAACTCTGGACCAGTCCCCTCCCGCAGCACACTCCCTCTTCATCTAAGGACAGCCATTTACGAGCAACCTGAACAGCAGAAGACAAAGATCTCCAAGTTCACCCACCTCTGTCCAAGCCCCAAAGCAGGGGTGACCCTGAGTGGAAACATGCAGAAGGCGAGCGAGCCGACGGGAAGCAGCCCAGTGCCGCAGGCCCTGGGGGCCCCTGCCTGGGACACCACTGTCTAGAAGGGCGCCCAGCATTCCAACACAGAAGCTGGAATGCCTTGGCCATCAGAAGGGCATCTGAAACCCGTCAGTGGGATTACAAAGGCCCTGGACAAAGCAAATACGAGAATGTCGCAGCAGCAGACAACTGGGGACGGCCCACCAGCAGGGCAGTGGTTCAATGCACCAGGACACGTCTGTCGAATTCTAGAACATGGCCACGACAGATCTGTATGTGCTGTTATATAGAAAAGGAAAAGACGGGGCGCCTGGGGGGGCTCAGTGGGTTAAAGCCTCTGCCTTCGGCTCAGGTCATCATCTCAGGGTCCTGGGATCGAGCCCCGCATCAGGCTCTCTGCTCAGCGCGGAGCCTGCTTCCCCCCTCTCTCTGCCTGCCTCTCTGCCTACCTGTGATCTCTCTCTCTCTGTCAAATAAATAAATAAAATCTTTAAAAATAAATACAGTTTTTAAAAAAGAAAGAAAGAAAAGGAAAAGATGCTACTATCATCCTATTTCTGTTACAACAAATTATCAAACAGAAGCACATGGGATGCCCAGCTGGCTTACTCGGTGGATCGTGCCACACATGATCTCCAGGTCGTGAGTTCGAGCCCTGCACTGGGCCTAGAGCCTACTTAAAATGAAAGAGAAAAAAAAAGAGGGACCCCTGGGTGGCTCCGTCAGTTGGGCATCTGCCTTCGGCTCAGGTGGTCAGTCCTGGGATCGAGTCCTTGTTCCTTACTCCGCGGGGAATCCAACTCTCCCTCTCCTCCTACCCATCCCCCACTCATTAGCACACGCACTCTTTCTCAATAAATAAAAATCTTTTAAATATAAGAAAAAGTACGGTTTAACCCCCTTCAAGAAAAAAAACAGAAGCACACATTCGTATATATATACACACACGTAGGGAAAGGCATAGAAGAGACCTGGAAGGTTCCTTCGAACTGCTGACAGCGGTTACCTCTGGAGCGGAAAGCACCTAGGGCCTCAGGGCCTTTGAGTTTTGAGCTGGACGCACCGAATTCCAAAGCAGGGAGGACTCAGAGGGAGGGCGGGAGGGTGCAGCCACTCCAGGTTCCGGTCGGGACCCACCGGTCGGGCCACCCTTCCCCGGGGACAGGGCTAACACATGCCACTCGGTCTGGGTCTCAGTGCTCACGCGGTGCACTCGGGACCCGCGCCTCCACCAGGACCGCGGTCCAGGGGTCGCACAAGCCACCTCATCATCCCTACAGGTTCCCACAGACAGACGGGCCCAGAGCTCGGCAGAGAGGCGCCAACAGCGGCAGGAGACGCGAGCTACTGGGCACCGGCCCGGCCGGCACCTCAGCCAGTGGCAGCCTTTAGTACACCTAGAGTACACGAGAACAGAGACCCCAGAGAGGACGACAGACCGATCCCTCAGAGCACAGTGGAGTCTGGGTCCCTCATCAATTACATGTTGTTCTTTTAAAAATGTCTGTTATTTAGATGCACTTTTAATTAAAAGACTAGAGAAAAACGAACCAGAGCCAAAAGCCAGAAGAGATGGGCGCTGGCACCACGAGCTGTGAGCCAAGCCAGGGGCTCGCCGGGGCTCGCAATGCCTACCCCGCCAGGGCTGCGCAGAGCTGCAGCGTCATCAGAGCAGCTTGGCCACTGGGCAGGGGGACGGCGCGGGAAGTCCCGTACAGGACGCGGCCCCACCCCCACGGGTCCCAGGTCTTCCTCTCCGAGAATGTGAGCCCTGCGGCCGCCCGGACCCCCAGCCTCCATCACCCACCACGTGGGATCTTTTCGCTGCAAGGGTCCCTCAGCCTCACTTGGGCTCCGATGGGGATTATCGCCACAGCCTGCTAGCCCCTTGGTCCCAGCAGCGGGGACCCCGGGAGGAACCAGAGCATCGAGGTCCCGCCTCACCCCCCCCCTCTGGCTCTCAGGCCAGAAGGTCCTGCCCCTCCTCCTCCTCCTCCTCCCAGGAAATCAGCCCCCTCTCAGGCGGAGCCTATGGAACCACCCACACTCCCGTGGCCCTTTCCTCTTCCTTCCCAAGACGGCGGGTCCCATCGCCCATCTGTGCGCTCCCGGCTGGCTTTCTCTGTCTAGTCCCTCCCCTGCAACCTCTCCACAGCCCCCAACCGTCAGTGTGCAGACACCCTCTCATCTGGGCCTGCGCTGCGGGGAAACAAACGTCAACAGAGCCGGTCCTTTCTCCTCCCCTGACCAGACACACTGGCTGAAAAGTCGTCTACACTCACTCCCCAGTGCATTTCATTCCAACTCCTGCCCCCGCGGCCACGTTCAGGCTGCGCCGGGGCACGGACTCCCGGGGGCTCAATTCCTGGGTGAGGCCCCGTCCTCGGGACCCTCCTTGATGCACACTGCTCTCGTGGCCTCCATGGCAGAGACCGTGGTGGCATAGGCTGGCGGTCGGACCCCAGCCTCCAGTGCAGGCTGCCACCTGGGCGGGGTCTCCTCCACTCTGCGGGGGCCGGGCCTCTGAGAACTTCAGCCTCCTGCCCAAGGCAATGTCCCCGCAGCTGCATCCCCATCCTGTGTGGAGCTCCTCAGGGACCCCAACCAGGCGCCCCCCACCCGCCCCCCGCTAGAAGGAAATGTGTCTTCCCGCCAACACACACACAAACCCGGCACTGATCGAACCTCCGCCTCCAAGCACCAGCTTACAGGGGCACAGATGAGAACCTCAGAGCCAAACACTCAGGGAGAATGGGAGAATCCTGCTGATTTAAAACAAAAATGAGGATCCAGGAAACCGAGCAGTGACTCTCCGACTTATTACAGAGATTCCAGGTACTGTTTTAAATCATTAGAAGCTGGGGCGCCTGGGTGGCTCAGGTCATGATCCCAGGGGCTCCTGGGGTCAAGCCCCACATGGGGCTCCCTGCTTGGCCAGGAGCCTGCTTCTCCCTTTGCCCCTCCCCCTGCCTGTGCTCCCTCCGTGGCTCTCTCTCAAATAAACAAAATCTTTAAAATAAATAAATAAATATTTAAAAATTACTAAGACCTTCTGGTGTGATACCAATATTTTGGCTAGTTGTTTTTAAAGTATCACCTTTTAGGGGCGCCTGGGTGGCTCAGTGGGTTAAAGCCTCTGCCTTCGGCTCAGGTCATGATCTTGGGATCCTGGGATCGAGCCCCGCATCGGGCTCTCTGCTTGGCAGGGAGGCTGCTTCCCTCTCGCTCTCTGCCTGCCTCTCTGCCTACTTGTGATCTCTCTCTCTGTGTCAAATAAATAAATAAAATCTTTAAAAAAATAAAAATAAAGTATCACCTTTTAGAGATTTGCCTCACAACAACCCAGTGGAGAGGGAGGGAGGGGCTTAGTGCCAGAAGGGTGGAAACCGGGGGGGAAGGCAGAGGGGTTTATTCCTGCCCCCCCGACTCTGACACTAATGGCAATCTCCACAGTAGAAAATACCTTAATTAGATACTGGAATGGCCAGGATGCTGGCAGACCCTCTGTGTGCTCACTGACATCCTGACAACGGAGACCACAGTGAAGATGTGGACAGTCGTCGGCCAGGGAAGCAGAGTCCCCAGCACTGAGGGCAAGGACCCACCAAGTGGCCAGGCGGCTGGGGGCTGTGGGGACCACCAGCTTCCAGCAGAGCTGGGTGACGGGGAGGTTTCCAAGACGAGGGGACACAGAGGCACAAGTGCAAAGACAAGAGGCGAAAGGCAAGGGCAGAGCCCTTTCTGCCGTGCACGAGGTGCGGTGCGTGTGAGCCTCAGCCGTGGGCTCCACCCCCAGCGCCCCGCAGCCTCACCATCTGCCCCCACCCCCCGGCGCCCGGGGCACAGCCCTGCACGCCACGCTGACGCCCAGCTCAGAGCCTGCCGCCCCCCATCCTCACCACACCCCACGTCCCACAGTCTCCCGCTGAAGGCTCTGCTCTCCCAGCCTCCCTTCCCTCATCCACCCCCGGGCCCCCTGCCCTCAGTCGCAGTCCAAGCTCGCAGCCCGGCACAGGGACCACCCCCGCCAGCCGCCCTGCTCACTTCGCGTCTGCTCCCACGGCCACCAGGCCACCCGCTGGTGGCCCTGAAGGAAGGCGGAGGAGGGGCGCGTGCTGAAGCTCACAGGGCCGTGTCCCCGAGGCGCAGACCTACACACGGGCGTCTCTAAAACCTGTTTAAAATAGATTCTGAAAGCTAAAAATAAGTTGCTAGGAGTAATTATTTTTACACTCTACAATACAGAGTAAGGAATAGTTTTACCTGGGTTGGCCCACTCCCTTTGTTCTAAAATATTTCAGGACTTGTGACAAAAAGAGTCAAAAGGTGACATATCTAAAATTGTGAATTAAAAACTCAATCATCGGGGTGCCTGGGTGGCTCAGTGGGTTGAGGCCTCTGCCTTCGGCTCAGGTCATGATCTCAGGGTCCTGGGATCGAGCCCCGCATCGGGCTCTCTGCTCAGCAGGGAGCCTGCTTCCCCCTCTCTCTCTGCCTCCCCCTCTCTGCCTACCTGTGACCTCTCTCTATCAAAAAAAACAAAACTCAATCATCAAATGTGAGGTTTGATGAACACAGCTAAGAAGTACCTTTAAAATACCTTCCAGTTTTCTTACGGCTTCCACTCTACTCTTATCCTTTAGAAGACAAGCCAGTGACAACCCTTCCAAAAGGGTCCCCCAGCCCAGCGGTGGGGGCCCCCGCCCAGTTTAGCGGAGGGGGGCGGGCCCTTCAGGCCTGGCTCCGGGAGCCCCTACCCGCCCGTTAACTTCAAAACAGCCCTCAAAACAGCCCGCTAGGAATACCAATCACAAACCCACCCCGGTGACCCAAGATCTGCTCTACCTGGGGCCCTACCCGGGGCGGGCGTGGCCACTTGGGTGGGGTCTCAAACAGGACACTGGCAATGACTCACCCTGAGTCACCAGAACACCACCTCCGCGGCCGGTTAGCAGTTCCCCAGAGCCGCCGTACAACAGAACTTTGCGGCTGCTTTCCCTTTCAAAAGACAGCATCTGGCTGCCAGTGGCCAGAAGCCCCAGCAGAGGGCACGGCCCTCCCCAAGGAGGTGACGGGGAGGACGGGACGAGACGACGGGACACGAGCACGCTCACCTGAGGGCATAGGTGTAGCCAGTGTTCTCGGGCACGCACTGAGGAGGGGTGTACATGTGAAGCCGAGAAAAATCCATGGTCACAGGCTCAAGTCATACTGCAGAGGTGGGGAGAAAGCAATGCAGGGTGTTAGCGGGGTAGAGACACAGCCGAGGCCCGACTGTCGCAGCCGACCCAGGGCGCATACTTGGGGACCCACACGTCACTCTCACCGTCTGACACAAAGCTAATAGTCGTTGTTTTTATTTGTCAAGCAAAGGAGACAAAATTTTCTCGTAGTTACAAGTCCTTCTGTTTAGTTCCCTACCATGATACACCCACAAGATAAAAGGGAAAACCCTACATTACTCACTTACAATTATAAAGATCGGGGCACTTTCCAAAAAACAGGGAGTGACTCAGACCCTTTTTTAAATGTATTTTTAAATTCCTAAAGGTATCAAAATGTCCTCACTCTCCTGCACTAAGTCTTCATTTAACACAGAACGGCTCCCTGGTCCCGGTCAAGCGCCCATTCTCCATGCCGTTGCCCACACTCCACCGAACCAGAAAACTGAACCTGAATGACCCAGGAGCTGAAGGCACGGCTTACACTTTTATTTTCCCCCAAAGAACACAGATTATCTTTGAATTAAAAAGGTTTGGGTGGCTCAGTCCGTGGAACATGTGACTCGATCTCAGGGTTGTGAGCTCAAGCCACATTTGGCATAAAGATTACTTAAAATTTAATCTTAAAAATAATCTTGGGGCACCTGGGTGGCACAGTTGGTTAACCATCCCTGCATCGGGCTCCCTGCTCAGTGGGAGCCTGCTTCTCCCTCTCCCACCCCCCTGCTTGTGTTCATTCCCTCTCTCGCTGTCTCTCTCTGTCAAATAAATAAAATCTTAAAAAAAAGGTTTGGGGACGCCGGGTGGCTCAGTCAGTTAGGTGTCCGACTCTTGATATCAGCTCAGGTCTTGATCTCACATAAGCTCGAGCCCTATGTCGGGTTCCACGCCGGGTGTGGAGCTTACTTTAAAAAAGAAATGATGGGGGCGCCTGGGTGGCTCAGAGGGTTAAGCGACTGCCTTCGGCTCAGGTCATGATCCTGGAGTCCTGGGATCGAGTCCCGCATCGGGCTCCCAGCTCCATGGGGAGTCTGCTTCTCACTCTGACCTTCTCCCCTCTCATGTTCTCTCTCACTCTCTCCCAAATAAATAAAATCTTAAAAAAAAAAAAAAAAGAAATTAATGGAGGGATGCCTGGGTGGCTCAGTTGGTTAAGCAGCTGCCTTCGGCTCAGGTCATGATCCCAGGGTTCTGGGATCGAGTCCCGCATCGGGCTCCTTGCTCGGCAGGGAGCCTGCTTCTCCCTCTGCCTCTGCCTGCCACTCTGACTGCTCGTGAGCTGTCTCTCTCTCTCTTTCTCTCTGACAAATAAATAAATAAAATCTTTAAAAAAAAAAAAAAAAGAAATTAATGGGGCGCCTGGGTGGCTCATTCGGTTCGACTGCCTTCGGCTCAGGTCATGATCCCGGGGTCCTGGAATTGAGCATCAGGCTCACCACTCAGTGGAGAGCTGGTTTCTCCTTCTCCCAACCTCCCCACTCACGCTTTCTCTCTCTCTCGCAAATAAATCTCCAAAAAAAAGAATTTTTAAAAAACTACATGGTAGTGATATGATTCATAACTTATAGCTGGAAAATCTAAGATAAAACTAAAAATAAAGACCAGCATGGACAAAAAATATTTATGTGTAAGTCACTGTCTTCTATAAACTAAACCAAAAGTACTTTGATTCACACCATTTTCTCTTTTTTTTTTAAAGATTTTATTTATTTATTTGACAGAGAGAGAGATCACAAGCAGGCAGAGAGGAGGAAGCAGGCTCCCTGCTGAGCAGAGAGCCCGATGCGGGGCTCCATCCCAGGACCCTGAGATCATGCCCTGAGCCGAAGGCAGAGGCTTAACCCACTGAGCCACCCAGGTGCCCCCACACCATTTTCTTTGAAATAGTAAAAAAAAAATTTTTTTAAGTAGGCTTCACGCCTAGTGCAAAGCCCAAAGCAGGGCTTGAACTCACGAGCCTGAGATCAAGACCCGAGCGGAGATCCACAGTCAGACGGGAACTGGGCCAGCTGGGTGCTCCACAGATACTCTTTAAGGAGTTAAACACAGAAATAAAAAACATTGTTTACATTATAAAACTTGTACTTTGCCTACTAATTTCAACAAACACCACAAAACTCCTCATTTCAACACTTCTCAGTGACCCTCCCACCCGCCCCGAAACGCCCTTCAACGAGGGCTCCCCAGCCTTCCGGGGCATTCTGCGAGCGCACACTTCGGCCTCTTTGTGCAGATAAACGCACTCTGGCCTTACCTGTGCGCTCGTCTACCCGCTCCCGGCCTGATCCCCTGAGGGCCTCCTCCGGCCAACACGGATGTCCAGGCTCTGGGCAGCAGAACCGGACGCCTCCCTGCCACGTCCCCTCCCAGCACAGCTCGGGGGCACACCGGGCTCCCGGGCACCTGGCCGCGAGGACCGCCAGCCCTGCCTGGCCCCAGCTCCGCCCCGGCCGCCTCACAAAGGCTCCTGACAACGGCGAACTGAGCACTCCCTCACCAGGCAACTGTGAACGGCCGGGGAGGGGACACCATAAATGCCCCGTAACTGTCCTCATTCTCCAGAGCGGACCACGGCCTGGTTTTTTATTCTCTGTTACTTAACCACTGATTAACAAAACCCCAACTCCCCAGCTTCATTCACACCTTAACATTCAATACCTGCATTACCGATGTTACTAAACCCCAGTAAAAAACTGTCCTAATCGCTAATTCCTACCAACTATGCTATGACTGGTGTCTGACCCATTCCCAGTGACTACATCCCTGAAGTTGACAGAGGTCACCGCTACTAACAACCAAGGGCACAAGCCCTAAAGCCAACCCCCAAGCATTTACTCCAAGATCAGGACTGGGACAGAGACATTAGAGCCTGCAGCCAAGGACAGGGCGGAGTCCACAGATCTGGGCTGCGGTCCCAGCTCCGCCCCTGCTCCGCCCCTGCTCGCTGACTGTGGAGGGGGGCCCGCCCTCCCGACCAGGGCACCCACCCTCCCAGGACCCAGGAGCTCCAGGCCATGACTCAGCACAGAAGGGGAGCTACAGAGCCTGAGGAAGAGGGGTGCAACAACTCACAGACTCATTTAAAAAGTTACATTTACATGTGCTCACAGTTTTAACCACCTCAAAGAGATTTTGGTTTATTTTTCTTTTTTTAAAAGATTTTACTTATTAATTCTTGAGAGTGAGAGACACGGAGAGAGAGGCAGAGGGAGAACCAGGCTCCCCAAGGAGCAGGGAGCCCAACACGGGGCTTGATCCCGGCCAGGACCCTGGAATTGTGACCTAAGCTCAAGGCAGATGCTTAAGTGTCTGAGCCTCCCAGGTGCCCTGAGATTCTGGTGAATTTCTAATGGTGTTTTCAGAAGTTAACAGGACGTGCCAGGAGGACTGGCTACAGGCCTATTTTCAACCTGGTTCTTCCCATCAACAAGCTGGATAACAAGGCTGACCATACCACCTCTAGCTAGGTCTCACGTAGGCCTTCCACCACAATCTAAAAATAAATTTAATTTAGGGGCGCCTGGGTGGCTCAGTGGGTCAAAGCCTCTGCCTTCGGCTCAGGTCATGATCTCAGGGTCCTGGGATCGAGCCCCACATTGGGCTCTCTGCTCAGCAGGGAGCCAGCTTCCCCCCTCTCTCTCTGCCTGCCTCTCTGCCTACTTGTGATCTCTCTCTGTCAAATAAACAAATAAAATCTTAAAAAAAATAAAAAACAAAACCTAACTGTCAACTAGATGATGCTACTTGGGGTCTCCAAGGCTAAAAAGAGGTTCCTTCTTCCAGTTTTTTTCTTCAGAACCAATAGCATTTCCTAAGAAAATATTGTGTGCTAACATTATTTCAGAGATGTTAGTTTTTTTCTGTGTCTTTGGTTTTGCCATTTCCTTGAAGCTCTGTTTTTAACCTTTGCAGGACTTGTAAGTTTTGAGATTTTTCAGGCATGTTTTCTAGATTGTTACTAAATTAGTACAGACATTCTACATAGTAAAAATTCAAATTGTATGTACTTGTAGCACTAAAATTCATTCTTGGTTAAAGCATTCAAGAACCAAACAGGTTTACATTTTTATCTCGACTGTACAACGTCGGTCTAGCAGTGTGTACCCCAAGGGCAGTGAGGGAGAGAGCCCCACCCGGGGCGCCTGCTGGCTCAACGGGTTAAACCTCCGACTCTCGATCTCAGGGTCACGCGCTCGAGCCCCTCACTGGGGAACCTACTTAAATAAAAAAATCATCTTAACTCTGAGTGTATTTTTATAACTTTCTTTAAACTTTTTTAATTTTTTAAGATTTTATTTCTTCATTTGCCAGAGAGAGAGAGAGAGAGATCACGAGCAGGCAAAGAGAAAGGGGGAAGCAGGCTCCCTGCTAGCCGAGAGCCCGATGTGGGGCTCGATCCCGGGACCCCAGGACCATGCCCTGAGTGGCAGGCAGTCACGTCACCGACAGAGCTCCCAGGCACCTGACAGTTAAGTGTTATGAAACGGAGCACAAAGCACTGTGTCTGTGGAGACGGGCAGGTTCCAGATCACACTTTCCCTCAGCTGATTTAGTCCCTGACAGTGGCTGAGACAGAATGAGCCTAGACAGAAGAGGCCAGTGCCGCCTCCCGATCCGAAATCCTCACAGACGACCTGCCACGGGTTCCCCTGAGGCGAAGGTCAGAGCCTCTGGCCTCAGGAACAGAAGCCATCCAAGAGGACTGCGCCAGGCAGCCGGGATGCCCCTCCAGCGCTCGGCACAGCTCCAGACACGCCATCGGCCCGGGCCATCCTCCTGGGACGCTGGGCACAGCTGGCCAGCAGTGGGCGCTGGGGGGCCCCGGCAGTCAGTCCCCAGTCAGCCCCTCAGGGACCTTCCTGAGAGGTCCCAGGGCCGTGCGTGTGCACCCGCAGCCTGGCCGACATTCTATCACCACCGGCCGATCGTTATCACCCAGAGGGCGGCCACACTGGCCGCTTCCTTTGTCACCTCCTCTGCAAAGAGGATCACTTTTCAGAGTAAAATTCCAAGGTGGCCCTTGAAAACTTAGAACTAATTTATTTTTCCTTTCAAGATTTTATATACCATCAAGTCAGTCCACACACAGGGTTTAGGGACTCGACAGCCGCGAACACCACGCGGGGCTCATCCCATCACGTGCCCTCCTTGGCGCCCAGCACCCCAGAATGACATCTTAATGTAACTGCTCAGTACTAATCCTGTTAAAACTAAATACTGTAGAGACTAATAAAAACATCAGTTATTTTTCCCTCATATCAAAAAAATCATAATTTGGTCTAAGTAAGACCATAAAAAATAATTTGGGTTAAAAATGAGTGTTTTCCAACCGTCATGTTCAAGTAATTACTTCTACCATATAAAAACAGGAAATTGGCGTTTATTTGGGTTTTTTTTATTCCCCAAATACTTTTATTCTTTCAGTGTTACAAGACTAATTGTTCCTGCCCCACACCCCTTGCTCCGTGCGTACATGGGTACTGAGGGGGGCACGTTCACCTGTTTTTATCCTAGGAAATAAAACAATGTTAGTTTATGAAAAACTGATTTACACTAAGTGAGAACCCTAAAAGTGATCTGAGTAAAACAGCGAGTTGGACACAAATGACTAAAACCAAAATACCTGAGAGCTTCACAGAATGCTACATATTTTATACACACACACACAACACACACGAACATGTCTGTGCAGCTGAAGGGAGACACCACTAAATGTAACGGTCAATTACAGAGACGAGACCTCTACTCCTCACTCGCCCCCTCCGCGCTGTTCCACATGTTTTTAAAGAGTAGATATTAGTCTTATAATTTCAACAACTGATCCAGTCACTATGATTTTCCAAAAACAATTTCTGTGGACTCCGTCCGTGAAGAGGTATGGGGCAGGCAGACCCACAGCCCATTCAGGCTGTGCAGCCCCGCTGGGAGAACCGGGAGGCAGGAGGGGGGCCGACAACGGGGAGTCTCCAGAGCGCCCGTGCCTGGAGTGTTATTGGAGGGCCAACCGTGCGGAGCCTAACCTGCCCTGCTCGGCTCCGCCCGGCACGAGATAAAAATACTCAAAGTTACTTATTAGCAGCGGCAAGTCTGTACTGAAAAACACAGTGCAGCCAAGATAGGGTGTTTCTTTCCTTTTTTGGGAAAGGATGAGACAATAGGAGGAGAGGGAGGCTGGATGGGCTTCTTTCCATAAGAAAACATCTCTGAGTTTTAGGGAAAATAATCACTTTAAAGAGAAAATAAAAGTGCTCCAGATCTTTTTAATAAAAAAACTCACTGCCTGACATCGGTACTGTCCTAGTGTTTCAGCAAAAGCCCGAAGTCCAATTATTTATTCTGTGCATGTTAACATAACGGGTCTTTGTTCTGAAACTCCACAAGGCACGACCACAAGGTTGTAGTGTGTCTGCTCCAACCCAGAATGCACTCGATGTCCTCAGCAGCTGCAGTCACAAGGACTGCCCACGATGCCCCTTCCAGGGCCAGGATGCGGTCCCCGGCGAAGGCCTTCCAGCAGCAGTGCTGCGCAGTGAGTCTGGGGGCCCCTCCCACGGCTGACGGGGCCCCTCATGGCCCCGGCAGGGCCGGACTGTGTGTGGAGACTCCGACGCGGGAAGAAGACCGGGGTGCTGCCTTCTCTCACTGTCTGACAGGACGCCCACCGGACACATCCCATCCGTGTCTGGGACACCCCGCCTGTCCTGGCAGTGGCCCCTGGTGACTTGGGCTGTCCTGCCAACAGTTCCCACCTCTCCCGCCGGCTCGGAAAGGCCCCCTCTACCCCAACAACACGCCAACGGTCTGCTATGGATTCTCCTGCCAATCGGACCCCGGCATCGGTCCCTGAGGCCCTCGCGTACAGCGAGGCCAGCATCCGAGCAGATTGCACGCTGAGCGTGCGCCCCGGATCATCGACAAGTGGCTACATGCAGCACAACCACAGCACCCAGCAGTCTGCCCCTCCCCTTCCAGGGGGCAACCCCTCTGCCTGCCGGCCCCCTTGCTGCTCCATCTCCTGCTGGCTTCCAGCATGCACCTCTCCAGCCTTGCCCCTTCAAGCCAGAAGACTGCCAGGAGGGCTGTCTCCAAACAGATGGACCACCTACCGCCTTCACGCCCCACCATGGCTCCCTAGCACCCACAGACGGGACCCTCCATCCAGACGTCCCACATGTCCTCTCCATCTCCCAGCAATTCGCAGGGGAGCTTCCCGGAGGGCCTGGACCCAGACAACCCTCTTCTCCTCACCCCAGGTACAGTTCCTACGCTCTTTCCTTGTTGGGAGGCCCTCCTGATGCCCCGTCCTCATCCCCTTGGTCTCTTTCCACCCCACATGCTGCGGCTACCGCGTGCTCGACCCCAGAATCCGGCTGGGGTCCACGTCCAGAAGCCCTCCTGGAGCCCCAACCGCGCATCCAGGTCCGACGCGAGCTTCAGCGCTGCCCCAGCACTCATCACTCCCCGGAGACCGTGATCATGACTCCCTAACGAGTCTTCCTCTCCGACGAGACCCTGCGCTCGCGCGCGGCACCCAAACATCACTTGAACAAATTCACGCCGGGGAGGCGCCTGCAGGGTGGGGAGAACTCACCACTGGGCGGGTTCCGCGCTTTGCCTTTCACCTGAAAATCCAGCCTCGGCTGCTCATGTGACCACACCTGGCAAAACCGTGCCGAGAGCGATACAAAGTGTGATGAGCAAAAAGGGGCAGGCACGCTTGGGCCCCTTACTCTTTCTCCTCACTAACACAACCACGGTGCTTCTCACGTGTGCCCGTCGGCTAGGCTCAGCTGTGTCGGCTGTACTGTACTCCAACTGTAACCGCGAACGCGAATTAGGAACAGCAATCACAGGCTCTTATTCGTACCGCAAACGCTTAATCCACACCAGTTCTCGATAACACTTTTCATGCTGTCCCCCCAAAACGTGATGCAGCAGCTCAAAATCGCTGTCTTCTGGTCCTGAGAGCTCTGCAGCAACTGCAGCGAGGGAAGAAATCCTCAGGTTGATCTGTTTTCCATATTCTAGATGTAACTCACACCGTCCAATAATGTTAACTGAAGATCTAACAAAATACAGACGACTACGGGAAAACAAAGCAACCAGGCAAAGCACACCTTTGTTTCCAAGCGACACGTGTCCCCAGGGGGAGCGGCTTCTCGCCTGTCGGGAGTCACTCTCCTGCACCTGAGTGCTCCCCACTTACCTCGAGGACCTGCACTCCTGTTCCGCACAAAGGCCAAGAAGCGTGCGTCACACAGCTCCCACCTCCTAAACCAAAACCTGCAGCCCATGACCATTCACCGAGTGCCCCTATGTGACTAAATGAACAAGGCCCCAGGTAGTTACAGATGTGATCCAGACCACAGACCTGCCTAACCAATGACCCAGGTTACCTAACGAAGCAGGACCAACCACAATACAGCGTAAGCAGTAACGCCGCATTCTGTATTCCCACCGGCCAACCCTGCCTATCTTGGCCCAGTGCAAGCAAATGGTTTCAAAAGCACATCACAGGTTCAGTCTCCTCTACCTGAAATCAAGAGGGTGAGCCAGCCAAAATAGCAATGAGTCCCAAATCTGGGAATGGAGGGGAGCAAGAAAGAAGGAGCGCCGTTACCTCACTGCCTAGGCGGGGCTGCAGGTGGGCCGCCCAGCACTCCCGCTGGGACACCACCACTGTCTGGCTCCCATCTGGCCCGGAGCCTACATGCGGGCGTAACCCTCCACCATGGGCGCTGGACCACTGCCCCTGAATCCCGGTGGGTCTCACGGGCACCCGGACTCCCTGTGCTCTTGCTTCACCTCAAAATACTCAGGTGGGGGCAGGACATGCAATGCTAAAAGACAGTTCCATCCTGTGTTACTTCTACCAAAAATGTTGCCTGGCATTTGTATGGTAAGCAAATTCAAATTGGCTCTACTTTCGGAATCTGGAGACCATCTGGTCATCATAAATTTGGAACCAGGAAACAATGGCTAGGAGCAGACACTCCATCAAATGCCAGTGTTCCTGAAAATAGGTCACCCAGGAATCTCCAGTTAAAATAGCACACTGGACAAAGATGGTAGCCCCCCTCTCTTCTGATCCCCTCCTACAAAGAGACTGTTTCCTAAGGGCACAAAGCCACAGAGCAAAACAAAACGAAGAAAAGACAACAGCAAGAGACCTGGAAGCTAGAATGCAAATGGATAAATGAAAACACACCTAAGCCAGAAGAGGCCGAGTCACAAGCTTGTGAGGAGGAACGCTGAGAACCGGTCCAACTGTCATCCTGAAACCCCCAACGGTTACAATAGTGGCACCTGGGTCCATTTGGAAAGGAGGGTGTAGACTGGAGCCCCAATATAGCAGGAATTGAACACTGAAAGTCCATTCAAAAGCAGTTAGGCAAAACCACATGATCACCCCTCAATGTAGGAAAGCACCTGGCAAAAATGCAACACCCTTTCCTTATAAAAACATTCAGTGAAGTGGGAGCAGCAGGGAACTTCCCCAAGCCGATAGAGGGC
>CM052805.1:33639763-33660948 GCA_028533885.1 Nasua narica
GGTGCGCACGCGTCCCCACACCCCCGCCGGCACCCCGGCACGCCGCTGACGTCGGACGGAGGGGACGCCCCGGACCGGCCTGCTGCAGACTCGGGCCAGGTGCGGGGACGCGCAGGGCCGAGGAGGGGGCGGCGGCCGTTGGCGGCCCAGGAGGGGCCCGCGGTACAGCCTGTGCCCACCACCCTCGACCCGTAGCACTCGCCCGCCGTGAGGGACGCCCTGGCCCATTCCTGTCCCCCCGGCCGACCTCGCTCCGGCCCCCCAACCCCCGCCCAGGAGCTCACCTGCCTCGCGCCACAGCCACCACCGACGGCGCCCAGCGGCTGCCCCAGGCCTGGTCAACGCCGCCCAGACGCGATCCCAGAGGAGACCTTGCGGAAGCCAGCCAATCATGGACTGCACTTGGAGGCGGGGCGGGAGCAACGCGGATTTCCACCAATCTGGAGCGCGCCACTTGAAGCCCCTTGGCCAATGACGAAGCAGCCTATCTAGGAGCCTGGCCAATTGCGAGCTGAGGCCGAGTCCCGAGGCGAAGAAGTGGGCGGGGCTGCGAGGCGGCGCGCCGGGCCGTACGGCGGGGGGGGGACGTACGCTGCGGGGGCCGTACGGCGGAGGCGGGAGCGCGGCTGCACAGGGGAGGGGCTGCACGGGGGAGCGGCTGCCGTCCCCGCCCCGCGGGTCCCGTGCCCCCTGCCCTGCAGGGCAGCTGGTGGGCTGCCGGCTGGGGGGATGGTCGCCGGGAGGGGGGCCGCGGTGGCGCCCCGCCCCGCGCCCTCCGACCGCACTTGCCCGCCGCGGGGCGGGGCGGGGGCGACCGCAGGGGAGACTGAGGCTCCGGCGGGCGGCGGGTTCTCCCGGGAGCGAGCGCAGACGCCCCTTCCCAGGGGTGGGTGTTACGGGGTGGGGGGCACCTGCCGGACGGGAGAGCCGGGAGACGTCCGGGGTCCTGCCGGGGGCGCGGGCTGCGGTAGGGCCGGCCCAGGTGGCCGCACAGGTAGGGGGAGGGGCCTACTAACACCTGCAGAGGATTTAAAGAGCAAGAGGGATGCTCTGAGGGTGGGAAGCGGTAGAGGGCGGGGGTAGAACTCCCTCCCGCACACACGCCGTGCGGGGCGGAAACCACGGTCCTCTGGGTTGGGTCGGCCACCTGGGGGGAGAGGCCGCCAGCAGGGACAGTGAGAACCTGCGGAGCGACCTGGGGCCCGCCCCCGCCCTCACTGGCTTCCATCCAGTTTGTGTTGGCTTCATCTGGACTCGGCTGGTTCCTACTGACACCGGCTGGACCCCGCCGGCTGGAACCCGTCCGCGCCGGGAGACTGGTTTGCAGGAGTCCATCCGCTCCCATCGCGGTGCCCTTCTGCCCTGGGAGGAGTACTCTGGAGAGCACCTAGTCCGGCCCCTGAGGAGGAGGCCCGAGAGGGCGGAGACTTCTCGGTGGGCTCGCTCCGGGTCGGGGGCGCCGGGGCCCTTGCGTGCCGGCTCCCCCTCTCTGCCCCCTGTCCCTCCCTCTGGCTGTGGGCCTTCCCCGCTCCCCTGGGCCCTCCGTGATCCAGCACGCTCTCTCCTGGACAGCTCCGTGGTGCGCTCTCCTCTTTACGGGGTTGCACCGCTCCACCCCACGTTGATTGGATGGCTACTATAGCAGGTGCATTTTTGAAGCACATTGAACATCACATTCTCTGTCCCCACATTCCAGGGGGCAGAGCTGTGCCGTAACAGCACCGTGTGTTTCTCTGCAAGCCTCACAGAGTGTAGTCTGGAAACGTGCTAAGCAGCTTGGAGGAAAACAAGCAGAGACAGGGCTAGGGAGTGGGAGGCCTGCAAATTTTAAATGTGGTGGGCAGGTGGTAACACGGGAGACCCAAGGGAGCAACCTGCAGCATTCCGGACAGAGAGAAAGGCAGATGCCAGTGCCCTGAGGTGGGAGTTGAAGACTCAGAGGCCGGGCGCCTGGGTGGCTCAGTTGGTTAAGCGACTGCCTTTGGCTCAGGTCATGATCCCAGAGTCCTGGGATCGAGTCCCACATCAGGCTCCCAGCTCCCTGCGGAGTCTGCTTCTCTCTCTGACCTTCTGCTCTCTCAATCTCTCTCTCTCTCTCTCTCAAATAAATAAACTAAATCTTAAAAAAAAAAAAAAAAAAGACTCAGAGGCCTTCATTCACTGTTCAAGGAAGCCGAGTTTGTGTAGACACTGGCTTCTGGAAGGAAAGAAAAGGAAGGAGTTCTTCAAGTGACAGCTAGTTAATGTGAAGTCCCAGTAAGGGAACATGATCGGAATGTGACATCGTAGACTTAAATCACGGAGGAGACACGTCCAAGAACAAAGCTAGTTCTCTAAAAAGAAACGGGGGTGCCCGGGTGACTCAGCTGCTTTGGACGCGGACTCTGGTTTCCGCTGGGTCGTGGGCTCCACTGAGCGGGCAGTCTGCTTGTTTCCTCCCGCTCTCTCTGCTCCTCCCGCCCCTGTTCTGTTTTTTTTCTCTCAGATAAATAAGCAAAGTTCTCTGAAAGAACGAAAGAAAGAAAGAGCACCTTACAGTGTCACCTAAATGTCAAGGCTGGGGCAAGAAGTGCACTGAGAAAATGACAAGCTATTAACTGAAAACGTATGTGCTGTGGGATTCCACGTGTCCACACTCACACACACACACACAGCTCAGAAAAACGCCAGCCATTCCATCCAAGTAGGGGCATCATAGACTGCTCTTCTTTTCCTACTTGATGTTATTGTATTTTGCACAATGAACTCAACAGGTTTAGAAGTTTTAAAAGTTTCTAAGTTTGGGGGCACCTGGGTTAAAGCCTCTGCCTTCGGCTCGAGTCGTGATCTCAGGGTCCTGGGATCGAGCCCCACATCGGGCTCTCTGCTCAGCAGGGAGCCTGCTTCCCCCTCTCTCTCTGCCTGCCTCTCTGCCTACCTGTGATCTCTCTCTCTGTCAAATAAATAAATAAAAATCTTTTTAAAAAGTTACTAAATATAGATTATGATTACAAACAGCACATTTACATATCATGTAAATACCTACACATGGCACAGAGATAAATGAGGTGAGTTCCATATATTTGTATATCGTATGAATTAATACAAGTATAATTTACCTATTTGTGACTACGCAAATTCTGAAGAGTTAATGAAGAAAAATACTGGATTTCAGTGAAGGCAGAGAGACAACCTAATCAAACTTTCTCTGCTACTTTCCCATGGTTTGGAGCTAAAAATAACTTTTCAACATAACTTCACCTCACTTAAAAAAACGGCAAAGAGATTCCACTTTGCAATGCCTTAACCCATGGATGTGGAATAAAATAATGACAGATATTGAAGATGGAAGATTGTATACCGCGCCCCCCCCCCCCCGGCCCCGGAGGGGTAAGTGGGAGGGGTAAGTGGGAGGGGAGTGGGCCGGGGGGCCAGCAGCTCTGGCCTCACCCCCACCCCGGGTCAGCCAACTGGAGCTGTCCTCGGCTCCCTGGGTCCCAGTGGCCTTCCCTATCAACAGGATTGATCGTGTCTGCCTGCAGGGCCTCTGGGAGAACGGAGGTGACGTGTTGGCAGCTCCTGGCCCTCTGGAAGCAATCAGTAAGTGACGTCCAAGGTCACGCAGGGATGATGGTGGGAAGTGCTGCCCACAGCCATGCCGTGGAACTCAGGGTAGGCTCGGCCGTGGAGCCGGTCTGAGGCCAGAGCCCACCGGAGTCTGGGGACTGGCGGGGGCTCAGGACCCCCACTGTGGGCTGGCAGACAGGTGGGTCACACACCTCTGAACCCCCAACATCTGCAGGCCCGAGGCACTACCTTGCACTCCTGCAGGCCAGGCCAAGGGTCGCTCACAGCTGTCACATGTCATGTGCGTGAAGACAAGGGCTTTCAGACGTGTGGCTCGGGTGGGGCTGGGTTTCTCCCTGGAGACGGTGGACAGCCCAGCACCGGGACATGGCCCCTGGGGGTGCTGGGCCTCTCCTGCTGGAGGGTCGGCACAGACTGCAAGGCCTCCATTGAAAGAGGAGGGGCACATGTAGAGAGGAAGAAGGACAGGCAGGCGGGAGGGCACAGCCAGCGTCTGCTTCTCTGCCCTGGGCAGCAAGCAGCCCGCTCGGAGGCCGGGCCAAACTGCCTGTCCCTGAGTCTCCCTGTGTCCCCACTGCTGCTGGGCAGTATGGTTTCACAACTAGGGAAACCGAGGCAGAAGCCACACCAGCAGTCTGGCTAGTGCGGACAGAGGAGGCAGGCCACATGGGCTGTGGCCTGGTCTTGGCCTTGAGACCAGGGAAGCAGATGGAGGGCAGCGAACGGCCGTTTTGCTCAGCTCCCAGAGGGAAGGGTCCTTTCGTCTCCGTGAGCTCATACCGCCCATCTGGCAGCAGGTGCTGGCTTTCAGCTGTAAACAGAACCCGACTCCTGGGAGAGGAGTAAGAAAGACGGGGTCAGAAACCCAAGCCCGACCTCCGTGCATCTAGATGACAGGGCCAACTCGAGACCGGAGGGCAGGGTGGGCAGAGAAGCAGGGGAAGGAAAACTACCAGGAGCAGCAACTCTGGGGGGTCGGGGGGACACTCTCAAATCTCCTGGTGCTGCTTCCCGTCCTGCCCACCTCGAGCTCCCCACCGGGCCGGCCCGGGCGGTGGCATCCCGCGAGGGCCGCCATCTGCAGCTCCCACGCCCTGCTGCCGTTTCCCACGCGCGGCAGACTTAGGGATTCCTGGGAGGACCCAGACAGCCGGCCGTCCCTAACTCTGCAATTCCAAGATCCTCACTGGGAGGCCCTCGCTCTCCCCACGGGCTTCGGTCTGTCTTATTCCCCCTGTGTCTCCGGTTGCCGGAAGCGGGGGCTGGGGGCGGCCCCGTCTGGGTCGTAGGCGTCCTGCACACCCGTCCCCTGGCTCTCTGGCCCCTTCCTCGTCCCTCTGACCCCCGCACGCTGAGGAGTTCGGGGCTCATCCTTGGACATGCTATTTCTCTCCAATGCCATTCCTTTCAACACGTCCTAAGCTGACAAAGCCAAGATTCACACCTGCAGACGGGCACCTCTGAATTCTGGAGGCACGTGTTCTCCTACCTTCACCCACCTGCCCTCGGGTCCTCTCTGCCTTCCAGACAGAGGCCCCTGACCCGAGCCACCACCAGCCTCTGCTCAGAGGACCACGGGGCCTCTCGGCTGGTCTCCCTGCACCCGCCCTTCGCCGTCAACCCTCGTCCATCCTGTGACCGCCCCATTCACAGCTGCCCTGGCTCTCAGGTCACTCGGGAGAAGCCCCAGGCCAGACCCTGGTCTTGGACAACACCCCACCCACGTCTAACTTTGTTCGCTTTGGATTGAGGTGAAGTTCACACAACACAAAACCGACCGTTCTATGAGAGCGAGAGACGGCGTGGTCGGTGTGAAACAGGCCAGCTCTCCCACCCGGCCCACAACTCCACGGCAAGGCAGGTGACCGAGAGAACCCAAACAAGGACCTCCAAGAAACACCGTCCCTCCCACGCGCAGAGCAGCCACCGGGCGGAGGCGGCCCACGTGTCTGCCCACGGATGACGGACGAACACCAGGTGGCCCATCCACGCCGTGGGCTGTCCCTCAGCTGCACGGGGCAAGGAGACTGAGCCCGCTGCCGCAGGGATGATCTGGGGGGCACGAGGCCCCGTGATTAAGCCAGACAGCCCATGACAGACTGCGTGCCGGGTCCCGGGTCCCCGTCCCTGAAGGCCTGGAGCTGTGGGGCTCCCGGACGGCGGGTGGTGGGTCTGGCCGGGCGGGGCTGTCAGGGGCACAGTTTGTTTTGCCAGGACGCGAGAGCTCTGGACACGGTCCGCGGTGGGGACAGTGTGAATGGGCTGCGCACCCCGAACGACACACGTCACCACGGTGAAGGCGGTGGGTTCCGCGGGCCGTGTGGGAAGCTGCCTCCCCAGGGCCCCATCGACGCAGTTGTCCCACCGGGTGTGGAACCACCTGCTCGGGGACTTCCACCCCTCGGAGAAGGAGCAGCCTGGCCGCCAGGACCAGGAGCCAGGTGGGAGAGAAGGGAGGCTGCCTGCTGATCCGGGCGGAGGCCGCCCACGGCGGGGAGCTGCCCTTTCCCAGTTTTTATTTTTTTCCACTTCACGGGCAAGCTGTGTTGTACAAAAAAATGAAAGAAGGGAGGGGAGCCAGTTTGGGGGCGGGGACCCAATATCACCTTAAAACATCACAGCAGCAACCCACAAAAAAGAACTGCCTTTCCCATTTTTAGAGTGTTATTTGGCGTACTTCTCTCTTTCTTTAAACGAAAATGGACTTGTCCCGCACGTTTTCTCGTGAGCACCCCATCACCGCCTGCATGACTCCGCCTGTTACATTTCCTCGTGGCTCGAGATGTCCCACCAGGAACAGAAGCTGCCAGGACACCCCCCTTTGCTCTCTGGCCCAACTGGTTCCTTCAAGAAATCCCCGCTAGCGAGGTCACTGGTCAAAGGCGAGAGAGATTTGCGGTGGCTTCTGTTCCCTGGAAACGTTGTGAGCGGAGAAAACAACCTCCTCCTGCGAAGGTCTGTGCGGGGCAGCGGCGCTCAGGCTGGGGGCCTCGCCGTGCCCTGGGCTCTTGGGGCGGAGGGACGCCGGGCAGCCAGCAATTAGCCAAGTATGTTGTTTCACTAAGTTTTAAAATTCAAGTGCCGGTGAGTACACATACCGCAGTATATTGTCTCAGGGGCACAATAGAGGGAGTCGTCCCTTCCATACAGCAGCCCCCCCGGCCCCCGCGGCCCTGAGTCCCCACCCCCTGATGCCCCCCATCCTCCCCTGTGCTGACCATCAGTGCTTCTGTTCTCTGGGACGCCCGGCGGGCTCCGTCGGCAAACGTCTGCCTTCCACTCAGGTCATGGTCCCAGGGCTCTGGGACGGAGTTCTGGGTGGGGCTCCCTGCTGAGGGGGGCTTCTCCCTCTCCCTGTGCCCTCCTGCCACCTGTGCTCTCTTGCTCACTCTCCCTCTCAAATAGTCTGTTTCTTGACTTGTCTCTTTTTTCCTTTGTTTAGTTTCTTAGATTCCACATAGGAGTGAAATCATATGGTATTTATCTTTCTCTGAGTGACTGATTTCGCTTAGCATTATACTCTCTAGCTCCATCCGCATCATTGAAAACGACAAGATCTCGCTCTTTTCTACGGTTGCGTAATTTCCCCACACATACGTGCACACACACAAGACCTTCTTTACCTGGTCATCAATCCATGGACCCTTGGACCACTTCCATGATTTGGCTCTTGTAGATGCTGCTGCTGTAAACATAGGGGTGTGTGTCGCCCCTTGAATTAGTATTTCTGTGGGGTTCTTGGTAAATACCCAGTAGTGCAACCGCTGGGTCGCAGAGTAGCTCTATTTTTAACTTTCTGAGGAAGCTCCACACTGTTCCCAGAGGGGCTGCACCGGTGTGCATCCCCACCAGCAGTGCGCAGGGCTCCCCTTTCTCCGTATCCTCGCTCACGCCCATTGTTGCTTCTGTCTTCGCCGTGGTGACAGGTGTGAGGTGATACCTCATCGTGGTTTTCAGGGAACAGGGCTTTCACATCTTCATTCCTAGGTATTTTATGATTTTTGGTGCAACTGTAAATGGGATTGCTTTCTGCTTTTCCCTTCCTGCTGTTTCGTTATCAGTGTATAGAAATGCACCAGGTTTCTGTACCTCGATTTTGTACTCTGTGACTTTATGGAATTGGTGTATCGGTCGTAGCAGTTTTTTGGTGAAGTCTTTGGGGTTTTCTGCCTAGAGCATCATGTCATCTGCGGATCCTGAAAGTCTCACTCCTTCCTCCCAACTTGGATGTCTTTCATTTCTGAGGCTGGGACTTCTGGTGCTTGTTGAATAGTGGTGACACTGGACGTCCTTGTCTTGTTCCTAATCTTTGAGGAAAAGCTCTCCGTTTTTGCCCGTTGAGTACGATGTGAGCTGTGGGTTTTCACATATGGCCTTTATCATGTGCAGTGTGTTCCCTCTCACCCTACTCTGCTGTGGGTTTCTACCATGAGCGGATGCTGTACTTTGTCAGATGCTTTTTCAGCACATACCTAGAGGATCCCATGCTCCTTGTCCTTTCCCTGGTTGATGTGAGGTATCACGCTGATTGATTTGCAAATATCGAGCCACGCTTGCAGCCCAGGAATAAATCTCATTTGACCATGGTGAGTGATTCTTTTAATGTATCGTTGGATTTGGTTTCCTAGTATTTTGTTGAGGATTTTTGCATCTATGTTCATCAGGGATATTGGCCTGTAATTTTCTTTTTTAGTGGTGTCTTTTTCTGGTTTTGCCACCACGGTAATGCTGGCCTCATAGAATGATTTTGGCAGCTTTCTTTCCATTTCTATGTTTTTGAAATACTCTGAGAAGAATAGGTATTAACACCTCTTTAAATATCTGATAGAATATTCCTGGGACGGTGTCCTGGGCTTCTTGTCTGTTGGAAGATTTTCGATGACTGATTCAATGTCTTTGCTGGGGTTTTTTGGCCTGTTCCAATTTTCTATTTCTTCTTGTTTCAGTTTTGGTAGTTTGGGTGTTTCTAGAAATGTATTCATTTCTTTCAGGTGGTCCAGTTTGTTGGCATGTAATTTTTCATAATATTGTCTTACAATTGTTTGTATTTCTGTGGTGTTACTTCTCCTCTTACATTTGTAATGTTGTCTGAGTCCTCTCTCTCTCCCCCCCCTCTCTCTTTTTATGAGTCTAGTTAGAGTTTTCTCAGTTTTGTTGGTCTTTTCAAAGAACCACCTTTGCACCTCTGGTTTCGTTGATCTGTCCTATTGCTTTTTTTGAGTTTCTCTACCATTGATTTCTGCTCTAACGTTTATTATTGTCTTCCTTCTGCGGGTCTCGGGTTTTTCTTTTTCTAGCTTCCGTAGGGAAACGTTCGGTTGTTTATTTGAGATGTTTGGAACAGTCTTATATTTAACTTCAAGGATCATCTGGAAGGGACTGAGGGCACTGGGTCGGTGGCTCCGGGGTGGGGAGCAGGTGCGGTGTTTCAGGAAGCACGCAGCTGCACAGGAGTGCCTTCGGGTAAGCGCTGTGCGCCGAAGATGACAGAAGGGAAAGCAGTGGATCATTTGCGCTCAAGTGGGCCCAGGAGCACTGCACTGCCCACTGAGGGATTCAAGCAGGGGAGGAGCGGGGAGAGCCAGCCTGCTCCAACCTCACTCAGGTGCGACTCCGGGGTGGGCTCAGCCAGGGCAGTACTGCCCCCTGGGGCCCGATTAGCACATCATTCCTGGTAGTGTTCGGTTTGAGGACACGGCTGGATTCACAGCTGCCTGAGTGCCGAGAGCACAAGGATGTTACGTTCAGTTCTACATTTGTACAGATTTAAGAAAGGTTACAATTAAAATAGTTTAAACACCCTGGGATGGAGGTGAGGGTCTGTGAAGATGATTTCCATTCGAGAGGGGCCACCGAGCACTTCGGTTTGAGGACGTTGGGTCTGGGGGCTTCTGCGGGTCTTGGTGGCAGACGTCCTCAGGCAACCCCAGGCGTCCGTCTCTCTGGACTGTGTCTTCCAGTGGGTTGCTTCCTGCGGCCCCGGGCCCCACCTGCCCCCCCAGCCTGGCCAGGAGTGCAGTGAGGGTCCAGAGAAGCACCCTTGCTGCCTCCCGAATTATCTCCCCAGCGACGACGGCCACTTCCGCTCTGACAGATGCGTAGTGTGTCCCCTTCCTGCGGAGACGACCCCCAAGTCCTCACCACCAGTGCCCTCTGGGCTGTCGCTGCAGGGGCTCCCGAGCACCTGGGATGGGCCTGAGGGACTGAGGCTTTAGAACCCCAGCCCGGGCCAAAGACACGCCAGGCCTCACCCCCAAACGCAGTGCAATCACAGAGAAGAATTACGCACATGTGTGCTATCACTCACATAAAAATGGGAATATTTTCATTTTCATGAAAAATGAAATAGGTGTTTTTTTGAAAGCATGCATTATTTTGTATCATTTCCTTTTCTGTTACATGAATACTATTACTTAAACAAAACCACCCCGGGACTAGTTAACAGTGCAGTTAATGAATAGAAGAAATCATGAAAAAATTGTATAATGTTTCTTTCTGTTTTCCACTACAAGACATTATTTTACCCTTAAAAAAATTCCTTTATTGATATTTTAATGTTGCAGACTATGTTATTATGTACGCTGAAGACGCACACACGAACAACTTTCTGCTTCACTGAAACTTCTGAGGTAATCGTAGACTCACTTGAAGTTCCAAGAAGTAACGCACCCTTTCCGTCCGCAGCAGCGACATTTCACAGAGGGTAAGCAACGGGGCATCGTCATGGCCGCCCGGGGACTGACGTGGATACGGTCCACCCACCTTATGGGGCCTCCTGGATCGCGCTTCCGCGCCTGGGTGTGTGTGTGATGTGTGGTTCTGTGGATTTTCGCACCTGGGGGGTTCTTTGGGTGGTTTCAGCCCCAGGGGGGGGTCCCCCCTGTGGCCTTCTATAACCCTCCCCGCCCCGTCCTTAACCCCTGGAAACCATAAACCTGCCCTGCTTCTCTACTCTTTTGTCACTGCAAAAATGCTATCTAAACCGGGACACCTGCCTGGCTCCGCGAGTGGAGTGTGTCCCGAGTTGTTCAGGCCCCACGTTGGGCGCTCTCTGGAAAGAAATGTTATCTAGAAGTGGAATCACACAGGACGGAAGCTTCTGAGGCCGGCTTTTTAAACCCATCACAGTTCCCTGGAGCTTCACCCAAGCTGCAGCGTCTGTCCACACTTTGATCCTTTACAAGGCAAGACTCTTTAAAAGGAGAGCAGAAACACGACAAGGCTAATTAAGTGGGTCAAGACCCGCGTCCTCTGGTCCCATGATGCTCGGAGCAGTCTCACTGCTCCTGTTTCCTTTCCCAAAGCTCCCTTTCTGAACTTCGGACATCCCTCGCTTCTTTTAGGTGCCGGCAAACGCGGGATGTGGTCGAGCGCGCGGCTCAGGCTGCCTTACAGTGCTGTTCCCGTCAGGCCACCGGGACTCGGATTCCTGGCGTCAGTCCGTGCCGTGGTGGCTTATGAGCGCTGGTGGGGATTCATCTGCATCGCTCAGAGAACGTCCACCCACCCGCCCGTAGGCACAGGCTCACTCTGGCAGACCAGCCGCTTACTAATCGGGCTTTTTGCATACGTAGATTTATCGTTTTGGTTCCCCACGTCTAAAATGTCCATTTCGATTTTTTAAAAAACATTTTATTTGTTCGAGAGAGAGCAGGAGCATGGGGGGAGGAGGAGCAGAGGGAGAGGGGGAAGCTGACTCCCAGATGAGCAGAGAGCCCGACGCGGGGCTTGAACCCAGGACCCTGGGATCACGACCGGAGCCTGAAGGCGGACGCTTCACCCACTGAGCCACCCAGGCGCCCCTGCTTTGGAGTGTTTACAATGGACATTTTAGGGGCACCTCCTGCATCAGGCTCCCTGCTCAGCAGGGGAGTCTGCTTCTCCCTGTCCTTCCCTCCTGGGTCGTGCTTTCTCTCTATCTTGAGATTGAGAGAGACAGAGAGCATGAGCTGGCAGGCAGAGGGGGAGAGAGAGGAGCAGACTCCCTGCTGAGCAGGGAGCCTGACGGGGGACTCGATCCCAGGACCGCAGGATCATGACCTGAGCCGAAGGCAGACGCTTGACTGACTGAGTCACCCAGGTGCCTCAATAAAAAAAACTTTAAAAAAAACAAACAAACCCACAAAAAAACCCACTCCAAAGCATATTGGAAGTCACCATAAGTTAAACCTCTATTTCTCAGGCAAATGGTCTTAAAGCACAGAGGTCGTTACAACTTGATATCAAGTTGGATTTCAAATAAGCTACAGTTTTATAAAAGGAATGAGAAAGTCATGTCAAATATAGTTACCCTTTTCCGATGACATTTTTCACTTCTGAAGCAGTCCGTTGTCATAAAGTGAGTTCTTATCCAGTCTACACAGGGCAGCAGACGCTCTGGTGACAGTTTCGGAAAAACAGCATATAAATTTCCATTTTCCTGTAACCCCTTTCTTTGTTCTCATCCTTATGTATTTCCAAATTAGAGAAGGACATCCCGCTTGTCTCATATTTTGAAGAATAAGGTTTTATGGCAGGCAAACATTCCAACATCTTTCCTATGACTGGCAACAATGATGGATATCCTGTAGGAAGACTTCCTCCTTCCATTTCTAGGAAGTCAAAAACCTTGTTTCCGCGTATTTTGAGGACGCAAAAAGGTAACGCAAAGTTTCCTTTTGGGAACCCCAATAAAACCGGTAAGCAGACCTCACCGTCACAGCAGTGTCCTATACAAGGTGTGGAGAACACCGAGCAGGGAAGGTCTTTTCATTTTCTTCAGTAACAAGTAATTGGCTGAATGGAGTTGGCCAGAATGGACGCTTGCACAGTCACGAGCACACAGACGGGGGAGCGAAGTCTAGTTTGTATTTGGACTGGGTTATCAACGATCTTGATTCATATTTTCTGCAATTTCATCAAAATCTTCACTGCACTCAAGAAGACAACATGAAACTCTTCGTTTCAAATCAGAGCAAGGAGGCGCAGGGAAAACACTGTCTTGGCGCCGGGATCCGTGCGAGACCGTCGGCAACATCACGGTTCCTGAGAGGCGACAGAATGCGTTCCGTGTCGTCGGGTAGATAACCACAGCTCATGAGAATTTCTCCCGTTTACAAACATCCCTCCTCAGAGTCTTAATTCCAGTCTCTGAGGGAGGAAGGGTCCTTCGCTAAGCTGCACAGAGGAGAGAGCGGACAACGTGGACTCAGTGGCAGGCTGGCCGGTGCCGGGGACTGAACATTGGTGGCAATGCTGGAGACTTGAGTTCAGTGTCCGTACGAGCCTTCATCCGCTCCTCCGTCCTCCCCACCCCGTCTCTCCTGCAGGTTGTGCTCTGCTTTGGTTTTTAGCTCCCTCGTCCAGGTGTACCTGTGCTTTAGCTGCCGTTAGGGTCACTGTCGTCAGCCTCCTTTGTCGGCGACGTCTGGGTCACCCCGGCATTCATACCGTCCTTGCTCCCGTGTTCACGATCTGAACCCTCAGATGACACGGCCACGGCGTCTGCCGCCGTGCAAACCGAGACCAGCACGAGTCCGACACGGGGCACAGCCGTGGGTCCACGGCCAGCCTTCAAGACAGGCGGCCAAAGCTCGCGACCACAGCGTGATCAAACCGCGTCGGTGACTCGGGTCCCTTGGAGCGATGTGATGCGGGGGTCAGTCCGCAAACCGTGAGCCGTGGTTGCCGGCGTCTGCAGCGGGGGAGAGCAGTGGCAGTCATCACTGGACACGAAATACCGTGTGCTTTAGCTCCTGGGTTGGGGCCGCCACGAGGCTTCGGTACTTCCCCCAACCTTCCGCACCCTGAAAGAACAACAGCACTTTTTGCATCCCTGGACGTCTTTCCCGGGGGGTCGGCCTTTCCGAGCCAGAACCGGGGGGGGTTCTGAGTAAGCCGGGGACGGCTGAAAACCCTACCGGTCGTCATAGAGACGTGCTGTGTGTGTAAACACTTCAGATTTGGAAGACTCGGTATGAAGAGAAGAATGTAAGACATCTCATTCTGTTTGATTTTGACTAACAAAAAATTTTTTTTTATGTACAAGGTCTGGGTGCAAGAAAATATATAATCCAAATGAATTTTACCCATGTCTTTCTTTTTTCTACTGCAGCCGTTAGAAAAATTTGGATGCTGTCCGTCTTGCGTCACACTGCTGCTGGACCCTGTGTTCCCACCCCCGGATTGCGGGAGCCGCCGTCCCCAGCTCGCCCCCCGCCCCCCCCGGCCACACGGCCTCACCCGTGTCGGGTGAGTGGACCCGGCACAACAGACGGACTCTGGATCAATTAGGTTCACGACTCTCACTTCTTTGAAAAAATATGCCAGAAAATGCTTTTTTAAAAACCCGAGAAAAAGTTCGAGGTCAGCTTGGCCCCGGTAAGCGCCAGGCCTGGGTCTCGGTCCTGATGGTGCTGAGGGGCTCCCAGCATAGCCACTCTCTCCGTGCAGAGAAACCGGCCAAGAATGACTTCAGACAGTCCGTGTCAGCGTTCGGCAGCTCGCCGGCCTTTCCCGGCACGCAGGGACAAGCAGTGGGATCCATAGAGAAAGCCTGCTCTGCTCCCCAGTCTGCGGGACCCGGGGCTGGCGGGGCAGGCGGCTGAGAGCTGGGCGCAGTCTCTGGCGGGTCCCACGACTATCACGTTCTTGCTCCTGAGGGATCTTGGGGGTTAAGTGAGCTGCGGTAGGGAAACTGGCTCAGTCTCTCAGCTGGGAGAGTGGGTGATCATTCTGGAATGCCCTCCATCAACAGCTGGCCCAGGGAGACAAGCCAGGTCATGGTAAAAGGTCCAAAGCCAACTCTCCCCAAACGAAAATTACTCTCTTTACCAGATGTTCTCCAGAATCCAAATGATGCCGACAACTAACTGCTTTCTTAAAAGATTTGTTTAGGGGGAGAGAGTACGGGCCCATGCAAGGGGTGGAAAGGGGCAGAGGGAGAGGGAGAGAGAAGATCCCAAGCAGACTCCCCGCTGAGCGGGGAGCTCGACATGGGGCTCAACCGCGCACCCCTGAGATCATGACCTGAGCCGAAACCAAGAGCTAGACGCTCAACTGACTAAGCCGCCCGGACGTCCCTACACTCAACCCATTCGTCCACAGAAACCCATCGGTTCCATACAGCAGCACCTCGGGGGTTAACTCCCACTGGCAAGTGCCCAGGAGAGCTCTCAGCTCAGAGGGCGATGCTGTGGCTCATTTATCATTTGTTCTTTATTTTAAAACTCATGATTCTCTAATTTCCCTGTCCATATTCTCATTGTTAGTGTACAGGAAAACAACTGATTTCTGTGAATTGATTTTGTATCGTGCCACATCACTGAATTGCTGTATGAGTTCTAGTAGTTTGGGGGTGGAGTCTTTGGGTGTTCCATATAAAGTACAATGTCATCTGCGAAGAGAGAGAGAGTGACTACTTCATTGCCAATTTGAATACCCTTTATTTCTTTTTGTTGTCTGATTGCTGTCGTTAGGACTTCTAGCACAATGCTGAACAAGAGTGATGAGAGTGGTTCAGTGGTTCATGATCTCAGGGTCCTGGGATCGAGCCCCACATCGGGCTCTCTGCTCAGCAGAGAGCCTCCTTCTACCTCTCTCTCTCTCTCTCTCTGTCTGCCTCTCTGCCTACTTGTGATCTCTCTGTCAAATAAATAAATAAAATCTTGAAAAAAATATTTATTTATTTGACAGAGAGAGAGAGAGAGACAGTGAGAGAGGGAGCACAAGCAGGGGGAGGGGCAGAGGGAGAAGCAGGGTTCCTGATGAGCAGAGCCCGATGTGGGATGCAGGACCTGATCCCAGGACCCTGGGATGATGACCTGAGCCAAAGACAAAGGCTTAGTGACTGAGCGCCCCAGGTGCCCCGCATGTGAGTTTCCTTAAAAGTTCAAAAGATGTAAGGCCTACTTTAGTCCCACCATCCAGAGGTAACTTTTGCAAACATTTCAAGGCCTGTTCTGTCACTTTTCTCTGTACATACATATTTTTATAAAAGTGAATGTTAGGGACACCTGCTTCTCCCTCTGCCTCTCCCCCTGCTTGTGCTCTCTTTCAAATATATAAATAAAATCTTAAAAAAAAAAAAAGTGGCATGTGCAGTACACGTGTGGTTTCATCATCGGCCTTTTCCAGGGAACCAGGCGTGTGGATGTCGTGCCAGGCCACGGGAATCAGACCTCGGGCCACTTCCTCCCTGCACCTGTGGCCTCCGGAGATGGCCGGCAGAGACCAGCAGAGCGGGAGGACACAGGCAGGAGCAGGGGAGAGACTTTGGACATTTCTGGGGCAGGGGAAGCGCAGGCAGAGCGGGGGGCGGAGGAAGCTGCATCTCAGCGTAGATACTGGGGGCCGGGCCGGTGGAGGGGTCTTGTGCCCGCTGTGGTCTTAGAGGCTCAGCCCAGATCCGCGGGGATTAGCCGGAGCCCGGGCTGGAGCAGTTGCTCCTTCCCCGACTGCCACACAGCAATGGCTCGGGAAGCCTCGTATTTCTTCCCCCAACGTGCTTGGGAGCTTCTCCGAGCGGATCTGGTCTTTCCAAGTCGTTCCTTCCTCAGTCTGGCATCTGGTAAGGTCTCCCACGGCTCCCTCCTTCCCGTTCCTCACAAAAAGAGCCCAACGCCGGTGAGCTCTTGGGCATGAAGGTCCTGCCAACTCTTCTCTAGGCCTGTCAAGGACACTGAGTTACCCGGAACCAGCGAGAACGTTCTGACCCACAGCCAGTGACGGGAAAGACTCAGAGCAAATTCCCACGTTTCCTGTAGGAATGTCAGGTGACACACCTCCTTTGGAAAACACGTCAGCCATTTAGTATGTAGTTAAATACACACTTCGCACACCGCCTGGCTGGGCCACTCCCAGGCAGCTGCCCAAGCAAGAGGAAAATGTGTCCACACAAAGACCTGCGCGCTTACGTCGACAGAAGCATCATTCAAATGTGGACGGCAAAGCACAAAGCCCAGTCGCCTGATGAGCAGCTTAACTATTGTGTTTTACGCGCACAGTGGAATGCCGCTCAGCAGTCACAATGCGAGGATGTGCCGCCACGTGCAAGAACGGTGATCTCAGAAACGCTACGCACCACCATGGTCTAGAAAACACCGCTCCAACTGGCAAATCACACCAGTGGTTGCCCAAAGCCTGGCGGTGGGTTGGGGTGTGCCGGGGAAGGGGCCCAGGACATTTTATATTTTGACTGTGGGGAGAACCAAACTGCACAGAAACTCATCGAAATATACACTTAAAATGGGACCATTTCATTGTAGGTATCAAATATCAGTAAAGTTCACTTAAAGAAAAAAAGACTTTTCTAAAAAAGATTTTATCTATCTGAGAGAAAGAGTAGAAGTAGGGGGAGGGGCAGAGGGAGGAAGAGAAGCAGACTCCCTGCGGAGCAGGGAGCCCAACACAGGGTCCTGGGATCATGACCTGGGGTCCTGGGATCATGACCTGAGCGGAAGGCATACACTTAAACCTTTCAGTCACCCACGTGCCCCAAAAAGGAGACTTCTAAAAAATAAGCAGTAGAACTGGGTATTTACCCCAGAGAAGCAGATGCAGTACAAAGAAGGGCCACATGTACCCCAATGTTCATAGCCGCAATGGCCACAATCACCAAACTGTGGAGAGAACCAAAATGCCCTTCAACAGATGAATGGATAAAGAAGATATGGTACATCTGTACAATGGAATATTATGCCTCCATCAGAAAGGATGAATATCCAACTTTTGTATCAACATGGACAGGACTAGAAGAGATTATGTGGAGTGAAATAAGTCAAGCAGAGAGAGTCCATTATCTTATGGTCTCACTCACGTGTGGAGCATAAGGAAAACCATGGAGGGCATTGTGAGAAGGAAGGGAAGGGCGAATGGGGGGAAATCGGAGGGGGTGATGAACCAGGAGAGACTGTGGACTCTGAGCAACAAACTGAGGGGTTTGAAGGGGAGGGGGTGGGAGGGTGGGCGAGTCTGGTGGTGGGTATTGAGGAGGGCACGTATTGCATGGAGCACCGGGTGTGGTGCATGAACAGTGAATCTTGGAACACTGAAAAAGTAAAATAAAAATATTTGGGGGAAAAAATAAGTGGTAGAAATAAAAAGGCCAACAGAGAGAAATGCAGGAAGAAGAGAATAGGTGAGAAACGACAGGAGCGAGGACGATGAAGGGAGCAGACGGCCAGCTAAGGACAAAGCAGAAGCCAGTACCCTGCCCCCCCCCATGTGTGACATTCCTCAGGCACTCCGGGCTGCCCGACAGGAAGGACAAATGGTTAACTAAGAGATCACAGTCCTACAGGACAGGTGTCTCCCTCAGTTTACAAACGTCCTAGTGATTTGCAATTCCAGAAGACTCCCAGCTGTCTTCATGTTGGTACCTTATTAGAGAAAACCCCCCACAACTTGGCTTGACAATAACCAGGCCTCTCGCATCCTGAGAGTCTCCTTTACCATTTGTCAGCCCTTCCGAACACCCGCTTTGTCCTCACCTCCCCAACTCCTGAGAATATAATCAGCCACTCCTCGGGACTGGGGGCAGCGGCTCCTTCTGCCCGGGGGGCCTGTCCCCGTGCTTTAATAAGCCACCATTTTGCACCAAAACAATCTCAAGAATTTTTTCTGGGTCGTCGGCTCTGGACCTCACTTATGTTCTAAAACTTCATCAAGGGGGATCAGTTCAACATCACGCACACAGACATTCTAGAACCAGAGAATGGAGGAAACTAGGAGAAAGGACCCTCTTGCACAGAGCAGAGCAAACCAAGAAAAGAGCCCACCTAGACATGTTCTTGTGAAATTTCAGAATATCAGGAGAAAAGAAAGATCTTAAAAGCATCCAGAAATAAAAACTCATGATTCCTAGAAAGGAAGGATCATCAAACTGTCAATAGGAAGACACTAATGGAGCTGTGCTGTCACAATTCTGGGGGCAAACTTGGGATCCACAAGTCTACGTTTGGCTATGAGGGCAAATTAAAGGCCTTTTTGGCACGCAGACATCCCTCTCTGAGGACATGCTTGTAATGTACTTCAGAGAACAAGGGACACCAAGAACAGGGAAAGCGTGGGACCAGTGGAGCAGTCTGGAGGCTTGTGGGGTGATGTCCACAGTGATGGCTGGGTTCTGGGACATACAACTCCAGGGGAAAAGGTGGACATCTGGGGCAAGAGTTAGCATGAGGCTGGGTCAATGTGAGGATATGGTGAAGGCACACTCTTTCGTCAATGAGAAAAAATAAAGGCAATTAAAAACTCCACCAGTAAAACGAAAAGCTGTAAACCTAAGGTGTGGTCCAAATACAAAGCAAAGGAAACTGTGGCATTATCTTGGGCAGCTCATGGAATATAATCATTTTAAGGCCACTGAGCATACAGAGAGGAAAATGGTAGTGCAACAGGTTGTTCAATAAATAAAACACATGCAGCCATAGACGAAAAAACCAGATGGATTTCTAGCCTTGGGACTCAATCTATGAACAAAGCATGACAAAAGTTAAGTATTTTCAATCTGTTCTCATGATAGGCAGTAACCTTGACAATGTACCTGCCAAAGTCTAAGTTATGTGAGTTGGGAGGTGGGTGGAAACAGGGCAAGCAGTTAAGGATGGGATCCCTATCTTCTGTGGTAGGAGAGGACGGATACGGGCTCCTGCTGCTGGATAAGATGCAGAGGTTTCACTGCTAAATGTTACATAATGCTACCTAAGTAATTGAGAAAAACGCAATAGGATAATAAAATTGTCTAAATGGAGATGGGAAATGTGAATGGGTAGGTGAGAATACCTTCTCTAGCCTCACCTGATGTGGCCCCAACCATCTGATGCTTGCTGTCTGTCCCAGCTCGCCTCCTGCCATCTTGCTCCCGCTCGTCTGGCCTCCTCGGTGTTCTCCAATCTGCCAAGCTTGTTCCTGCTCAGGACATTTGTACCCAACAAATAGTAGAGGCCTGCTGGACAGCGGGGAGTTTGTGAAAGGGCACCTGCTCGAGCTTCTCATCTGCTTGCCCTTCTGGGCCACAAGGGAACCCCTGATGTTGAATATCCCTTGCTCACATAGGAGAGGGATGAATTCACCCTGGCCTGCCTGTATTTCACAAAAAACAAAGCACAGAGAGTTCCCAAATGCTCTTTGCCCAGTTTCCCCTAAGGTTAGCATCTTGTGTATGTATGGTACAGATATCAAAGCCAGGTAATTAAGTCTGGTGCAATACTGTCTTGGTTTGTGCGGGCCACTATAAAAAAATAACACAGACTGGGTGCTTAGAAAACAATTTATTTCTTGCAGTTCTGGAGGCTGGAAGTCCAAAACCAAGGTATTAGCAGCTGTCCTGGTGAAAGTCCACTTCTGGGTTCAGACAGCTGTCTTCTCTCAGCTCCTTTCCAAGTGTACTGAATTCATTCATGAGGGCTCCCTTCTCATGATCTTAAGCACTTCCCAAAGGTCTCATCGCCAAGTACCATCACATTAGGTTTCAATACAGGAAGTTTTGGGGAAAACAAATATTCAGTCTATGGCAAATACAGTCAGCTAAACGACAGACCTTATTCAGATTTCATGTTTTTCCACAGTAGTACTTTTCCTAGTCCAAGCCAATCTGCAACCCCACGATGCATTTAGTTGTCATTCTCCTTAGACACCTCCAGTGTGGGACAGTTCCTAAGAATTCCCTTCTCCCTACTTTTGAAGAGTACTCAGTTACGCTGTACCAGTCCTTGCTTGGATTTCTCTGAAGTTTTCCCATGAGCTGACTGAGGGAATGCATATTTGGCAAGAAAACCACAGGAGTGCTGCTGTGTCTTTCTTGATGCGTCATTACGTCATTACATCGGGGGTCGATGCTGTCATTACATCTTATCCCTTGGTTATCTGGTTGAGGTGCATTGATCAAGTTTTTCCACTATGAAGTTACTATTTGTCCCTGTTAATAAATATCTTGGGAGAGAGATTTGAAGCAATAATGGGTCTCAAAACTTTTGTCCAGTAGTCTTAGCATCCATGAGATCCGGCTCGCAACAATTACTATGCTGTCATTTGCCTAAAGATTTTTTTTCCAGTTCCCTAATTCCTATTATGTCTATTAATTATGGTATTTCCGTAGGAAAGAGCTGTTCCTTCTCCCTCACTTACTGGTTTACTCTTTCGTTGTCGCTCTGCACCTGTGGGTACTTGTTACCCTGTAAGTCATAATTCAACAGTGTCATTTGCTCTGCTGCACACTGTTCCAGCTTTGGCCAGTCAGGCTGGCTCCTGAGTCCTCCTCCATCTCACCCCCATTCTGCGAGCACCTCCTTACTTTCTAGTGATGCACCAAGTTCATCTTACAGTTTCCCTGTCCTGGCCCTAACATTGGCCGCTCATTTAAGAGGCCCGTTTCTAAGTGCTGGTTGATTCGGAGTAGCAGAAGGGTGTGGTGAAAAAGGAAGGAAGCGCACTCCCAGCCTCCTCCTCCCACCCCCGATCTCAGAGAAGTGTACTTCCCACCAGGAAGGATGTGGCCAACGGCAGGTGGGTGGCTCTTTGTGGACCACACCCCAAAGCCCTGCAGTGCCCTGGATGCTCCCCAGGGGTGGAATGGGGCGTGAGGCTGCAACCGGGAGGAGCAGGGCTGGGTTTCGGAGCACCCCCGGGGGAGCGCAGGC
>CM052805.1:33661448-33692372 GCA_028533885.1 Nasua narica
GGGGGGCCTGGGGGTGCGGGCGCTGGGCGCACGGGCGGGCGGGCCTGGGGGCTGCGGGCGCGGGAGGATCTGGGGGGCCTGGGGGGGTCTGAGGGTGCGGGCGCTGGGGGCACGCACGGACGGGCGGCCTGGGGGTGCCGGCGCTGGGGACGCTGGGGGCTGCGGGCGCTGGGGGAATCTGGGGGCTCGGGCTTCGGGCGCTGGGCGCACGGGCGGGCGGCCTGGGATGCCCCCAGCTGCATACAGTCCCGCGCGCTTGGGCGTGGACTGGCTGCTGGGTGATGAACCGGGTGCGGGCCCCTGCACCTGCCCCACGCAGGGCGCCGGGCTCTAGGGCTCGGGTCTGAGGCATCCCACTCTGCCCGACTGCAGGAAGATAGGGTTTTATCCTCGAGTCTTACACTCCCACGTTAGCAATGCCTATTGGTGGTTTTGGAGCTACCTGCCATCAAGGGCTTCAGGGTGTACCTGAAATGTCGACAGTAGTTTCTGAAACATCGGTTTTACTTCATGAATAAGGGGAAGAAGTACAGGCTCCGGCACTTTGATGAGAGGGGTTCATTGCTGAAGCTGTCCTCCCACCAAGGAGAGCAAGGCCCCTTCTCAAGGATAAAGTCTTCCCACCAGGGTCATTTCCAGCAGGTTCACCTGTAAGCAGCAAGACTGGTGTGTGTACTTGCATTAAAACCAGAACACTTCCTGCACGGACAGAGGGCCCAAAACAGGTGATCACAAGGATTAAAATCTCAATCAAAATGCCTATTAGGAGACTGAAAAAGAGCCAATGTCCTCCACACCAAACCCCACTGGTTTCCTTTCATTAATTTAAAAGGCCGTGGTGGGTCCCCTACTTCCTATTTGCCAAGGCCACCATCTCTTTGCTCTCAGTCTTAGCCAAAACAGTAAACTCGCATTCTGAAGAACAGAAATACAAAGAGACCAGCGGAGTCCTAGAGGAAGAGAACACCTAGACTTCCACAAGCCCCTTCGGTCCATCTGTGGTCACGATGGGTGTCTGCCAGCAACAGGGGCCGTTGTCTTCAGGTTACGCTTTCTGAGACCAGGAAATCCACCCAGGTGCCTAAGAGTGAATCTGAGAGTGCCGTTGTCCTTGGCACAGGGCCCAGGCCTCAGTGTCCCAGCCAGCTCCTGAAACCATCCTTTGCTTACAGGAAGAGTCACAGGAGAGAGGCTCAGATCCCTGGGGACAAGGCCAAGGACATGCCTGGGTCACAGAGCAGGCTGTGCACTCAGTGGCAGCCTCCTGAGATCCCGGTTGTCATCCTCGACAGCACTGCCCGTGGCCTCTGAAAAGGATTTTAAAATTCTAAATGACTCAATGTAGGAAAGCAAGCTATCCATAGCCCACCACCCGAACCAACATCCAGTAGTTGTTTCTCTTACGTCTTCTATCACATGCACAATGACAGGACGTCTGGATGCTGGGAATTTGGAGTGTCCTGGAACATGGGGAAAAAAACCAGAGGAGGATTTATCTTTAGAGAAAACTTAATTTTCCAAACTGGCTGTAAGGCAGCTGGCAGTGGAAAGGTGGGTCTTGGGAAGGGGACACCCCACTTCGTGCTCTGGCTTGGAGGACAGGCAGTGTCTGAGAGCACTTAGCCTTAGCCCCTGCCTTCCAAGCTCAATCCATGATTGTTTTGAAGCTTCAACACTTTCAGTTATGAAAAAGCTCACACAAAGTTCAAACACACAAGGAGAGAAGAGAGTAGAACAGCACAGCCCTTACGGATCTGCTTTGCCTGTTGTAGAATCCTATCCTCACTTTCACCGGAACCCTGGCTTCCTTAACATAGCCCGACAGCTGGGAGAGCCACCCCAGGGCGTGCGTCTGGGTCTGCTCCTCTCGCCCGGGCATGCCGTCCGGTAGGGCGGACGGCGTGCTGATCCACTCGTAATTGATGATGGACATTTGGGGCTGGGACACAGCTGCTATGAACACTTGGCGTACAGTGTTCACATTATCATTGCTCAACAAAACTTCTTGATAAGCGTCCTGAATGTCCTTGCCTGGAACATGGCCCTTTTCTCTGCAGAGGAAACAGGTGTGCTGACCTGGGGTCAGAGCTAAAAACATCACCAGTATCTGTGGGTTTCTGATCGAGGAGTCTTAGCAGAATTGTGTTTTCGAATAAGAAATACATGCACAAGAAAGTAAATTCAAAAGCACCAAAAGGTGTAGACCGAAGTCCCATTCCAGTCCGTCATGCAGATACCCTCCCCGGAGGCCACCACCTGCTTCTTCTGTACCCTTCCAGAAATAGTGTATCCGCATGAGAGCAAATCAGCAACTACTACCTCTTGCCTCTTTTACATCTGGTTCATCCTAGACAGCGCTATGCTCTTTGTTCATGATTACGAATGATTTTTAAAGATCATCCCATACTGGCCCATAGGGGGCTGTCTCTGGTTATTTAAAAGGTAGGGGTTTTATTTTCAACCAACTCAACCTAGAGAAATCTCCTACTTTCATTAGGATCACAGGAGATTTTCTTTCCTTATTCTTTCTTAAGATTTTATTTTTTGATTTGACAGCAAGAGAGTGAACACAAACAGGGGCCCGCTGAGCAGAGAGCCCGATGTGGGACTCGATCCTGGAACCCTGAGATCATGACCTGAGCTGAAAGCAGACCCCTAACGACAGAGCCCTCCCATGCTCCAAAAGGAGATGTCCAAAGGAAGTAAATTTTGCCTTTGAACTATCGTGTAGGTACAGCAAGTAGAGGAATCATCTTTATGAAAATAACTTTTGGAGTTTAAAATTTAGGAAGTGAAACTTTGGTTTAAGTGAATATTTTAGCTAAAACACCAGAAGCATAATAAAAGAAGATGCTGATAAATTCCGCCAAAACTAGAAACTTCTCTTCTACAAGAGACATTGTTACAGAGCGAAAACAGGAACGTCCGACTGGCTCAGTCGGTGGGGCATGCAGCTTGGGGGTCTCGGGGTTGTGATCTTGAGCCCCATGTTGGGTGGAGAGAGTAACTAAAAATGGAATCTTAAAAAAAAAGTGAAAAACAAGCTCCACGAGGAGAGAAAGTATCTGTAAATCATCAATGGTAAAGCACTTGTATTCAGAATATGGGAACAACTCACATTCAATAGAAAGCCTGATTTTTTAAAAAATATTTTTTATTTATGTGAGAGAGAGAGGTCAGATGGAGAAGCAGACTCCCCACCGAGGAGGGGGCCTGACGTGGGACTCGATCCCGGGACACCAGGACCATGACCTGAGACAAAGGCAGTCGCCCAAAGACTGAGCCACCCAGGCGCCCAATAGAAAGCCTGATTTTAAAAAAACTTGCAAGAGCGGGGTGTGCGGGTGACTCTCGGGTTTTGACTCAGGTCACGGTCTCAGGGTCGTGAGGTCCAGCCCTGCATCTGACTCTGCACTCAACGAGGAGTCCGCTTGGGATTGGCTCCTTCTCCCTCCGCCTCTGCCCCTCCCCCTGCTTGCACGCGGGCATGGGCTCTGCCTCTATAAATAAATAAATAAAATTTTAAGATTTTATTTATTTCAGAGAGAGAGAGATCAGAGATCACAAGTAGGCAGAGAGTCAGGCAGAGGGAGAGGGGGAAGCATAAGTATTTTTTAAAATGGGCAAGAGGGCGCCTGGGTGGCTCAGTTGGTTAAGCGACTGCCTTCAGCTCAGGTCATGATCCCGGAGTCCCAGGATCGAATCCCACATCGGGCTCCCAGCTCCATGGGGAGTCTGCTTCTCCCTCTGACCTCCCGTCTCATGCTCTCTCTCTCTCTTTCTACATACATACATACATACATACATACATAAAATCTTTAATAAATAAATAAATAAAATGGGCAAGAGATCAGAGATCTTTAGTCCGCCAGAGAAGAGCTACAGATGGCCAATAAGCACACGAGAAAATACTCAACATCACGAGACACGAAGGGAGTGCAGACTAAAGCCGTACTGAGCCGTCACCACGTGCCTGTGACATTGGCTGAAACTGAAAAGGCTGATGTGTCAAATGTTGGCAAAAAAAGAGAGGAACCGGGACTGTCACGTGGTGGGACTATAAAATGGTGCCACCACCCTGGGAAGCAGTTTGAGTTTCCTAAAAACTTTAGAGGCCAGTGCGATGGCCCTGCCCTCCCAGGGGCTCCCCGGGGCGGCGGGTGGGGGGAGGTGAAAGCGTGTGCCCACACGGAGACCTGGGCTCCCGTGTCGTGAGGGGCTTCTCCACCACAGCTGGGAGCTAGGAGCCAGGGCGCATCAAGGCCGGTGTGGCTGGCCAGTGGGGTACCGCTCACCACCCAGCTCAAAATAATTGGGCCGCACAAAAGAAGGCCAAGCAGCCCAAGGGGGAAGGCGTGCTGTCAGTCCAGGATGCGCAAGGCGCGCAGTGTGGCGGCCACTGGACCAGACCAGTCGCCTGGGGGCGCGGCTGCGGGAGGGGCAGGGAGAACCTTCGGGGTGGTGGGGAGGTTCGTGGGTGCACATAGGTCAGGACTCGTCAAACTGCCGCTGTAAATGTGTGCAGTGAACTGCAGGGCAAGCATCCTTCCACGGAGCAGGTGAAATCAGCGACCCCTCGATCCCTCAGGGGCCACAAACACGTATCAGATGCGCCCCAGCCGTTCCGCGGCGAGGAGCCCCCCAGACAGCGGACGCACCCGCACGTGTCACGCAGCCCGCAGCGGCCTCACCCCATGCCCAGCAGCGGGTGCACGGAAAACAGAGTTGAGACCTCAAAGCCTAGAATGTTTACCCGGTCCTTCACAGAGAGGGGCTGCTGACCCCTGAACTCCGCATGAATAAATAAATCACCCCAAACACTGTGCTACGAGCAGAAAGCCGGACTCCAAAGCCCACGGACGTGATTCCAGGTGAGTGAGCATCTGGGACAGACGCCAGGCCACAGACAGACGCGGCTCAGGGGCTGCTGAGCCGGGAACGCAGGCGGGGTGGGCTGCACGTGGGCTCTGGGAAGCGCTCCGGGCGACAGCTCTGAAGATCTGCTAACTACCCCCCTACTGTGCGCCCAGCGGGGGTGACTGTCACGGCACGGAAGTGAGTCTCGGTATCGCTGCCGACCCTCGGGGGCTACGTCCCTACACACGGCTGCTGGTTTAACTGAGCCGCGTAGACAAGACTTTCCAAAAAATGGTTTTTTTAAGATTTTGTTTTTATTTGAGAGGGAGAGAGAGCATGAGCTGGGGGAGGAGCAGAGGGAGAACCAGGCTCCCCGCTGAGCAGGGAGCCCCACATGGGGCTGGACCCCCAGGACCCGGGATCAGGACCTGAGCCGAGAGCAGATGCTTCACTGACCAAGCCACCCAGGCACCCCGAGAATTTAAAAAAACTTAAGAGGGACATGTTGGTTCTCGGGTGTTTAGTGGACTAACCTTAGTGCGCTGAAGTTCTGTGTCTTTCTCCGAACACGCCTACCTGTAGACGCCATGCCGGGTGGCACTGACCGCCGCGATGCTCGGAACACTTGCCCTCAGAGCCATCCGGAAGCTCGAATGCGTGCCCATCTTTCTCTGGCGGCCAGCCGCCGATGCCAGCATCCAACCACGGCTGCCTTGCATGTGTGACCTCCAGGCAAGCTCTCGGCCACTTCTGTTTGCTTCCTGTGACCCCTCGTGGCTGATCCAAGATGGAATACGGAGCTCTTGCTGAACGTGAAAATGCATGGTGCTCCTCAGCTTAGGGGATCAATCCCCTGGGGGGCTGGCCACCGGGCCCACCCCAGATCTGGGCTGAGGTCCCATAATGGGCAATCCTCGCAAGTTTCCAGGTGATACCGAGGAAGGAAACAGCAGAGCATACACAGGGCCATCAGGGAACTAGTGGGTGATGTCCCCGAGGGCACTCTAAGTCCCCCGCAGCCGCTGTCATTCACCGAATGGGCTCACACTCCGTCCCAGCTCCGGAGGCTTTCCACAGTGGGAAAGCAGCTGTCACCGCAGGCTGGGGCCGCACCCCCATGGGGCCTGGGGGGGCACATTCGGGTCCCACCTCTCGTCCAGGCCTGCCAACCCCCACCAAACAGCCAGGCTCTCCTGCAGACGCCCTCCTGATGGGGTTTGGAGCGGCTGCCACCTGGCGTCCAGAGCGGGCACGACACCGAGCGGCGGCGGAGCCCGGCCCCCAGCCCAGAATGCACAAGGCCAGGATCCCCGTGAGCTTAAACCTAAGGAAAAATGAGCAAATCTAAAAGTGTCAATTAACTGCCAAACGCATTAAGACAGGTATACAAGACATTTATAATAAATATTTTTAATTACATTTTCAAACACTTAAGCATAAATGTTAATATCTGGTTGTTAGAAAATACACACAATATTTACCCCCCTGTGTTAACATAAATATTTGGCTCATGGAAATAATAGCCATTTAAAATGAAATTTTTTAGGCACTTGGGTGTAGAAAGTGCTAGAGTATAAAACCCAATTGTACTTTACTCCAACTTGTAAGAGAGCAACCAAAATTATATCTGATTAAAAATATTCTATTTTCAACATTGTTTGCATTGCTGACATAGGAAAAAAAGTGACCGAATGTATCCATGTAACATTTTGAGTTCCAGGCTATTTTAAACAGGAAATATTTGATTGATAAAAATTTCAAGTTTCTTTTAGTGTGTTCATTGTGCTACTAAGTTTCAGTAGACACAACCCAAGGAAATAATGAATTTCTTTTTAATAAGCTTTGCCTAAAGAAACGGTGTCACTGGGGTGGACACTTGCGCAAACAGAGATCCTAAGTCAAGGGCTCAGCAGGTGCACGAAGCTTTGAAACAAACAGGCCAATCTGGCTGCCAGCGCGAGCAGATGCCAGTGGGTTTTAATCTCAATTACCCACAGAGTTTTGGGAGATCGGTCAACGAGCTGCGTAGATAACACAGTGCACGTTATTTCTGAATCTCCTGGGCCCGAGATCGTCTCAGGAGACTCCCAGGCACATTTCTTAGGGACATTCTTGCTCTTGGAGTCCCGCTCATGACCGAGACCGTGTCAGGCGGTTGACAAGCCGGGGCCGCGCCCTCCCGCCTGGGGAAGGACGGGAGCCGGGTCTGGCTCCGCGCTCCGCGCTCACAGGGCTGGCGGCAGGGCCTGCAGGTGCCGCAGAAGCTGCTGGCAGCGGGCGGGGGAGCGGTGCTTCTCGACGACAGCCTCCGTCTCTCTCACCAGGAGCTCAGGGAATAGAACGCCGCCTGCTTTGAGGACCTCTGTAAAACAGGAACACACCCTCAAAGGCCAGGAGTCAGTGGTGAACCACTGCCACTTACGGGAATAAGCTCCCAGCTCGGTTACAACAGCCAGGGGCAGAGCAGACTCTGCAACACGAGCCAGGACATCCGGGAGGGGCCGTGCGTGACCCAGGGAGGAAGGGGCCGTTCTCAGAGAAGATGTGAGGATCCCCAATACGCACAGGCCTGATAACAGAGCACTAAACTACGCGAGGCCCAACGGACAGGGCTGCAAGGAGAAGCAGGCGAATCCACACACACCCGCCATCCCAGTGGACAGACCCGCAGGCGGAAGGTCAGCGAGGACGCGGCCGACCCCGCAGCCCCATCCGCCAGGGTCACGACAGAGTCTGCAGACGCGTCCGCCCAGCAGCCCCAGACCACACGCTCTGCTCCGGCCCCAGGCCCATGCACCAGGGGGGCCGTGCTCTGGGCCACGAAAAACACCATAACAAATGTAAAAAACAGAAGTTCTATAATGTCTGTTCTCAGACCATAATGGAGTTAAACCAGAATTCCACAAGAGATCAACTGGAAAATCCCCAAATACTTGGAGATTAAACAACACGTGCCTCAATAACGCAATGGTCAGAGAAGAAATCTGAAAAGAAACTAAAGATCATTTTGAACTGAATGAAACGGAAAACACAACCGAAATTCGTGGGTTGCAGTGAAAATAGTGCTTGGAGGGGAATTTACAGCATCTGTGAGAAAAGAAGATCTAAAAATTAATCCTTTAATTTTCCACCTTCGGAAACTAGAGGAGGAAAGACAATTAAATCCAAGGTGAGGAGAAGAAAAGAATAATAGTCGGTTCTTTGAACAAGTCGCGGCCCACAGACGCAAGGAGCCCACGAGGTGGGCGGTCCCGAAAGATACACGAGGACAGATGACCTACATCTACCAAAGAAATGGAATCAACAATGAACAACCTCCCAACACAGAAAGCACCAGGCCCAGATGGGTCCACTGGTGAATTCTACCAAACTTTCAGGAAGAAATGATACCAATTCTCTACACTACACTCTCCTCCAGAAGTTCGAAGCTTCCTAACTCACTCTATGGGGCCAGCATGACCCTAGTACGACACCACAAGCATTATAAGAAGCTATAAACCATTATGTCTCATGAACGGAGATGCAAAAATTCTCAACAAAATAGTAGCAAATCGAATCCAACAATGCATAAAAAGAATTATGCATGAACACCAAGTGGGGTTTATCCTAGGTATGCAAGGCTAGTCCAGTATTTCAAAAGTAATTAACGTGGGGTGCCTGGGCGGCTCAGTTGTTAGGTGTCTGCCTTTGGAACAGGTCATGATCCCAGGGTTCTGGGATCGAGCCCCGCATCAGGCTCCCTGCTTGGCGGGAGGCCTGCTTCTCCCTCTCCCACTCCCCCTGCTTGTGTTCCCTCTCTCTCTGTGTCTCTGTCAAATCGATCAATCAATCAATCTTAAAAAAAAAAATCAGTTAATGTAATCCATCCCATCAATAGCCTGAAAAAGAAAATCACATGGTCAGGGCGCCTGGGTGGCTCAGTTGGTTAAGCCTCTGCCTTCAGCTCAGGGAATGATCCCAGGGTCCTGGGACTGAGCCCCATACCAGGCCCCCGCTCAGTGGGGAGTCTGCTTCTCCCTCCCCCTCTGCCGCTCCCCTTGCACTTGCATGCTCGCTCACTCTCAAATGAATAAAATCTTTAAAAAAAGGTAATGTACAAATAAGACAAAGTAATATATAAATAAAATAAAACATAATAAAATACATGGAAAGAACCCATATTCATGGATAGGAAGAGTCAATATTGTCACAATGTCAGTTCTCACCAAATCGATCTGTGGATTTTTTAAAAGATTTTATTCATTTATCTGACAGAGAGAGAGAGAGAGATCACAAGTAGGCAGAGAGGCAGGCAGAGAGGAAGGGGGAAGCAGGCTCCCCGCTGAGCAGAGAGCCCGATGCGGGGCTCGATCCCAGGACCCTGGGATCATGACCTGAGCCGAAGGCAGAGGCTTTAACCCGCTGAGCCACCCAAGCGCCCCTCGATCTGTAGATTTAAGGCAATCACAATTACAATCCCAGCAAGTTATTCTGCAGATACAAACTCAATCTACAGTTTGTGCAGAGACCAAAGCCCCAGAGTAGGCAGCACGGCCGTGAAGGAGGAAAGCTGGAAGCCTGACAGTCTGACTTATGGCGTTCCGCAACACCAGAGTAATGGACAGTGTGGTCTTGCTGGAAGAACAGATAGATGGACCAGAAGAGAGAGCCCCGATGCAGACCCACGCGGGCGCGGACCTGCAGTTCTCTGATCTCTCTCTCTCTTAAAGATTTTATTTATTTGACAGAGAGAGATCCCAAGTAGGCAGAGAGGCAGGCAGAGAGAGAGGGGGAAGCAGGCTCCCTGCTGAGCAGAGAGCCCGAGGCGGGGCTCGATCCCAGGACCCTGAGACCATGACCCGAGCCGAAGGCAGAGGCTCTAACCCACTGAGCCCCCCAGGCGCCCCCTACTCGTGTCATTTGACCACCACGGATACTGTGGAGCAAGGACATCGGGCAATGTGGCTGCTGCGCGTGTGTCCCCTGGTAAGGGACTGTTCACGTCATCAGTGCCCCGAGTGCGGGCTCCGTGGGTCCCCTGGGACCCGGGTCAGCAGGGCACACGCAGCAGGACTTGAAGGCATCCTAGGTGCACCTGAATCACTTCTTCCCAGGAGAAGGCACCTTCTCGAGTCTTCTCTACTCATGTGAGGTTTTCTTGGTAAGACTGTAGCCAATATTTGTTCTGCTTCCTTTGGCTGTTTTTGTAGTTACTTAATATCATAGTCTCTCTCCACTTCCTTTTCTACAACTTGCATTCCATGATGGATTTTTCCCTGATTAAGTGCCAATTTCATCAGGTTCTGAAATTCCCCATCTCTGTGAATTAACAACTCCAGGACCTGATTTTCCTCATCAGGCGGCAACAACTTTTGGTTTCTTGAAATCGCCAGCATTCTGTAAGTTGTCTTGATGAGAACTCCAAGTGTCCCAGCGCAGACGGCAGCCACTCTCGCCGCTGTTACTGCCGCAGCCCCTTCTCCTCTGCACTCGGAGACGCTGCCAGGCTCCCCGCGGGCCCGCAGCCGAAGACTCTGGTGAGGACTTTTAAACCCAACACCAGAGGGATAAGCCACAAAAGAAAGAACTGATAAGCTGGATGTCATTAAAATGAAAAATTTCTACTCTGCAAAAGGCCCGAGACTGAGCAGACCAGCCACACACCGGGAGAAAATACTAACAAAATACACGTCTGATAAAGGACTGTTAGCCAAAATACACAAAGAGCTCCAGAAAGCTAAACAACAGGAAAACGATGCAAGTGAGAAATGTGCCAAGGACCCCAACAACACCTCGCCAAGGAAGAGACACGGAGGGCCAACACGTCTGAGAAGATGCCCCAGCTCGCGTGTCCCCAGGGAAATGGAGATCCCAACATGGGGAGACACAGCCACACACAGCCGTGACCACGGCCCAAGCCCACAACACTGTCCCCGGCAGGTGCTGGCAGCAAGGCGAGACGGGGCGGCCACTCTGGGGGGCGCTTAGGCAGTGCCTCACCAAACTAAATACACTCTCACCACACGATCCAGCCATCATGCTACTTGGTATTTGCCCGAAGGAGCTGAAAACTTATGTCCACACAAAAACTTGCATCCGTGTACATACAGCAGCTTTTCCCACAGTCACAAAGCCGAATGTCCCCCAGCAGGTGGGCCTATGACCTGCGGCCCACCCGGACCGCGGATTACTAACCCGTGCTAAGAAGAAATGAGCTATCCAGCTCTGAAAAGACACGGAAGCAGCTTTATATGCGTATTAGTGGGAAAAAAACCCAATCTGAAAAGGCTTCATACTGCAGGACTCGAGTTCTAGGACATTCCGGAAAAGGGCAAACTGTGGTGACGGGGAATGGTCAGAGGCTGTCAGGGGGCGGCGGGCGAGACCACCAGGCCGAGCACATGGGGCAGCAAAACGACTCCATGCGAGTCTGTCACGGGGGACCCATGTCACAGGTTCCTGCCAACCCACCGTGGGATCCCCCAGGGACCCCCCCCCCACCCATGAACCGCAGATGCTGGGCGGTGGTGATGTGTCCCTGGGTCTTCGGTACTGACCAGCGGACCACCCGTGGGGAGGGAGGCTGCGTGTGTGGGGGGAGGGTACGGGGGAAACGTCTGTACCTTCCCTTCAGTTTAACTGTGACCTGAAAACCACTCTAGAAAGCAGAGTTCTAACGAAAGAGATGTTACGGCGTTTCAAATCCACCTGATGCGGCTGGATGAGTACACAACGGTCACAGTGTAGACAAGACAGAACTTGAGGAGAACCTTCTCGGAGGTGTTGGTTCAAAATCACCGAGGGTGATGTCTGTCTGGCATTTTGGCTTTGGGCACAGTTTGTGTTGGCAGGTAAACCGGCTTAGAAAGATGATCTGCCTTCTTACCACATTCACCGACGCTGATTCAGGTGACAAGCCTGCTACATGCCAGGCACTGTGGACACAGCAGGCGACAGAAACCCGTCCTGCGGACCCTTTCCCACTTCAGTCTGGGGCCGCAGACGGGAATCAGTATGAAGAAGGAGACCACAGTGCTGTTACTGGCCATCAGCGCGGGAACTGGGACGGCGGCGGCTGAACTCTGGGTGGGAAGGGAGCCGGCGGGCGCGGGCAGGCGCCGTGGGCCGCGGACTGGTGTCGTCCAAGCCATCTCGCAGGGCGACCCTGGTAGACGCAGGCGAGCAGACTCCGGAGGCTCCTGCCCTCAGGCACAAGGAGGACGGCATGGCCGTTGGTGGCCACGGGGACCCAGCAGGGGGAGCAGGGTCGGCGAAAGGGGGCCCGTCCCAGGCTGGGCCTGCGTGCTACGGCGGCCACGGCCGGCAGACCCTGGTGCCCTCTGAGCGTCTGGGCACGTGTGTGTCCAGAGTCTGGGGCAGACATATGCCCTGGTCGTAAGTCTGGGAGTCGCCAGCACGGGGTGGCATCTGAAGCCAGAGGGGAGGAGGTCAGCAAGACAGCAAGTGCAGAGAGAAGCCGTGGGCAGACGGACGGGAGGAAACCCAGGAGCCAGGGTATATCCTGGAGGCCACAGGACAGAGGCGCTGACCAGCGGTCCTGCGGAGCGCACGCAGGTGGCTCCCAGGCATCACGATGGGAGTGGCTTTGCGGGTGAGAGCGCAGAAACCCGTCTCGGGAGAGGACGTGGAGGACCTTCACCTTGTCAGTGGGACACAGCAAGGTCATCAGGCAGGAGGCCCAGGAGGCGTGAGGGGTTGAGGGGAGAGCCAGTCATGTGGGAGACGCGGCCTCCCGTCTGCTGGAGAGGAGAGACTGGGGTGTCAGGGGGCGTCCATACGGGACCCCAAACATAGCCGGCTGGCTGTTGAGACGTGGCAGCGAGGGGGCAGGACGTGCGAGGGGCTGGCGTTGTGTGGGCACCCCGAGGTCGGCGGTGCAGGCCAGAGGCCGCAAGCAAAGGAGGAGTGTGGCCCGCCGGTCCCCACGACTGCGCCACCTCGAGGCCCAGCACGTCTGGAAGGCGGAGCACCGGCGGTGCACTCGCTGGCCCCTGGCGGGAACCACACCACAGGCTACGGAGATCTGGAGATGGGCGAACTCGCCATTTCTCTGGCTGGCGGGGCGTCTGTGAGAACTTGGCCGGGTTAGCCAGCTAGACCCCACCCACACTGGGGTGTCCTCCAGCCGCCGGCGCCCAGAGAACAGTGCCCAGCAGCCTGCAGGTCACGCGCTCCCGCCTGGACGGCCCGAGGCAGCGGCTCTGCGTGTGCCAGGGTCCCTGGGGGTCCTGCGGACCCCTGGGTCTGGGAGTCCAAACTGGGTCTGTGACTCCACCAGGTGCGGCCGTCTGCTCACTGCGCGGGGTCCACAAGCCTCTCGCCGCTACCAACGCCCTGCAAGTTCCCTCAAGAACACCCTCCACAAAGCAGTAAAAATTCCTTTACTAGGTCAGTCCTCCGGCATCCAACTTCTAACTCAATTCGTTAATTTAGAGTTGTGACTTTTTTAGTGACTTGACAATGCCTGCCTTTAAACTGGAACATCCGGCTCATTAACCTTCCATGACTGCAGCCGTGGCTGGACTGGGTCTGTTTCCTGTTTGTCCCCGTCTCTGGGTTCTCCCGTCCTCATGCCTTGACTACTTTCAGGTTATTGGCAGTTTTTACGTTTCCACTGCAGGATCTCTCGATCAGCATTTTAGTTACACGTCTTTGCAGGACGCTTGCTGTGGCTGCTGCGGGGACACTGAAGCCACGCTCCCTGAGGTCCGCTGGGCCCGCCTTCCGAGCGTCCTGTGCGCAGATGGGGGTCACGGGGTGGGGGGCATGGCAGGGGTGTGCTGGGTCCCCGGCACACCGCTTGTCCCGCTAGGAGTGACCACCAACGACACAGAGCCAGCCTGGACGCACTCGGGCGCCCAGCAGAGCACCTGCTCAGAAACCACGCCCGAGACAGCATTTGGGGCTTTCTGGCAGAAACGGCAGGTGCAGGGAGCCTGCTTCTGCCCCGCGAGCCCGACGGCTGCCGGAAGCGTGTCTTCCAAGACTGTTGGGAGCCCTGCGCTGACCAACGTGCAGACGGACCACTAGACGTGAGCGTCGTCGGCATTCGCCCCTCGGGGCACCCACCTGGCTAGTCGGGGGGCAGTAGCCAAGCACGCCCGCAGTGACCCGCAGTGACCTGCAGCAGCGCCGCTCTCTTCCTGCCGAGCACCTGCTGAGGCCGGATTTCCTCCACCTCCCTCACCAGTGATACACTTTACGGCCGCCGCCAAGGCCGTGAACCCCTAGTTGTCTCCCACCGAGAGCCGCAAAACGAAACAACGCCTTCTGCTGGCTCATTACCGTGTTCCGGAAAACATATCTTCCCAAACCACGGGTCGCTTATGGTAATACACAACGGGCTTATTGTTACTCTAAACAAACTAACAAAGATCTAAGGCTTTTTTCTCAACTTTTTTTTTTTAAGATTTTATTCATTAGTTTCAGAGAAAGCGCGTGAGCGAGCACCAGCATTGACTGGAGGGAGCGGCAGAGGCAGAGGGAAGCAGGCTCCCCGCTGAGCAGGGAGCCGGATGCGGGGCTCGACCCCAGGACCGAGATCATGACCTGAGCCAGAAGCAGACACGTAACCAACCCAGCCAGCTGGGCGCCCCTCAACTTTACTTTCTATCCCGGCAAGTAACCCATGGGAACAAAGCCCTCGGGTCAGCACTGACCGTCCGGAGGGGTCCCTAGGCCGTGGACCTGCTGCCCCGCGCTCCAAGAGCCGGCCCCCCGCACTCCAGACAGGCCTCAGAACCAAGCACACGTCAGGCCACGCCTACCTAGCACCGCGTCCTGGACGGCAGCCTCCGGGTCGTCGAGGTACACGAGGAGCTCTCTGTACAGGAACTGAAGGTTGCTTTGGTAGGAGGACTTCCTGTCATCCGTCGGGACGCACGCCAGCCACGTGACCAGGGCGGAGGTGGCCGCCAGCCTCACTTCGTGGGAGACGTCATCCAAACGCTTCAGGAGCTCTGGAGGGAGGGAGAGCCGTGAGACAGGACGGGGCACCGCACCCACAGCGGGGGAACTCATCTACAGGCCCCGGGAGACCCACATCCCATGGGGGGGCTGGCGCTCACACGCGACGGGCTGGGGCGGCTCCCCGTGTCCCGGGCCCCTCGACCCTGCGCGTGCCATGCATGTGGGCAGCCCTGGGCCGTCGGCTCCGAGATGCTACGGGTCGGTCACCGCGGGCATTGCACACACCTGGCTGTCTCGTCCCCTGATGCACAGACACCCCCGTCCACCGCAGGCTCGGGGGACAGCGCTCAGGGCCTGGTGACGTGACAGCCAACACCTGCACCAGGTTTCTCTCTGCCGAGCTCTGGGGCCGAACCACTCGGCCGCCGAAAACAGTCACCATCAGCCGTCACGGGCCGCGGCTCGCATGGGGCCTGTGCTGGGCACACACATCCGAGTCATGGGAGGTCAGAGAGGGCACCTCGGGATGTCCACCCTCCGCAGCCGCACGGCCGAACTTCTACCAACACACGGCTGCCAGGAGCATGGGGCTGGGGCCACAAGATAAGGGAGTCTGGCGAGGAAATCCTCCTGGACTTAAAATTACCCCACGCCCTCAAATGAGCCATCTTTTCTCTGGCTTTTGTTTTAAAAAGTGAGCAAAATCCCAACAAGTGCGGACAGTCCGCAAACCACGCCGGCTGGATGTGTTCACAGGAGCATGGAGGTCGTCGGTCGTTGCGACCAAAAGAAACACAAAAGCAAAAACAAACTCGAAAGGACGCATGGGAAAGGTGACTTCGACTCCGGGTTTCATCACAATGCAGAGCCTGCCCTGAGCCACCAGCTCTTCCGAGTTGGCCGTCCGTCCATCCGTCCGGAGCTCTGCTGCACAGCCCGAGCCTCCCACACAGAGGCCCATCTTCCTCCCCCGGCGTCCACTCTCCGCACGTTCAGTCTCGTGCACCCAGAGGCCCCCACTTTGAATCTCATTTCCAGGACTTCTTACAACCGCCTCTTAGAATCACGACACGCTGAGGCTCGGGGAAGGGACAGGTGCTGGGGCTTAGCTGCGTGGCCACGGCCGGAGGCAGGAATCAAGGGCTGCGGGTGCGTCCAGATGCTGCAACCCTGGCCAGCGCCCACCCTGCTCCTCCGTGTCCACAGGGGCCCGCCCTGGAGCGTGCATGGCATTTGAGAAATTCTCCTGGGCTCTTTTTCCGCGGCATTTTGGTTCCCGCTGGCAGTTCTGTTTGAACTTGGAGGCGGTTTCTAGAGTTCACAGCTCCCCTCCAGCGAGGAGGGTACCTGCTGCCCTTCCTCGTGCTGGGTTTCCCTGGTGTGTTTTAGGGCCCCTGTGTCGGCTGCTCTGCTCCCGCATCGTCGCCCGGTGCCTGGGTGCCACAGAAGGGCGGGCACATGGGATTCCAGGCATGGACGGTGCCTGCCCTCGCACTGCTGGGCCCTGCCATGCGTTGGGGCTGCACCCCCAATTCCCAGGGACAGGCCGCCCCGTTTGCTGGGCCCTGCTATCTACCGACGGACGGTTCATCTGTCAGGGCCGCGCTGGGACTCAGCTCCAACCTGCCCAGAGTCAAAGGAGCACTTTCTAGTTTCCCTACGAAAGAAACAGAAGGAAAAACGTCCTACCGGGGTAAATCTTGATGAACTTCTCTTGATCAGCCACACCATCGGAGGTTTTTAGAACTCTGTTAACGATCTGGCACGAAATTAATCGCGTCATCTGAGAGTCCTCCTCCAGGGTGGTTAGAATGTCAGGCATGAGCGTCTCCTGCACTTCCCGCATCTGCAATGAGAGGACACGAGGGACTGGGGACGGGCCCCGGCCCGGCAAGGACACTGCCAGGGACGCGCTGTGTACCCTGCCCGTCGCGCGAGGAGCCTGGCTGTCCTACAAACAGAAAGGAATCTGGAATAAATATACCATGTGGAAATTTTACATAAAACCTGAACCTTGATTTTAAAACCTTGACGACTTGAACAATTTTGCTCAACTTGGTGAATTAACGAATCCCTTGTTCAGTCTCAGAGACACAAATCACCTAGTCTGCGACTTACAGGACAGCTGTCTAGCGAGTCCGACCACATGTGGGGGACGCTGTGACTCGGACCAGGGCAGTTGAGTGCAGCAAGAAGGGGAGCTCGCACACTAGGCAGGCCCCGGGCCAGGCGTCTGCGGACGTGGGGCTGAGCACAGTGATGGCAAGCAGTCCCCACTGCCCTGACAGTCATACAGGAACCCCGAGATCGGCCCAGCTCAGGTAGGTTCCTGTGGTGACGCTCTCTGAGCTGCAAAGAGCAACATTCAGTATGTAACCCGAGAAAGCCCTCGATGATGGAAATGCAAGCTGCTGCCTACAGGTGACGCAAGCCCACGGCCCCCACGCTCCCCGCTCTCCGCGGGCTACAGAACGAGGGGTCCGGCAGCTGTGTGCGTGTGCCCCCCCGCCCAGGGCAGGTGCCCTTGGGAGCCCCACCTGCTTCTCCGACAGGATGTCGCTGCTGAGGAGGGCCCAGAGACAGGACACAGCTGCTGTGCGGATGGCTGCCGCGGTCTTCCCCGCGTGCCACTGCAGACTGGGGACCAAGATGTCTTTCGTCACGGTGTCGAGGTAGTGATGAAACTGCCTGGGGCGGAAACATGGGAGCACAGGTGGAGAGAGCCAGGCTGAGGGGAAGCCAGAAGCAGAGGGCCACAACTTCCCGGGGGCAGGGGGGCCGGGGGAGCAGGGGGCCTGCGGGGGAGGGGGCGGCCTCCTGGGGCTGCTGCTGGCCTCTGCTGGGCCAGGCGCAGGTTCTGAGCCTCCAGGGCACCCCCACCCCTCTGCTGCAAGGGCGTCGCCTGTCTCTGCTGCCTCTGAAAGAGGAGGAGTGGGCTGACCGGGCCAGCAAAGTCCCTTGCATGTGTGGCCCTAACCACCCCTGCGGGCACACAGCCCTCCACCCCAGCGGAGGGCACCGCGTGTCGGCGCCCAGGGCGGGACCACCACAGCTCGCGGAGACGCGGGGGCTCCTGCCAGCTGTCAGGATGCGTCATGGTCAACTCCCCGGCCAGTCGGCCCGGCCCGCTGGGGGCTGTAGAGCCACACACGGAGCCCCCATTAAAGCTGCACCGAGGAACGCCTGAGCCCCCTCACAGATCCCATGGCCACCAACCTCACGGCGAGACACGTTTGGCTCAACAAAGAAATCCGTCAACTTGTTTGTGAGCATTATTCCAAAGCATGTTTCAGAGGCGGCTCAGGTCCCAAAGACCAGCTGCTCTGGGAGATGGACAAGCTAAAGCCTCAGGGCACGGCCAGCAGGGGGCGCCCCAGAACCAGCGATGCAGGTGACTGTGGTTCTAGACGATTCTCTCTCTCTCTCTCTCTCACACTCACACACACACACACACACACAGAGATTACGTTTCCAATGTGCTTTAACTTCTATGGAAAGCGCGGCTGCTCCTCGCAAAGGGATTCACAAGAGGTCTCCTCACAAAGACCTAACCCCAAGTGCGGCCCTCCGACGCGTCCAGGTCAAGTGGCTGGTAGAGTGCAGGGCGGGGCGCTGGCCAGACTGCGCCCGGCCGTGGGGAGACCGGGAGGCCCCACAAGCGGCCAGGCTGAGTCAGAACCCGCGCCGGGAGCAGGGACGCATCGCGGAGGAAAGCCCACACCCGACTTTCTGGACCGGCGTCTCCCGGCACTGGAAGACACACGCGGGTTGGCAGGTGGGTCCCCGCTGGAACGAGGCCCCGTCCCAGGAGACCGTGGGCACATTGCCACCTTCGACCTCCGACCACCATCATCACCCCTCCCCCATCCTCAGTCAGCCGCAAGGAGCCGGCGGAGCCGAGCCAGTGGCCAGGAAGGCCTGTCGCATGTCCGCAGACGCCCCGGAGAGCGGAGGCCATGCGTGGGGGGCGGGGACGGCGCCCAGGGCCCATGTGCGGGACGCTCAGTGGGAGAGCAACGCCACAAATCAGCATCTCCTCGCACCAAGAAGCCGCGTCCCATCACCGTCAGGTCCTTGGGAGACTGAGGACCCAGGGCAGCCCTCCCAGCGCCTGCCCTCTGCCAGCTCCGAGCGGGGCCTGTGGGGAGCATGCCGGCAGCAGGGGTCAGTGCGGCACCCCAGGGTTCCCCCTGCTGGGGGCTGTTCCGGCCGCTGGCTCGGCCACGTGGAGCTCATGCCGAAGAGCGGGACACAGAGTTCGCTGTGATTCAATGGGCTGGGAGAGCCCACAGCAAGCGTCCCCGTCGCTAGGGACACGGTGGGAGCTGCTCCTGATGGAAATGCAGCTTCCGAGGGGACGGGATCCCCACACGCCTCACCGCCCACCCCCCAGGACCAGGCTCTGCTCTAGATGGGCCTCTGCCCTGCCACGGATTCAGGTCGCCCCCTTCCCTCCACCAGCGTGGCTGCTGTCCTCTCCCTCCGTGCAGAGCCCTCACGTCGGGGGCCCTCTGTGTGTTTGCGCTTTAACCACCAACGAGGAGTCAATCCGGTCTTTGTTAGGTTAGAAAAGCTTTTAAAACCGAGAACACCTAATATATAAACCATTAATAGTTAATGTTCCCTAAAACTTCTTCATTTGATGGAATTTTAATGGCCACGGGAAAATGACTCTGACTTCGCGTCTGTCCGGGTGGGCGCTCACTGCCGGAGCCGACTGTTTACCCAGGGAGGGCGGCCGGCGCCAGAGCCCAGGGGTGACCGTGACCCCCGCTTCCGCCAGAGAGCACCCCGCAGAGGCCAGGGAGACCTACCCCTGGGAGTCGACGGTCTGCCGGGCGCTGAGCAGCACCCGCGACAGCGAGGAGAAGAGCCTGAGGCGCATCTGCGGGTCCCTGGCCGGCTGGAGGCAGCTCCGGAGGGCGGGCACGAGCTGGGGCAGCACTCCTCCCAGCGCTGGGCCTGGAAAACACACACATACCCGGTCCCCACTGTCCCGCTCATGGAGGGGACACCGCCCACAGCAGCCGCGCCGGCAGGTCCCCCCACAGCACACCGGCTCCGGGGAGGGGTCACGGCCTGTCCCACCGCCTGCTCCTCCTTTTGGATTGTGGGTGTCACTGTAAAAGAAAGCATTTAACTCTCAAACCATGTAAATCATTCAATATGGAAACTTCCTATTTTCCTCTATTCTTCCAGATTCTTAAAAAAAAAAATTCAAGTCAAGCAATATTTTAAACATCAACCAAAATAAATTATTCTGGACACGTAAGGTGTTTACTCTTTGCCCCTACACCTGGCAGCCTGCTGCTGGTGGGCGCGGTCGCAGGCCCCCGAGCTGGTGGGGGCCGCAGACACGCGGAATGACTCTCAGTATCTGGCACTGCACTGAATCGTGATTGGAATAAACAGTCCCTGGGGTGCAGACATGCACCCCGACCGCGTGGACACGGGTCATGGAGCACGGCGCCCCCCGCCCCCCGGCAGGCCCTCCCGGCTGACAGGGCCGCTCCCGGCCACCCTGCTCCTTCTGCAACAAGCCCGAGAACACGCAAAACAAGCGGCGTCCTCTCAGGTGCTCGACTCAGACCCGGCGTCAGAGCTGCGAGACGGAAAAGCAAGGGGCGCCCGGGGGGCTCTGTGGGTGAAGCGTCTGCCTTCGGTTCAGGTTGTGATCCCAGAGTCCTGGGATGGAGCCCCGCATCGGGCTCCCTGCTCAGCGGGGAGCCTGCTTCCCCCCACCTCTGCCTGCAGCTCCCCCTGCTTGTGCTCTCGTCCTCTCTGGATCAAATAAATACATAAAATCTTAAAAAAAAAGCAAGGCCCTTGGTTAACCTGCGGCCAGGAGAGGGTTTCAGGGAAGAAAGAGAAATAAGACCAGACAGGACGTCGTGGCCCAGGAGCAGGACACCTCCGGCACTGGAGAGCACCGTGGGTTTGCCCACACAGCCTGTGGCGCATCTCCTTGGACACAGCACCGGAGGCCAACATGCACACGACTCTCACTGGGGGCGGGGGAGCTTTCTCACAGAACAGAGAGAAAATGCAGCAACAAGAGGACAAGGGAGTTTCGGGGAACGCCTTCCTGCCCCTCCCGTAAACACTTCCAGCTCGCGCACCAGCCGGGCACCGGCATGTATCATTTTTAACACGTCAAGTCCGTTAGAGGCTCTCCGTAAAAGTAAGGAGAAAAAACCCACTCAAACGGCGGGCGTCTGTGCACACTAACGGGACGGAAAGCTGGGTCAATCGAGCTCCGGCAGGAAGAGCTCGAGGACTGCACCAGCCCGGAGAGCCGCAGCGCACCCCCCCACGACCGGCGTGTTCTGGGCGAGCCAGCACCGCCAGGGCCCCGGCGCCTGGAGACGAATGCCTCCAGAACACCAGGATGCTCTCAAACCAAGGGCGCCAATACACTAATTCGCGCTCTGAGAAAACACTCGGTTCACTGAAGGGAAAGTGCAGAGTGGCCAACCCCCCCCCCCCCCGCATGCCGCCCCCAGTTTCCTGCACCCCTGCACGTGGCCGACAGCCCAGCTTTTCCTGATCTGCCCCGGCAGCGCGCCATCTTGCAGCCTCCGGCCGCTTTCTAAATCGCAGAGGGAAGCTGCCGATCAGAGTGGGGCAGTAATTTTTGTTGTTTGTTTCAAGAGTCATCTTTTAGAAGGAAGTAAGTCCAGTGAAACCTCCACTGCCATCCAAGGGAGGAATTTCTACAGGGCGTGAGCAGGAGCTTTGCCCAAGGGAATGTTCCTCCCTCCTCCCGCGCCTGGGCGGGACGGGCCTGGAGGTCCTCACGGAAAGCCTGTTTGCTGCGGTAAGCCCAACAACGCAGAGGCCTATCTGAAGATCGCGGGCTACACAGGAGGCCTGGGAAATCACACCTTCAAGGCTCAACACCAAAGCCAAATGACGGGCAGACTCTGAAGAGCTATGGTACATACAGTCTTCAAAAATAATGTTCTTGGCATTTCTAAAATGAAGGTTTTGGTCCTCACGATGCTGGCTCCCACGGGCGGCGAGACTGCGTCTCCTTGGTGGCCTGAGCCAGCCTAGGCGTGGCGGGAACTCACCTGCGTGTGTGAGCAGCACGTTGAACTGCAGGAGCTCCACGGAGTGGACGGTCCAGTCGTGGTGAGAAGCCGCCAGCCGCTCCAGGAGCAGGCCCGCGTGCTCTCGGTAGAGGTCCCGGCTGCCGTCCAGCTCCTGCACCTCGGCCAGTGCGTCCATGGTCTCCTGAACCTGCAAGTGCGAGTCACGGGCTGGGTGGCCCCGCTCCTGAGGCTCAAACGCCCCCGTGGAGGCCCATCCTCATCAGGAGAGAGAAAGGCACTCAGGCCAGCTGCAAATACTCCACTGGTGAGGGAGCCGCCGCGAGCACGGCAGGCGACCCCACGACGACGGCCACTATGCTCACCGTGTCGATGCTGTCTGGACGACAGGCGACAGAGGGACAGACATGCATATACGAGACCGAGGCACTGTGCCCCCTTCCTGCACCACGCCAGGGGCACCCGGAGCATACAGTACACTGGCATGAGATCACCCTGAGACCTGTCTTCCTGTGGACACAAGTGTCCCCCGGGGGAACAGAGGGCAAGGGGACAGAAGTCAGGTCGCAGCCACCTCGCAGCCTGCAACCTGATGGCTGGCCGGTGTCCTTCCCTCGGGTCCCAGACATGCAGATCAGGCTCTGCTTGTGGCCCTGTAGTGACAAGGGCCTGCTAAGATATGTGCCCTTTGGAACGGTTGTTTTTGAAGAAAGAAAACAAAGTTCAGAGGCCCAAGAAAGGAGAGGGAGGGCAGAGGGCCTCCTGGATACCAGGTCCGGTGACGCGCCTGGGCACCTCTCCATCACGCAGGCCAGCCCCCAGAGATCTGCCCACGGCTGGCAAGAGAGCTGGAGGGAAACCCACACTCTCCTGGGGAGGTGGCAAGACACTGGGCTCCTGACGGTCCTGGAGCCCGAAGGGACCCAGACCGAGGAGTTTCTAGAGCTCAGACCCAGAGCTAAAGGAACAGGAGTAATTCTGTAAAGCTGGCCTGTGGTTAGACAGGAGATCACGACGCTATGTTCCCTCCAGGCTGTCGGTCACGTACGTCTAACCGCAGACTAGAGGGAAGGACCTCCTGTCCGCGGGGCAGCAGCCGTCGTCCCTCTGAGACACGACGATAAGCGGGCAGCTGGGGGTTTTCCAGAACCCAGGCACCCCTCAGGCCACCTCCAGAGTGACTCATCCCAAATGTCCCCCGCGTTCCCCCACCTTGCTCGTCGGCGGAGTCAGGCGAGCCTAGGACTCTGGACTCCAAAGCAGAGAATTTCGGGATGCAGGTTCTGTCTGCTCAGATGGGAGCACCTCCCTGAGCATGGGCTCCAGCACCCACACGGCTCACCTTGTCGCTGAGGCCCGTGGCGCCCGAGAGGGCCAGGACGGTCACCAGTACCTCCATGAGCTGCAGACTGCACCCTCTGCAGTCCTCCCGGCACACGGAAACCAACGTCCGTACGCAGAGCAGCATGCGCTCCCCGTAGAGACGCTGTCAAGAGAGCGGGGAGCACCATGAGCCAGCTCTCCCCCCCACCCCCTGCCAGCCCCCTTCCCACCCCAGGGCTCGCCTGCTACCCTCCCTGACCCTCTGCATGCCTCTGTCCAGGCCCTGCCTCCTTTGGCCCCAAGGCTGCCCCACTTCCCCTATCCAGCCCCCCATCCCTCCCCAGCTCCAGCCTACCCCCATCATCCCCACGGGGTCCCTGCTCCCTTCCCCTACCCTGCCCCCACCCCCAGTCCAGCCTCCTCCCCTATGCCAGGGACCCCCTGCTCCCTTCCCCCTTGTTCCTGTATCCCGCAGCCCCAGGGCCCACACCGACAAGCCACAGCACACTAGGGCCACAGATTGAAACACGCAGAGCACAGCAGTGCCTTCTTTCACGGGAAGACGCTCACGGTGTTCTCTTCCAGGGGAATCTGAACATGGCCCGAGAAAGAAATGCTGAGCACTCTCTCGGTTACATTTAAAGAAGTTCTTACGCATTAGCCACACACCCCATAAAATTCCCAAGGGGAACGACAGGCTCTCTCCCCAGCCCCCCCCCAGGCCGCCCGCAGGGGTAGCAGAGAAGGTGGAGGAAGCGGGCGGCGGGAGCCGAGCCCGAGGAGGCTGAGGCTGGGCGGGGGTGGGGCTGCGCCCCCTCTTCCCTCCGCTGCTGCATCTTTCTGTAGTAAGAAGTTGTAACAAAGACCGACACGATGCTGTGGTTCAGGACGTGCTTCCTGATGGACGGGGACAAGGGGGCGCCTCGGCCAGCTCCAGCCAGCCAGCCTCCCGGACGTCAGTCTCATCAACCGTGGGGCAGAACTCCTTAGCGCCCGTGTCCACGTGCTTCTCATACGTCCCTGCACGTCTGGACCTCACGGGCTTTCATGAAGGACAGAAAGGCTGGGATGGCGGTCACAGGGCAGCGGGCCCACACTGGAGGTGTGCACACACGCGGTCTAATGGGGCCCGTCCAGGCGTGCTTCTGGACCTCTGTGGCTCGTGCACAGGTGACATAAATCACGGGACTTCAAACAAAGAATTCACACCGGATCACGGAGGAGCGTGGTCTGTGCATGCCCGGGACGGGAGGGGAGGCGGCCTCGGCACCGGCGTCCAGCTCGCCCGGGGAAGCCAGACTGGTTTAATTCACATTCTCACTGGTCCCACGGCCCGATTTCAGCTCTCTGACGTGACTCCAGCTCGTGGCTAGAATGACCTATACCAAACGCTCATGGAGCGGTCTCTTTCAGTTTGGAGGGAATTGGGCTCCTGAGACGGGAGCCACCATTAGCGGGGGCTAGCTGTCAGGGACGCGTTGCGGCCTGGAGCCCAAGAGAAGCCTCATGCTTTCACAGACGTCCCTCTGGCGGGGACCGCGACACTGTCTCTGGGAAACCGGGCCTCAGCGCTCACGGCTTCTTTCCTCTTAAGCAGAAAATGTTCCCCCCACCTGCACCCCAGAGGGAAACAAAGGCTGGGGAAGGGGACTGGTTCCAACGTGATGTCTTGGTTTCTACTTCTGAAACTCCGTGTCATCTGAGGTTGTCGAAACTTGAGGGGAGAAAGCGCTAGCGGGTGACATTTCTAGGGCGACCGCGCCCCTGCTCTCCTGGCTTTTGTTCGTGGAACAGGAATAAATGAGTTATCCTTACGGTATCAAACAATTTCCTCAGCTCAGTTACCTGTCACAAAACAAACATTTCAAAGGAAAGGATCCGATTCCCTGGGCTCAGCCCCAGGTGCAGCGCTGGCCAGACACACCTGGGGAGGCACCTGCCGCGACCCCGGCCGCAGCCCAGGAGGCCCCGCGAGAGGCAGCTGGGTGCGCACCCTCAGGGCGCCTCTGGCTGGCTGGCAGGGAGTTTCTACACCACGGTGTGTTCTTGAAAGATATCCGCAGCCCGTCCTCCCAGCTCCTGGGGAATGACGGCAGGAAGCTCGAGCTCCTCCCTGTGCCACCCCTGCCGCACCAGACTCCCCTGCCGTGGGGAGAACAGGGCTGCATCGGCTGCCTCTGCCTAAACCCGAGTCTTTGTCCCCTTTGCCAAATGTCTGGGTCTGTGAGTAAAGGGCAGAATGCCGTCCGGGGTTTTCAATACAGCCGGTTCCTCAGCCTGAGCCCGGAACACGTTGGGGAGACGCTAAGCCTGATCATGGTCTGGTTTAGACATCACTATAGGGGTGCCTGGGGGGCCAGTCAGTTAAGCGACCAAGTCTTGGTCTCAGCTCAGGTCATGACCTCAGGGTCGTGAGATCAAGCCCCACGCCGGGCTCCGTGCTGGGTGTGGAGCCTACTTAAAAACACAAAACAAAACAAAACAAAACAAAACAAATCATTATAGAAATTCTTCCTCGAAAAACCTGGTAGATGGGGCGCCTGGGTGGCTCAGTGGGTTAACCCTCTGCCTTCGGCTCAGGTCATGATCTCAGGGTCCTGGGATAGAGCCCCGCATCGGGCTCTCTGCTCAGCGGGGAGGCTGCTTCCCCGCCCCCCCCCCGCCTACTTGTGATCTCTCCTCTCTGTCAAATAAATAAATAAAATCTTAAAAAAATATATCAGATGGGCGCCTGGGTGGCTCAGTTGGTTGGCCGACTGCCTTCGGCTCAGGTCATGATCCCGGAGTCCCGGGATCGAGTCCCATATCGGACTCCCGGCTCTGCGGGAAGTCTGCTTCTCCCTCTGACCTTCTCCCCTCTCATTCTCAGTCTCTCTCTCTCTAATAATAAATAAATAAAATCTTAAAAAAATATATATCAGATTTTCTTTCCTATAAAACTTATAAGATCTATATTTAAGCATGTGCACAAAATTTCAAGTTCAGCCCTTCAGGAAAAGGAAAGGTTCTGGCTCACACATTTACGCCGAGGGGTCAGACTCATTTCCAGACCACCCTCAGCAAAAATGCAGAATTCACCTGGGTTTGAGGATGATGTTGAAAACGGGTTTGGGAGAAGGTGACATGTGCTCCGAGCACCAACGGCAGACGCCACGGTTCAGCGACACGCCCTCTCTCAGGCCTCGGCCCCACTCCCCACTCGCCGCGTTGTAAGCGGCCTTGAGGGTGGATTTGCACCTTACGGGGCCCCCTTGTCACCCGAAGCCAGAGAAGGACAAGACGACCCGATGCAGAGCGTCCTGGCACCTGGCCCTGCCCGAGCGCATAGCTGGCCCCCAGCCCCCGGCCCGCCGTGGCCCCGGCTGCTGCTGTGGGACCCTGAGCCTGCACCGCAGGGGACAGAGAAGCGGTCGGCACAGACCCCCGTTCCCCGAAGAGGAGCGGGAGGGCCACACCGGGTGCTTACAGGGTGACAGGGCTTAAGCCTGTCACAGCCAAACAAAAACAAAGTCCTTATTTTTGTTCAGTAGCAAACAGTTATAAACTACTCCAGAGGTCGAAGCCTGGCTACGGAGACTGCTTCAATGTAGAATGAACTCGGAGCAGCCACGTGTGGATCCCCACGCCCATTTCCCAGCCATAAGCTTGCTTGTTCTGAGCACATTATGACAATGTGATGGGGCGAGGACTGACGGCGGGGCAGGAAGGGGTGCTGACCCCGTGAGCCCCACTGCTGTGGCCCCACAGCCCGTCCCCAGCGAGGACCTGCCTGATCCCATACTGTCCCGCACGGCGGCCACTGGGCACATGGAAGGCGGGCTGTGTGAGGCAGGGCCTGCTTTCCATGTGTTTGGTTTCAACGTGAATGACCACCAACATGACAGAGCAGGAGGCAGCAGGCACACGGGTCCCCAGACAAGACAATGTCAGCGGCGGGACCCTGGCCGCCCCTCCCATGGGCCCGCGATCTACTGATAATGCATAACAGGTGTGCGTAGAGCACGGCGGGCAGGGGCACCGCCCACCTCCCCTGCACGGAGGGCCAACCCCACCACGGGCGCAGCTTACGTTCTCAGACCCCTGACAGATGTGGGGCCGGGCCAGGTCTGTGGCGATGACCTTCAGGTGCGGCTGGAGGGCCTCCCTAGGGCAGCCTCGGATGACGGAAGCGAGGACCAGGAGGCCGGAGGGGGAGGGCGACTTCTTCAGTGCGGATAAGATGAGCTTCAGAAACACTTCCGGGCTGACAAAGGCCCCAACGAGCTCTGCAGATCTGGTGCACTGCGTGAGAAGGCAGGACGCTGACCGGCTGCCCACCGCACGGCCTTCGCCCTCCTGCACCTGCCTGCCGCGCTCCCAGCCCTGCACACATAGCCCTGCAGAGAGTCTGCCCCACGTGTGGGCCACAAGAAGTCCCCATGGCCCTCGGAGCTTCGGCAGGGGCCTGGTTCCCAGGACGGCCAGGTCCTAGCAGGGCCTCATGCCCCTCCTCTGCTGCCAGTGACCCGGGCTCATTACCAACACACGGCCCCACACTGGCACCCCCATGCCGTGGGCCCTACGCGGGGCAGTCACGACTGTGGGCCTCGGGCAGTAGTCAATCTCTAAAGGACACTTGCTATGTGGTTCCAGTTCTACTTCGTTCCCGAATGACATAACATGGGGACGTTCCCCAGTGTGCGAGGCCACTGCCCCGGGCCCCACGACGTGCCCTCCGGGCACCAAAGTGACGTCCGTGTGGTCTGCTGCTCAGCAAAGGCGTCCGGTGGCCAAGCTCAGGGGGCAGAGGGGACACGGGAAGCGAACCCAGCCCGGCTCTCCCGCCCTATCCACGCACGTGGCGCGGCAGTGAGAACTGGCAAGGAGATGCCAGCTGTCACAGGCGGGGCCGGGAGCCCCTGCCTGGCTTCCCTGGCAGAGCCCGTGGGCACGCGAGTGCCCTCGGAGCCGGGGAGGCGCCCTGCCCGCCGCAGCGAGGCTCACGGGGACCGTCCATCTGAGGCACAGCTGGCGTGCTCGTGCAATCCGCCTGCGGGTGCTGAGAGAGAAGGGGTGGGGAGTGGGGGGCTCGATCCCCTGCACAGTGACCTGGACGTGCCGCCCTTGCAGGCACAGAAAACAGATCTGGGTGGCAGGGCATGCAAGTAGGGACACCAAGACCCAAGGGATCTCCCGGCGACGGGAACGTGAGCTTGCTGCGGTGGCGGTTCCACGTGGTTCACGTTTATCCAGACTCAGGATCTGACACGGGGAACCCTGCCGCCCGGAGCTACAGCTACAAACGGCACCAGAAAAAGACAACTCACGCTGCTGACCACGGCGCTGTCATCGTCGGCACACGCCCGGTACAGGGCTCGGAGGATGACGTCCAGGTGCTGCGTCATGTGGTCCTCGGCGTGGAGCAGCAGCACCGCCAGGAGCCGCGCGGCCTTCACCCTGGTCCCCGCCACCCAGTCGGTGATGTCGTGGCAGATGGCGGGAAGGATCTTGGACAGGTTTCTGAAGACGAGCTCCCGACAGCCCAACACGGGGCGGTTCTCTGGAGGTGGAAAGAACACGCCAGGAAATTCCCAAGGGAAACCTCCACGGGGCCTGGTGAAGCACACCCATCACGTGTCCCTTGTTTAAGGGGCACCTACATGCTTCACTTTGATATCTTCAACGTGCAAACCAACTCCGAGGGCAGAAATGAAGCCAGTGTCCTCACTGAGCTGAAAATCGTTGTACAGAGAGGGGTGGGTAAGGAACACACAATAAAGTACACCGAGTGCCTCATTTGCTAGGTTTGGACACACGGACACACCTTGAACCGTCCCTGTCACCGGGATGCAGATGCGCCCCGCACCCCAAAGCTCTCTGCGCCCCTGCAGCACCCCAGGACTTCCCGCCCACCCGGGGAAGCCGCACTCAGCTTCCCGTCACTGCAGACAGGTCGTCTCGGGGCAGAACTGCGAGGTCCACACTCGAGTTGGCCCAGCTCCCTTCCCCACACAATGATCCCAGGGCCCTCCGCATGGTGGTGTGCCTTCCTCCCTCTGCCTGTCCATTCCCTGCTGACAGGCCTCAGGCTGCTTCCTACACCTGAATCTAACATAACACTGGACGTTCACCCTCTGGAGTTAAAATAAAAACTCGGTAGGAAATTCCTAATTAAAAAATTCTAAAGACAGAAATGAAACCATGACAGGTCCGAGTTCAGAGTGTAGTAAAACCAAGTTTGTACCAGGACACCCCGTTTTCATTTTTCTCCCTGTTGCTCTCCTATTTTCACACTATGTTAGCAAATCCGTCCCAGTGACCCTCCATTGGCTGCTTACGGGCGCCTGTTAGCACACACGCACAGTACTCCTCCTCCTGACAGTGCATCCACTGTGCACAGGCCATCACATGTGAAGACACATGTTCAGGGGACATGAAACAGGGCAGCTGGTGGCACAAGCTTGGGGACTCGAGGGCCTATGCGGCCACTGCAAGGAAACACGGGGCCTCACTATGTCTGTCCTCAAGCCACTGTTCTGACTATAGGATGGAGTGGAAAGGACAACGTTCTGTTAGACCTGGGGCCCAGAAGCCACCCCTGGCTGGCCGCCTGTTTCTGATCAAGTGACAGTGGGACACAGGTACGCGCACTCAGTCACTCCTGTCTAGAGCCGTCGTGACATCACCACAGCGGGTGTGGCCTCCTAGCCTGCTCTACTGGCCATATGGCCCTTCACAGACAAAGCTGGCCACCCTGTTTTAGAGTCCAGAGTTGCACTTTCCAGCACGGTAGCCGCTGGCCACACGTGGCTCGAGCACATCAAGCTTAAATAAGTCACAATGCCATTTCTCGGTGCCACGAAGCACAAGTGAAGCGCTCGGTAGCCACCCATGGGCCAGGGTACTGTCCCGACGGCTGAGAACGTTCCGGTCACTGCTCTTGTCAGCACTGCACCCAGACAACACTCGAGAATCCAGGGCATGATTTCAGGTCGCTCTCAGTGGATTTGTATCTTTGTACCCAGGTCTCTTTGTATACTTCCGATAACTCGGACCAACCCTAAAAACGTTGGAGGCCAGGCGCGGCGTCCTGACGCACACGAAGCCTGTCCCATCTAACCACGTCTGCCTCTGTGCCTCGGCCTCCACGCATCTGCCCACAAGTGGGGTATGAACTCAGCACTACTTAAAAGAATTTTTGTTGTTGTTTTTCTTTCCAAAAAGATAATGCAAAACCAAAACTAAAAAACAACCAAACAACCAAGTAGTTCCGAAGAGAACAAAGATCTAAGTGGCCTGGGGATTCCCCTGGGAGGTAGGCCGCTACATCACTCCTGCCCCTGCTGTGCCCAGAATCGAGGGCACACGCATCGGGGCCCGGCTGTTGCCGCCCCTCTCCCCACAGCTCGTGGGGCTCAGCTCCCGCGGCGGGCGGCAGGTCTCCGTGGTACACGGGATGCCCGCCAGCCCCAGGGACACAGGCAGCGCCATGCTGTCTGCAGCCAGGAGCCTTGCACGCACCAGCCATTCCTGATCCCGGGAGAGCTTCTGGGAAGTGGGGGTCGGGGGCACAGGTGGTGTTTCCTTTATTCACTTTTAGGTCGGAGCCGTGCTTAGACACAGACAGGGATCGTGAACGCCAGGCCGACTCAACCACTCAGTTCCTAAGGCGAATTCAAACAACTGGCACGTCGGAATTTCCAAAGCAGTCATTTCCAAAATCATCAGTTCGGCAGAAGTAAGCCTCCCTCCCTCCCTCCCAGTGTGTGGTTATCCCAACACGGCTTCCTCACGAACATAAACA
>CM052805.1:33692872-33716747 GCA_028533885.1 Nasua narica
CCCCCCCACGGCACCTGAGTTTTAACTCAAGGAGAGGTCAACAAAAACCCTGACTAAGCTGGGCCAGAAGCAGATGGAACATTAGATTGGACTGGTTTTTGCACAGTTAGACAAAGTGTAATTTAATTGTAAGCAGAAAAATAGATCATCAATTTTTTTTTAACAAGTTTATCGAAGTCAGATGACAGGTGTGTACATTTACAAACCACCGTGAACAGGCAGGACGACACTGGGTGTTCTGCACAAGGTACCAGCTGTTTGCAAAGCAGGCGCATCTCACAAGCGACCAGAGACTGACCTCCTTGAAGAAATGGAGGCTCTGCAGCGCAGGGGCAGGGGCAGGGTGTCAGGGAGGGTCGCCAAGGAGGACCTGCAGCTGCGTGAACCAGGCTCACCTGGGCGCAGGTCCTGACTAGCCGTGCCCCCCCCCCCATCCCCTTGGGCTTGTGCCTCACCCGCTCGGTAAGGAGAAAACCAGGGAAGCCTGCCAGCTGAGTGGTGGGACCTCACCCCTCTCCTGAGCACTCAGCAGGGGGCTACCCTGCTCCCCAGCACCGAGGCCAGCTCGAGTGGGTAATATTCCGCACCGCAGACCCTCACTTGGTTCGCCCCAGTGCAAACCTGCCCCCCCCCCGCCTCTCCTCTGCACAATGTGCCTTTTCTGACGACTCCCACCTCTCCAAATACTTGGATGAAACAAACAAGCAGAGCAGGTCTGAACTCTCAAGAGAACATGAAAACCCTGAAGGGCATAGATTTAAGTTACAATGGTAGTTATTCAAATGGAAGTCCAGTGATTTCTAAAATGGGAGAAAAAAACGACTCCATTCTCTTGCATCAGAAGATCCGGCAAGCCATTCACCGTTATGAAGAGGTGCTTCCCTGTTCACTCAAGCGTCACCAAGGAAAACAGTTTTAACAGGAGGCTAATTTCCAGCAGAAAGGACCCCGGAACCCGCTGTCACCACCCGATCCCGCTGCTGGCAGTTCGAGGGCGCGACAGCGGGCAGATCCTCTCCAAGCACGAACCTGCCCTCCGCCCGAGAGGGGCACTCTGTTCAGGGAGGACTGACTCAGGGACAGGAAATGACGCCCCTCCGATCTTCCCAGCACGTAGCTGGGTTTTAAAAGTGGAGCTTCACTTCCCTGTGGGACAAGGAAACTCGTGTCTGTCAAACGGCAGGCTGCGCGGTGACAGATGATGTCCTATGCTCCGCGCACCTTGTTTTCCCAGCGCAGTGCGCGCGGGGCTCTGACTCAGACTTCTGGCCCTGCGTTCGCCCCCGCCCCGACCGCAGCAGCGAGCCCCGCACCTCACTCAATCTGTCCGTCCGCACACTCACGGAAGCATGCAGCGGGAGGCCCACAAGGCAGGAGGGGGTCACCGACCACGCCGCTCGGAGGCCCACCAGCTGCTGAAAAGCGAGGGATGTTGGAGGGAAACCCATCACAGAGAAGGGTCCCAGAACAGATCTGACAGAGTCACACCCAGAACGTATGAAGAGTTCTCAAAACCCCATCATAAGATGACAAACAACCCAATTTAATGTAGACAAAAGTTTGAACAGACACTGACCGAGGAAGGGATGGGGGACGAGCCCCTGACGAGAGCGCCCCGCAGACCCCGTATGCTGACGGGGACCAAAGGGAAGCCCGCCCCCTGCAGGTGGGACACAAACGTGCAGCCAGCCGCAGAGCCGGGAGAGGCAGCTCCCGGCTTCCAGGGGGCCCACTCCTGGGGGCTTAACTGAGAGAGTGAACCGGTTCACACAGACCGTACACAAGTGCTTAGATCACCCTTCTCTGAAATCACCTCAACCCGTAAATGACCCAAACGTCCTTTCCCTCAGCCCAAGGTCAGCCACAGCGCATCCGAGAAGGGAATGCTCCCGCAGAGCTTCAGGGGCTAAGTGCCGGAAGCCAGGCAGGCTACGGGCGGCCTGCGTCGTGCGTGTGACAGTGTCGTGCATGTGACAGCGTCCTGGGTCGGATGGAAAGGGAGTGCCCGCGGCAGGGCCCGGCACGGTCGGGGGCTGACAGAATGCCCCAGGTCTTAACGAAGGGCGGTCACACAACGATGCGCTTGGCAAACTACCTTCGATGGCTGCGGGTACTGACGGGAATTATCTCCTGGGGCTACGGCGTGGCCGCGGAGCAGGGACAGCACAGGACCCGGGGGGGGCAGCAGTGCAGCTGGGGGCGGCAGGAGGGCCGTGTGTTTGCAGACGCAGGCGGCTGGCGGCGAGGTTCTATAGAAGTGGCTGATGAAGTGTGATGTGTGAAAGGGCGTAAAAAGAGTCTGAAAACTTAGATTTACAATTCGAATTTTAAAGAAGTAATTTTAGGAGAAGACACCAATAATAACGAAATCTGTTTACCCTGCTAACTTTGTTTTAAAGGTTTTGTTTGTTTGAGCTCGAGAAAGCGTGTGCACATGAGCAGGGGGAGGGGTGGGGGGCGGGACAAGCAGACTCCCCACTGGGCAGAGAGCCCGACGAGGGACTCGAGCCCGTGACGGAGATCGTGACCTGAGCCGAAACCGAGAGCCAGTTGCCGAACCAACTGAGCCACGCAAGCGCCCTGATCCTGCCGACTTGACTGTAATTCATCCTAAATTCGTTCTGCTTGGACTGAGACAAGCCTTCGGAGTCTGACGTCCCTTGCTGCCGTGTCCCTGTGCCCCTCTCCGCAGGGCGACCCGGCAGCAGAGCTGAAGCCACGCCGGCACCAGGTGAAGACGTCCCTACTGCACGAGCACAGCCCCGTGTGCGCGGTCCACGTGCGGGCGAAGAGCCACAGAGACTCAGAGAGCTACCAGCATACAGCCTTAGGTTCTGTCCCGGACGTCCCACCCGATGACGGTCAGCGTACCCCAGCCCTGGGGAGAAGCCAGCCGAGAATGCCCATAAGCCGAGTACACAGTCAGCCACCAGGGCCGAGCAGCGAGACGCCGCCTCCAGGCAGCCGAGCGGCACACGCGGGGCCAGGCAGGCATTCCCCTTCAGAACTCTGCTTCCCTCACAGGAAAGGAGGGCGTATTTAAAAATAAAATCATAGCAACCTTTAAATCTAAGGTCTATGTTTTTATTTTTATTTTATTTTATTTTTAATAAAATAAAAAAATTATTTTATATATATATAATATATATATATATCGGGGGCTCGTCCGCAGCCCCCCTGCCCCCACCAGCCTCCGCAGGACCTGCCGGCCCTGACACGCGTGCTGTGTTCGCAGGCTTGCAGGGTAATATAATACATAATATTATTATATAATATATATTATATATAATACAAATAATAATAATGATACATATTATATATTAAAAAGATTATTTTAATAATATTTTAATTATTATTTTTTAAGTATGTCCTATCAGCCGCCATACGTCGTCACGACTTTTAGTGTAGTGTTCCAAGGCCCGCCGTTCGCGTACGACCCGCACTGCACCAGGTCTACGTTTCTACAAAGACATTATGCTGCCGGAATCGACTCAGTCCGAAACATCCCTGCTAGCAGCCCAGTGTGGTACCTTGTCTAAAATACGTGTCAGCTCCCCTCACACCAACTGTGCCGTCAGGAGGCGAGGCCGCACAAGCAGATCCGCTGGGCACACGTGGTTTCCCGAACAGAAGAAACAAAGGTGTGCGGTGCGCAGGGCAGGGAGGAGGGGCCGCCCGCCAGCACGGCTCGGCTCAGCTCGGGAGACACGCTCACACCGCCCACGTGTGCTCTCGGCGCGGACAGGAGGCCGTGAGGCTATGCTGCCCCGAATCCCAGGCCGCACCTTACCTCGGAGACTGCTTTGGGGGAGGCTTCCAGCAGCTTTCCTTGTAGGGGGATGCGCGCCACCCATTTCTAAAAGGCCCGCCGCGGCCCGCAGCCACCGGCCCTGCTGCACAGCCCCGGGTGTCCGCGGTGGCCCACACGCTCCCTTGAATAAGGCCGGCTGGGAGGACGGGGTGCCACAGAGGCGTCCTCATGGCCTTGGTGACGCTGGAGGCTGGGGACACGCATTCTGCCCGCAGCGCCTGTCTGCTGGTGCGCCCTGCGAATGCCCTCCTCTTTGGACAAAGACCCCCCACCCAGCTCGCAGACCTGGGGAAGGCTGCACTCACCTGCTGAAGGGTGATGGGCTGGAGGGGGGGTGGCGAAGTCGAGCTTGTCCTTGAGGTCGTCCTCATTCTCCCTCTGCCACTGCAGGCCGACCTTCTCCCAGAGGCCCGCGGCTGCGAGCCTGCGAACACAGCACGTGTGTCAGGGCCGGTAGGTCCTGCGGAGGCTGGCGGGGGCGGGGGGGGGGGGGCTGTGGACGAGGCCCCGAGTATCTCCCTACGGGGGCCAGGGGTTCCCTTGGGCTTCGGAGCCCTTCGCGGAGGGCGCTCGTCCGTGACCGATGTCCATGTGTGCACCCCAGGCACTGCAAACACAAGGCTGTTTACAAACCACAGACCAGCAAACACAACTGCGGGGACAAGGTGGGCTTCCGGGAGAGACTCAGGCTCTCGGGGACAGATAATCCAGAAAACAGAGGACCACACACTCGAAAAAGTGAAGGCCTCTGAGCTCCTCAGAACCGAAGGCCTGACATTCCCCTCAGCACTGTGGTCACTCACGCGATTTCAGGTATGTCGTCCTCGAGGCTGCTCAGCAACAGCGGGATGAGCTTGTGAAAGAAGGAGTAGCGGTCGCGCAGGTCCAGCAGCCAGCCCCCCACCACGCTGGTCACCGCCTGCCGCACCTACACGCGAAGGCAACGGGAGGCTTCAGCCGGGCACAGAGAAGGCAGAAGCTAACCTCAGGGCGGCACTAGGCCCGCTGTGCCACCCGTCCCGGCCAGACGCCGGCCTGAGGTCCCAGAGCAGCTCTGCCGTCCATACCGGGCTTGGAGAGAAGCCGTCAGTGCCACCTTGTCTTGCTTGCGCAAGCCCATGTCCCTGGGGCACGGCCTGATCCCCCGCCGGCTGAAGCAGGACCACGCTGGGGCCCCGGGCATCGTGGGGCGCCCGTACAGTCTTCTGTGTGGGACCCTCCTGGCCAGGCGCGGCACTGATGGCAAGCCCCCAGGAAACGTCAGCTTGCAGAGGCCACCCCGCCAGGGCCTTGGGTCCTGGAGCCCCAGGGCCTCCTGGGAAGTCGGCAGGGCACCACAGCTCTGCTGCTGGCGACGTGAGAAAGCAACGTGCATGCCTCTGCCCACTCTGCCCACCACAGGGAAGAAACAAGCTCAGAAACACACGAAGTGCCCAAGGTCTAGCTCCCCGAGAGCAGAGCCTGAGGCAGGGATCCAGACGCCCTACATCATCACGGGAGGGAAGCAGGATGGGGTAGAAGCAAGCAGAGATGTGGCTCAGTCGAATCCTGGGGGAGCAGGGAGCACAGTGGCGCCACACTGAGGCTGTTCCACCAGGGACAAGGGCCCGACCACCGGCGGTGTGTCTGCTGTGGGCTGGGGCTGCCCACGGGAGGGGAAGCACTCGCAGGGACTGCAGGCGAAGTGCGCCCGGGCGGCACCCAGGTCAGGGCGCACGTAGGCACCGGGGCTTGGGGCAGGCTGCTCATCCCTGGAGCCTGCCAGGCAGCTAGACAAGCAGAGTGCACCCTGGCCCTGCCTTCTCCGAAGCTCACTCTCCCTTCTGGAAAATCAGAGAATAACAGGACACATGCGGCTGGCTTCTGGCGAGCAGGGAAAGCCCCTGGCACCTGGCTCACTCACCAGCCGGCCAGTGTAAACAGCATGGACTGTGGGAGGCAAACAAGCCTGACGGGAGGCAAACAAGCCTGACAGCAGGCCCTCTAACTTGTGCTACTGTTGCAACTTCTTGCCTTAAATTAGTTTAAAATACAAAGTTGCAATATGAAATAAAAGGCTGGTTATTATCACTGGCATAAGCATGTAATTAACAATCCAAACCACAACTAAAGATCCCAGAGAATCTCAGATATTCTTTCAACAAAAACATGCACAATTAGAGGTCCAAGTACCTAGAAACAACCGGACACTCGCAACAGCGAGGACAGACTTAGCACAGAGCGATCCTTCCATTGTCCTCGTGCGTGATCCCAGGGGCCCTGACCGGTTGCTGAGGAATCACGGTGCCTCACAACTAGTGCCGTGAGAGGCCCGAGGGCCATTCTTACTGCACAACTAGCTGTAAGAAGCAGCGCCACACTCGAGGCTCAGCCAACGCCACGTGCTGGCGGCACTGGAGAGCCCGGCGGACGCTAGAATCCAACTGCGGCCCGGCCTGGCGTCAGACAGGTGCAGCACGAGTGGGGCCTCTGTGGGGACAGCGGCAGGTCCTCGGGAGGCCCAGAACCCAGAGGGCTCCTAACGAAGGTGTGTCCCGACAGCGGGGGGCATCAGGGACCTGCGGGACCCACAGGAGCCCGTCTGGCGGCGCTCGCCTGACACCCGACCTGCGTGTCGGCTCAACGGGGCCGCACTCAGGACAGTCACCTCTTGTCCCTGAAGATCCAGGCTCTCTGGTAGGATGGGGACTTCACGCGTCTCCCCTCGCGAGCTGGGAAGGCCTGAGGGCTGGCCGCCACGCGGCTCCCGAGCCACACAGAGTGGGTCCCCCCAGCCTCAAGAAAGCTGCAGATCCCCGTTATCATGAGACAAACTATGCCTTTCTCTCCGCTCAGAAAAACAGCTCTGAGCAGAGTTGCTAAGTAACAGTTTGACTAAGCAGGAAATCCGTCAATTGAGGAAAAAAAAAAAAAACAACAAAAACGAAATGCACTAAGAATTCTCACTCTCCCGAGTCAGGTTTACAGATCCTGGGGTGTGGGGCTGGGGACCCGCACGCACACGATCTGTTAGATCGGCATGCACGGCCCAGGGGAAACACACGCACACGCACACACAAGATAATTCTCCACTCTGCTTTAACCTGGAACGTCTCACCTCCGTTTTCTCAGCCAAGGAGGAGAGAACTGTCCCGTCCTCATCAGGAGGCCTTCTGCCCCTGCGCCCCGCCCTCTGCAGACGCCACCGAGCGCCCCGCGGCCAGCCCACCAGGACTCGACGGCAGCCCCGGGCGCCGCCGCTGGAGGAAATCACCTCCACATTCACTCTCTTGAGTTCGAGCATTTCAGTTTAGCGTCTAGGGCCTAGGGGAGGCCCGGGGTCTTTCTGCCCAGCACCCGCATGTAAACAACTGTCTCACGCAAAGTGGCTCTGCAGAACACTCTTGTCCCACGCTGACCAGAGGCCTTGGATTTTCGGCATCTTACATCATTTTAAGCCCCATTTTTAAAATAAAAAAAGTTGTAATAGTAGAACACAATATTTTAATAACAAACTAAATCTTATTTCAAATATATAGTATTCAGATTCTATTACAAGAAAAATTAGCAAAAGGGGCTTCAACTGAATCGGTAACATTTTCATTTTTCAACCTGAAGAAGACTCCACATCCCATCTACTGGGTGTGCGGCGGAGGGGACAGCCGCTGTATTTTTGGTGTTACTCTTCCTCCAGTCTGCCGTCAGGGGCAGAAGCCGGGAAGGGGGAGGCAGGAAGGTCACAAGCAGCAAAGCGCTCCCTGCGCCTCATCTCCCCGGCGCCCGCGTTCGCTCTGTTTTCCCCGATGCGGTAGCAGTCTCCTACCTGCTCTACCAGAAACGGGCACAGGGCGCGGCCCTTCTCTGAGAGCACGAAGGCGTCCGTTTTCACCATGTTCTGGACCCAACGGAACCCAACGGTACCCTCCGGCAGGACTCCACCCCCCGCAGTCGGAGTTGAGAACCCACACACTCCAAAGCCACCAGAACTGACGGGGCAACGCTCTCCTCCCACACGCACCCCTCTGTCCCTGCACCCACCATTCTCAGTACCAGTGAGGACCTCGGAGCTCGAGAGACTGAGCCCCTGCGAGGGCTGGGGCAGGACCTGCTCACTTCCATGGTCACCAGCACGCTGGAGGGGGGTCGGGCGTTCGGAAATGCCTGACACCTGCCCTGGATGCCCCTGGGCCCCGAGCAGTGGGGCAGGTGGGCCGGCCAAGCCCTGGCGTGCTCAGCTTTCCCACGCAGGCTCCCACGCAGTTCACGTACCCCGGGCGCTGCAGCAACAGGGCCAGAGTGACTTATCCAAACTACAAAGAGCACACACAACTCCAGCATCTCCCCGAAACATCACCACCTGCAGTAATGCAGAGCGGTTCTTGAAGGTAAGGGTGACCCCAGGGCCACCAAGGCTTGTAGCGGACACATATGACTATGGGCCACAACATAAGCCTAGTGGGTACGCACCATTCCCACGGTGCACGCAGGAGGATGGGGTGGGCCTCTCTGGGCCTGGGGAAGCTCCCTTAGCCCCACCACACTGGGACCCCCTGAATCGCAGGAAACATCCACAGAGCTCAGGACCACAAGGGCCCGAGAGCTGATGCAGACACAGGAAGGTGACGTGGGACTTCCCTGCCTGCTCATGGTAAGGAACTTTGTGCTCACCCCACAGGCTGGACCCCACATCAGTGTGAAAGGTGGTGGGCAGAGGCCACAAGGATTTGAAATCCCACCTCAATCAGCCCTGGAAATAGTACAGAGCAAACCAAATACCGGGAAGAAATGGAAACAAAAATAATATTAAGAATGGAGTGCCCTTGTTTAGCAATATCAAGCAGCAAGAAATAGTTGCAGCCCCAAAGTTTGGGACAGCGTGTCACCAGAGAAACATACTGTTGTCTTTGGTGGCACCAAAGAGAAAGCAATCAGCAGAAGCCTTCCTCCCTCTCCGGTGGAAATGGAAACTCTTACCACCTGGAGTCAGGGCACCAAAACCCATGTTGTAAGCTCCGGAAATAGATGTTAGCTATTCCATATTAGTCATATACAGAGAGCTATTGACAGGGACCCATCGATACACAGTTACACTAGTTACAGGGACCTGTGGATGCAGTTACACTATTGACAGGGACTCGTGGATGCACAGTTACACAATTTACAGGGATCCACGGGTGCACAGTTACACTATTTACAGAGACCTATGGATACACAGTTACACTATTTACAGGGACCCGTGGATACATAGTTACACTAGTTACAGGGACCTACTGATGCACAGTTACACTATTGACAGGGACTCGTGGATACACAGTTACACTATTTACAGGAACCCAAGGATACAGTTACGCTGTTTATAGGGATTTGTGGAAACATAGTTACACTATTTACAGGGACCCGTGCATACACAGTTACACTATTTTACATGGAGCTATGACATAACTACACTATTTACAGGCAGCTCCTGACTGATACATGTAAATGTCTGAGAAAGCTGCCAGTACCCAGTTATTACACTGTCTTGAGGAAAACCATTTCATCTGTGACACAAGGAAGCTTCTGTCTTCGCTGCCCCCTGCCCTATCTCAAGCAAGCTGAGACACTGTCCCAGTCACAGCAGTGCTGTTGCTTTTCGCTGGAATTCATTCTGGCCCCCACTTCCTGCAGCCAGGTCTCTCGTGCGTGCTGACCCAGCACCCTGCCTCCTCCCCTGGCCTCTAGAGCCCTGTTCTTCCCTGGGTCCCCACCTCCCGTGCTGCGGCGTGCTGACCCCACCCGGCTTCAGGAGGGGCCCGTTACACTCAGCCCTGACACCGAATGGACACACTGGCTCTTGGCTGGAGGAGGGCCCCTTTGTTTCTGCCTGCACCCTTGTTACAACCGGGGGAGACACGCTGAGGATGAACCCCGGCAAGGAAGGCGAAGCAGGCGTCCCGGGCAGCGAGCCACACCTGGACCCCGGTGCAAGCCATCACAGACACGCACCTGAGTGGGGCTTTCTGTTCCAGCCCCTAGAGCCCCGAGGGGCACCAGCATCGTGCTGAGAGGCACAGCCCTGGCCACTCCCTGTCGCCCCTCTGTCCCTCGGGACGCCCGCAGCAGGTACTCAGCAGCCGGAAACCTTCTGTGGATGGACAGGTATCGTGACCCTTCTGGTCCACAGGCGCGCATGTGCCTGCAGGCAAACTGCACCGGGAGCCCCCCGAGTTGAATGTTACGGCATATAGTAGACCACCTGGCAACAAGCACATGAAGATACGCTCAACGTCACTAATCATGGGGGAAACAGAAGTCAAAACCACAATGAGACACCGTTTCACACCCATCGGGATGGCTATAAATCAACAAACAAAAACCAGAAAATAAGTGTTGGGAGAACCTAAAGGAACTGAAACCCTTATGCATCGTTGCTGAGCATTTAAGGCAGTCCAGTCACCATGGGGAATGCTCTGGTGGCTCCTCAGCGAGCCCACGGCAGAGCCGCCGTGGGCCCAGCAGCCCCCTCCCTGGTCTGCACCCACGCCCAGAAGTGACGCTGCTCTGACACTTGCACCTCCATGTCCGAGCAGCACTAGTCACAGCGGCCGGGAGGCGGCAACGCCCCAGGCGTGCACCGAGGCACAAACGGGCACGCCAAGCACGGCCCATCCGCACCACGCGTGCGGCTCTGCCTTACAAGGGGTGGAGCCCTGACGCGCGCTCCTGCGGGGTGGGGGCTCAGACGCAGCGCACTCGGGGGAGGAGGTCTGCACAACGGTCCCGGCTTCCACTTCTAGGAGGCACCGAGTAGACACGGTCACACAGACAGAAAGAGGTCATCAGAGGTGCGGGGCAGGGAGGCGTGGGGGCGTCCCTGCTCCGTTCTGCTCGGGGTGCCAGGAAGTTCTGGGTGGTGGCGATAGTCACTCGACGCTGGGAACATACTTAAGGCATCTGAACTCCAAAACGGTTCAAATGGCACATTTTGTGTTATGTCTCTTTTACCAAATACTTTAAAAATAATGTAACATATCAAAAACACTGAACACTTAAATGAGGAAATCACATAGGACGTGAGTTGGGCCTCAATAAAACAGCTTAAAAGAGTAAAACAAAGGTCGCCCGGGTGGACAGTCAGTCAAGTGTCCAAATCTTGGTTTCAGCTCAGATTGTGATCGCAGGGGCATGAGATCGAGCCCCAGGTCAGGCTCTGTGCTCAGCGCAGTCTGCTTAAGATTCTCTCTCCCTCTCCCCCTCCCACTCACGCTCTCTAAAATAAATAAATTAATCTTTAAAAAAAATAAATTAAAAACCCAAAGTACCTTGGGAGAAAACTTAAGTGTGCCTGTGGCTGGCAGGCGGGACAGTGCCAGAGAACGGTCTCGGTGTCACCGGACCTGGGCCCGGGGGAGCTCCAGCGGGGCGACCCTGAGCAGGTAACACCAGCTCCCAACCGCAGGGGCCCCGTACGCCGCAAACATGCAGGATGAAGCGAGCTGGCGTGTGGACAGCAGGATGGGCAGGCACACACGTGCTGCAGGCATGTAGTCAGCGCCTCCGCCATCGGGACGGCAGAGGCCACGCCACCACACCACCGGCTTTTCAGTCCCTGCCCCCCCCCCCCCCCGAGGCCACGAGGCAGGGGCACTCTCCAGCCCCCTGGGAGGACTTTGCTCGTTACCACTGCTCCTCCCATCCCATGAGGCCAGAAGCACACACTCCTCTTCACTTGTCTCCCCCCCACCCCGGAAGGGGGCCTGCCCACCATGGCCTTCGCTCTGCTCCCCGTTGTTGTCGGGGTTTATGAAGTTCTAGAAGCACGCTGTGGCCTCAGACCCACGGCGCGGCCTCTAAGCTGACTTCCACCAACACAAAAGCCACTAATCTCATCTCTGTCTCTCTCTGCGGGTCCTTAGGCCCAACAGAGTGATTACCCGGATCCGTCCTTCCTTCCCAGGTCGGGTACCCCAACCACTGCGGCTTGTCAAGTAAACACGCCTCGCTGGATCGGCATACTAACGACGCCTCCGAAACCGTGGTGTATACACCGCCGGACTGTTGGCCAAAGAGGAAACAGGCCTCTTCCATATTCCTCACAACTAAGAATAACGAATACCTTAGAACAGTTCAACCCTCTCCAGTTTCTCAGAGACATGAACTAGGAGCACCTTGGGACTGAAAACGATAAAAGACATTTGTTGTAACAAGTTAACAGTTTCAAAGAAGAAAAAGAGTAAGTTCCAAATAGCATACTTTCGGCGAAGAGGAGAGGCTCCTATTACCTGAGGGACGTCATCAAAGAGCCTCTGAGCGAAGTGAGGAAGCACATCGTCTACCGACTTGGCGCTGCCGAACTGGATCACCATGCCCGTGGCCTCAATGACACCCACTCGCACCTTCCAGTGCTGGTGGGAGATGCTCTGCATCAGGGGGCCAATCAGGGATTCCGACTGCATGTGGAAGTGGTCTGTGAGACGGGAGGACACCAGTTACCAGACTTGCTCTCCGCCAGCCTCGGCCCAGCCCCGCGCCACGGGCTCCCAAGAGGGCAGGCCTCCTGTGCCTTGGAACTTCCTCTCCCCACCCAGGTCCCTGCTGCGGGCAGAGCCCCCGCTCAGGCCTGCCAAGCACAGCTTTAGTGCCCCTGGCGCTGGGAGAGGTATAGGACAGGCGTGTGACCCAAACAGCACCAGAGGGAGAAGGCAGAGGGCTTGCCCCCGTTGCAGCTGGAGACAGGAGCTGTGAGAGTCTGAAGCTGCTGACAGTGGCACTGGGGGCCCGCGAGGGATGCAGACCAAAGCGGAGAAGTTGAGCCTGAGGCCGCTGCTCAAGTCCCCACATCAGGTGTCCCTGCAGCCAGACACCAGGCGCTACCATAGAGGGCAGGGCCAAGTCGCTGCAGGCAAAGCCACCCCACTTCCAATCTGTAAGGGCCTCCCAGAAAGTCTGAACCAGAATGTCTCTGCGAGTCCTGGTCTTGGAATTCTAACCTCAGTTCTGACGCTTCTTAAGACTCATCCATTAGATGGCTATCTCAGGGATGTTTGGTTGGCTTTTTAAAAAAATTTTATTTATTTATTTGACACACAGAGAGAGAGAGAGAGAGAGAGATCACAAGCAGGCAGAGTAGCAGGCAGAGAGAGAGGGGGAAGCAGGCTCCCTGCTGAGTAAGGAGCCCTACATGGGGCTCAATCCCAGGACCCCGGGACCACAAACTGAGCCGGAGGCAGTTGCTTAACCAACTGAGCCATCCAGGCACCCCTTTAGTTGACTTCTTTAACCCTGAGGTCCTCAGATCCAGGCAGGATGTTAACCTACTACTGCCCAGTGTGATGGGGATTCAGCACAGGCCCCTCACCAGGAGAGAACAGAGCAGGGAGATGGTTTGGCTTCCTTTGTCTCCTGGCCACCATACCTCCTTCTCCCGCATCCCTCACCCAATTCAATAGGAAATCCTACCAGCTCCAGGTTCAACATAAACCCCCTTTCCTCTGTCTCTATTAGCAGATTGCTCATCCCCACCCAAGTCTAAGCTAATCACCATCTAAATATGGATTAATTATGACCCCAATTGGCCTCGTTTCTTTTTTCCCCCCAAGATTTTATTTATTTATTTATTTGTCAGAGAGACGGAGAGAGAAGCAGGCAGAGAGGCAGGCAGAGAGAGAGAGAGAGAGAGAGAGAGACAGGATCCCTGCTGAGCAAGGAGCCCTATGAGGGACTCGATCCCAGGACCCTGGGACCACGACTTGAGCCGAAGGCAGCGGCTTAACCAACTGAGCCACCCAGGCATCCCGACCTCATTTCTTCTTGCCATCTTGGTAACCAATTCTCCATGAGCACCAGAGTGATCTTTTAAAAATCTGAATCTAAGCCTCTTGTGCCCCTGCTCCACACCCTTCACGGCTCCCACTGCCTTTAATGATTTCAAACCCCCCAGCAGCTGCCCCTGCCTGCCCTCCTTCCCTCCAGCCACCATGACCTCTTTTTTGCTCCTCAGATCTGCCAAGCTTATTTCTCAAAGCTAGTTTCCTCCTGACGACCGATCACGGAACAACTTAAATGTTCCGTCCTGCAGGAAACCTTCCCAACAGGACTAAGTAGGGGCCTCCTACCAATGCACCTCCCGGTCTGAGGCAGCATGGAGAGTAAGTGGGACAAGATCCCGCAGAAATGGCTACTTAGAAAAAGGGACTGTTCTGGTCAGATTAGTTGTTTGTTTGTTTGTTTGTTTGTTTTTTAAATAACGGAGAATGGATTAAAGGAAAACAGTGGAGAAGCGGCCTCTCTCCACTAAGGACAGCAGTCCAACCCAAAGAAGGAAGGCAGGTAGACTCTGTCGAGAAAGGGGTTTTGAGACGTGAAAGACTGCAGCGGTGTTTGGCGAGGGGCAGTTCCCGAAACGCACCGCATCCCAGACCCTCTTAGCAATTTCATCGGTGGTTTCCACGAATCTGCATTTTGAGAACCACCGGATGGAGAAGAGCAGCGGCAGCTTCCGGGGTCCGGGAGGAGCCCACCGCCGGCGGCCGCCCCTCCCACGCCCCCATTCCCGACCCCGGCGAGAAGAGGGCACCTGGGGTGGCGCGCGCCAGGCCGGCGGCGCACTCGCAGCTCTCGCGGCGCACGGCGGCGAAGGGGTCGAGCAGCGTGCAGCGCAGCACGCGCACCGCGTCGTCCAGGTGGGGCGCGAGCGCGGCGCCCCCCAGGCGCACGGCCAGGCTGAGCAGCTGCACGAGAGCCAGGCGCAGCTCCTCGCAGGCCTCGGGCGGCCGGCCGCGCGCGGACTCGGGGCCCGCAAGACGGGCGGCGAGCGCGGGCAGCAGGCGGGGCAGGGCGTCGCGGGGCCGCGCGGCGCGTCGCAGGCCCAGGTCCAGCAGGTGCGCGGCCAGCGCGCGGCAGCCCTCGGCCGGGTCGGCCAGGCAGCGCAGCAGGCGCGGCAGCAGCAGGCGCGCCCATGGGCCCTGGAAGGCGGCGGCCGCGGCGGCGGGATCGGCGTCGGGCGCCTCGGGCCACGCCGCCTCGAGCGCGCGCTGCAGCGACTCGAGCGCGCGCCGCCGGCCCAGCTTGCTGTCGGCCTCCAGCCCGGGCAGCAGGCGGCTCAGGGCGCGGCTCAGCTCCGCCGCCTCGGCCGTCTCAGACGTCTCGGCCGCCTCAGCCGGCGCCGGGGGCGCCGCGGCCTCCGCCGCCACCAGTGCCGCCATCTTCTGCGCGTTGCCCGTCGCCCGGGGAGACTGGCGCTTTCACGACGGCCGCGGTGCGGTTTACGGCTCCACTTCCGGTCGGCTCCAACACAACTTTATCGGCAGCTCCGGGCGCAGACAGGACACTTCCGGGGCGGGGCGGGGGCGGAGCCGGGAACCGGAACCCCGCGAGCCCCGCGGGGCTGTCTCGCGGCCCAGTCGGAAGTGCTGTCCTGAGGGAGTGAGTGGTCGAGGGATTTGGTGCGGGCAGGTGAGGCTTGCCCGTGAAATCCCAACACAGGTGGCCGACGAGGGTCGGTGACAGTTAACTGCTGCAGGCGGTGGCGGCAGGCCGCGGCGAAAGGCCTGGGCCGGGGGTGTCCCCCCCAGTTCGCGCATCGGAGTCCTGCCCCGCAGGGCTTCCGTGTGCGGCCTTATGTGGAGATAGGGCCCTTCCAGGGCTCACCGAGTTAGAAATAGGGCGCTGGGGGGCCCTTCCGAGAGGCGGGCTTTGGAGGGGCGCAGCACGCGGGGAGAACGCCGTGTGGACGCGGACGGCGGTCTGCACACCAGGGAGAGCGGCCTGGGGGAGACTGCCCTCGCCGCTCCGGGAGGCTCCCGCCCCTGCGGACTTCCGGCCTCCAGACGGAGGAAATCGGCATCCCGTCTGCCCCCCCCCCCCCCGGGAACTGATACGGGGTGGGGGGCTCCCTGATGCTGTTCCAGGAGGCGAGCCCGGGGACCCGGGGGGAGAGCAGGGAGGGGAGCGTGGGGCACATGGGTCAGGCCACCGGGGCCTTTTTCTTAAGTTAACGGGGACTGGAGGAAGGCTTCCGGGGTGAGAAGGTTGGTCCCGTCAGGTTTGCGTCTGTACCAGACTGCTCTGGCTGCTGCGGAGGAGGAGGCGGAAGGACGGACTCCGGGCTCTTTGAGGGCTGAGGCTCTGCTGAAGGTGGGGAGGCTTCCTGCTCCAGGAAGAGGTGGTGCAGACTCCCTGCTCCTCGCCCCTTCCTCCAGGTACCAATGAGGACCTGCCGGTAGTTCAGCTGTGGCTGGCCAGGGGTCTGATCGCTGCAGGGAGACTGGCTGGCTGGGGCCCTCAGGACTGGGTGGTGGCGGTGCAGTGGGTTCCCTGGGTTTTCCTGTTCTCTCTTACAGGTTCCCAGGACGGGTGCCGGAGAGGGCTGCAGCCCAAGCCAGAACTGCCTGCAGGCCATTGGGAGTTTCACGAAAGTAGCCCATGATCTTGCTGCCTCAATGTCCATGAAGTATGGCCAGGCAGCCTGCAGAGCCTTTGACCAGCACCAGCCCCTGCCGTGAGCGCACGTTCTAGATAAAGCCTGCAGAGTCGCAGTAAGTGAAGTTCCTGATGTCACTCTCCTACAGCCCTGGTGGTAAGCACGGCCCCCTGCTGCCCAGGGCCCACCCCCTGCGCCTCTTACCTAAAGCTCCCGCAAAGCTTATCAAAGTCCTGCTCTTTCTGGTTTGAATCGACTGATCCAGCCTTAGCCCAGAAACCCCAAAGTGGTCCATGCGCAGACGCCCTCTCTGCCTGCACCCTGCCTTGATCACCCCATATGCTGTGCCGTGTCCCTCCAGGACCTGGGAGTCACGAGCTTCTCTGTTCCGCTTTCCCACCCGGTCGTGGCACCCCAGGCTCCACCTAACGAATGTTCATTTAACAGGGTCACAGCACAGGCAAGAAAACTGCAAGAAAAGCCGCCTCTTGCTGGCCGTAGGACTGGGAAAGGGATCTGGTGGGGAGCCCCACCCCCACCCCACAGGATGCCCCGGCATCAAAGCCCCTGCAGGCCCACCAGCTCTCGCAGTGCGGACGAGCAGTGTCCTCTGCAGGGGCTGAGTCCATGTAGCCCAGCGTCTTCCGGCTTTCCACCTGCCGGCCAGCCGGTGCTGCCTCACTCTCCCAACAGCCACAGCAGTGCCCAGAAGAGGAAAGCAGACCAGGAAGGCATTGCCAGGGCTGTGAAATGAAACTCACTGGCACCATGAGTCACAAAAGTAGGCCAGAATCTACATGCTAGACCTAAATAGGGCAACTTTCTGCTAAAATAGCAGATTTCAGTACATCAGAAGTCTGCTACAACAAAACTCAAAACGTTGAGGACGTGCTCAGAAATCACTTGTCCTATCAGGATCCAGGAAAGCTGCTGTTTGGAGGAAAAGACAATTAACTGACATAAATGCCAAGATAGGAGTTAGAATTACCTGACAAGGATTTTAAAGCAGTCGTCATAAAAATGGCTTTAAAAAATCATTTATGAAGTCTTGAGGCGCCTGGGGGGGCTCAATCACTTGAGCATTGACTTTTGCTTTTGGCCCAGGTCGTGATCTCATGGGTCGTGGGATTGAGCCCCATATCAGGCTCTGGGCTCAGCTAGAAGTCTGCTTGAGGATTCTCTCCCTCTGCCCCTCCCCCTTGTCTTGTGCATGCGCGGTCTTTCTCTCTCTCACTCTTTCTAAAATAAGTGAATCTTAAAAAAAAATTTATGAGGTCTCTTGAAACAAATAAAAAAAGAGAGAGAAAGTTTCAGCACAGAAATAAAAACTATAAAAAGAAGCCAGATGGAAATCAGAGAACTTATCATTACAAGAGCCAAACTAGTATTGTTTCCATCAGTGGACACAGTGATCGCTATGCTTTGGATGGACACAGCCGCAGAGGGGAGACAAGAGGATAGAGTGAGGGGACTTGAAGGTAGAACAATAGCGTTTACTCCATCTGTGACAGATTAGATGGACCAGGCAGAAGGAAAAGAGCTGGGAGACCTACAGGACAGTGAGTCACGTCACCAGGGTTCTAGAACAAGAGGGAGAACGTGGGCTGAAGAGATAAAGGAAAATGGCTGAAAATGCCCTACACTTGGCGAGCGACAGAAGCACAGATTAAAGAAGGTGAGCAACCCCTAAACAAGCTAAGACCTCTGGAAACCCACACTCAGACACGTCCTAGTTAAACTTCTGAAAACTGAAGACAGGAGAAAAAATGGTAAATGTAGCCAGGGAGGAACAGTGCATCACCTGTGGAGGGACGCCCATGTGGATGGACAGCAGGCGTCTCGTCCTAAGTCACAGAGGCCGGAAGGAGGTGGCACGTTCAAGTGTTGAACGAGAAGTGAGTCCCACCAGCAGAACCATCCTCAAGAATGAGGGAGGAATAAAGAGACTTGCAGACCGGCAGACAAATAGAACCTTTGCCAGCAGACTCGCCCGTGGCGAGTGATGAGAGGGAGCTCTCTAGAAGGAAACGACAGCAGGATGGGTAAACACGGCAGCAAACACGACTGGCCATCTTTCACTCTGTGTGTTTCCTTAATCACAGCTGACGGCTAGAGCAAAAATAATAACACTGATGTAGTGCTCAGTGTATGAGCAGGAAACAGTGAGGATAATCATATCTGAGAAGTGGGAAGGGTGAAGGGACGGAAGTGGCGGTAAGGTTTCTACACTGCGCTCGATGTGACACAGTCTCCATAGCAGGGGACTCCCAAGTGCCTCGTGTATGGTGATGTTTAGAGAAGCCGCGAAGGAAACCGAACAGCAATACAAGCAAAAACGTTACGTGGAATTCCAGAGACTGTTGCAGGATCTCCCAGGGCACCAGAGAGGGAGCAAACACAAATAGCGAAATGCTAAACGGAAGCCCCGATACGTCAAAGATTACTTTAAATGTAAATGGTGTAAACACACCAGGTAGAAGACCCGAGTGGCAGAGTGAGGAGAAACTGACTGGCACTACGTTGTCTAATATAGGCTAAAATTCACTTCAGCCACAATGACACGGGTGGATTGAAAATCAAAAGAAATGAGAAAGGATATCTCATGCAAATATTAATTTTTAAAAAGCAGACCTTATTAATATCAACCAAAGTAGACTTCAGAGCAAAGAAAACTTCTCAGAAAAAAGAGGTACGTTACCTAACGATGAAGTGATCGACGAACCAGGAAGATCTAGCTGTCCCAAGTGTACGTGCTCAAACAACAGCTGTTCAGAGTATACGGAAGGCTTTATATGAGGACTTCCCTACCCATCCTCAGCAGTTGCTAGAATTACTAGACGGACACTCAGCGAGGACAGGAACACCGCCGTCAGCTGACAGCATTAATGGACATGTGAGGGACGCTCCCCCCAACCATAGCACAATACACAACCTTGTGCAGTGCCCATGGGACAGATTGCAGGAGAGACCATATCTTGGGCCATAAGACAACCTTAATCAGTGGGAAGGATTGAAATCATACAGAGTATGTCCTTTGACAAAGACGAAATCCAACTGAAAATCAGCAGAGGACAAGAAAAGCTTCAAATGTGGAAATTCAACACCAGGGTTCAACTCAGAAATCCAAAGGAATGAACTGCTGATAGACACAGCGACCCGGAGACTCTGGGGAATTATGCTAAGTCATCGTTGAAGGGTGACCGTAGCATGACTCTACGGAGATGGCGTTCATGAGAAACAGCTCCATGTTCTCTGGGGTTAGGAGCGGGGCTAAGTGTGACCATGAACACAGCTGTAGGGCAGCTGTGTATGGGGACAGTCGGTACTTAAGGGTCTTGGCGATGGTGGCTTATTTATTAATATTTATAATATTAATATAAACATAATCATATATAATATATAGTTAAAATAATTATATTAATATCAATAAATAGTAATACTTATAGGAAAGTATTGATATTTAGTAATAAATATTAATGTTTATTATTGATGACTAATATTAATATATTAATGTTTATTAATATTTAGGTGGTTTTTAAAAAAGATTTATTTATTAGAGCGTGAGTTGGGGGAAGGGCAGAGGGAGACAGAGCGGATCCTCAAGCAAGACTCCACGCTGAGTGTGGAGCCCAACTTGGGGCTTGATCTATGACCCTGAGATCATGACCTGAGCCGAAACCAAGAGTCAGATGCTTAACTGATAAGCCACCCAGGTGCCCCCTAAGTGTTGATTTTTTTTTTAAGATTTTATTTATTTATTTGACAGAGACACAGTGAGAGAGGGAACACAAGCAGGGGGGAGTGTGAGGGAGAAGCAGGCTCTTCACTGAGCAGGGAACCCAACGTGGGGCTTGATCCCAGGGCCCCGGGATTATGACCCAACCCCAAGGCAGATGCCTAATGACTGAGCCACCCAGGGGTCCCAAGTGTTGATTTTTTAACACAGTAGCAAAATATACAGACAAATCTGAACCCAGTAAGAGAAAGAATAGTGAAGGTTAGACTAGAAACTAGTGAAATAGATAAACAAATATACGATAGAGAATATCAATAAAACCGAGAGTTTGTTCTTTTAAACGGCTAATAAAATGGATAAGACTGTGTCAAGACTGGCAAGGGAAGAAAATGAGAAAGCACAAAATAACACAGGGAGTGTAAAGGGGTTAGCGCTACAGCCTGTAGGCATGAAAACACACCAAAAGGATCACATATGGCCCTTTATCCCTCCCAAGGTACATGAAATGGAGGATTCCTAGGAAAATGTGATTTACCAAAACGTACACAGGAAGAAATAGGAAGGCAGGAGAGTCTAGTACCTAATAAAGAAACTGACTTTGTGATTTAAAAGCTTCCCACAGTAATGGCTGGAGGCACAGGTGGCTTATTAATGTCAGAACGCTTACCTGGGAAATGACTCTCATCCTAGACTCTTCCCAACCACAGAAGGTGGGAATGTCTCCCAACCCCGTTTGTGAGGCCGGTGTCACAGTGACAGGGACGTTACACAAAAGGGATGTTACTGGTCGACCTCTTTCATCGGACACGAGTACAAAAATCCTAAACAAAATATTAACCAATTCAATCTGGAAATAAGGAACTAAAAAATACATTGAGTTTACTCCAGGAATACGAGGTTAACAGGACATAAGAAATTACCGTAATTGACTGCATCAAGAAAAAAACTGAAGGAGAGAAATCACGGGGTCGTGAGGTAGGTGCAGAAAGAGTGATGCGAGGTGACAAGTGTCCAGGATAGCAGCTTAGCGAAGGAGGACCGGAAGGCGCATCTGCAAACGCCCCATCAGACGCGGCGGCCGGGTTCCAAAGGAGCTGCTGACGTCTCTCCCACGCCGGTGCACAGATCCAGCCTCGCGTGGGATCTGAGCGGGCCTGCAGACTCCCCCGGGCCCCCCACACGTGGCAGAAAGGGTGCCGAGCGGTTTCTCTGCCCAGCATGGAGGAGAGGGGCAGCACCTCGCACCCGTGGGGGGGAGGCTATCACCAAAAAAACACAACAGGAAACCACCGAAACTAACAACTATTGGCGAAGACAGGAGAAAGTGGAAGCCCGTTCGCTGCTGGGGGGGAGGCGAAGCGGTGCAGCTGCCCCGGGAGAGAGCCTGGCGGCTCCTGGGACGAGCAAGCCTTGGGCTCCGGTGGGGCCCAGCAGTTCCATGTCCCGTTAGGCCACCGGATACTTGCGCACCCGTGCTCCCCGCAGCTGAGGGGCGGAAGCGTCCCCAGCGGCCGTGGCGGGTGACGGAGAAACAGTGCGGTCGGTCGCACAGTGGGCTCTCCTTCAGCCTTAGGAGGGAAGGAAGGGCCAACGGGCTGCGAGGGGCACGGACCTCAGAAACGGGCTCAGTGAGAGAAGCCGGACACCGGAGACCGTATCCTAGATTCTCCTTCTGTGAGGCCCCTGATGGGGACACAGTGGCTGGGGCGGTGACTTTCGCCTGGGAATTCTAGATGCCAGAGGCTGTTCCAACGTGGGAGAGGGCAGAGCCCCGCCTCAGCGAGTTCCGGGAGGAGCTCTCGGACCCCTCGCTGTCCCCGTCCCCACCGGCCTCCCCGGAGGAGGGTGTGTTCCAACTCTCTGAACCGAAATTCTCTCTGTTGGAGCCAAAATGTGACGCAGCTGTCCAAATGCGTATCTCGGCGGAGACAGAACTTCCTCCACTTTATGAATACTAAGGAGCCGGGGAGGGGTGAGGAGAAAGGGATTTCTAAGTCTGTTCCAGGTTCTTGCTTGTTCAGTGTTCTGGTGACATAGATTTTAAAGTGTGTCATTTAAGTCAGTGTAATAAAGTGATTTGAACAGATAGCATGTCGTTGGTTCATTCATTCATTATCTCATCCAACAAGTATTTATGGGGTGTTGGACATTTCCGGGCATCCTGGGAGGCGCTGGGACACAGTGGTGAGTCACAGCCAATGTGGTCACTCCTCACATAGCTGATGGCCAGGAGGGGAGGTCATTGACCAAATCGTGACACCAACGGGGCCCTCGAGCAGTTCGACATGGGGCAGAGGGACTCTGGAAGTGGGGTCCGAGGCCCAGGAGCTCAGCGGACACTGAGGAAGGGAATGCTGGTCTAGGGAGGGAAGGGGAGGGCGGGGAATGTGTGACCTCGGTTGGCTTGAAGATGTCACTGACTTTGACCTGTCCAGAGGGGGCGAGTCAGGAGGCAGCGGGAGGACCGGGGGTGGGGTGGGGTGGGGGGGGGGGCCTTGGGCAGGACCAGAGTTCCTTTGCAGAACCCGGCAGTGACTCGGGGCAGAGGGGGAGCGCAACGTCGGGGGCGCTCCGGGTCTCTGGCTCGGGAAACTGCACAGAGGGCCTGCCTCTCTCGGATGCCCACTGGGTTGCCGCCATCCTCGAAGGGCGGGAGCGTCAGTTCTGTGGCTCGCGGGTTTGCAGAGTCCGTGGATTCCTCCGGCCGCCCGGTGCTGCGGGGACGGTGGTTTTAGCTCCGTGGCGGAAGGCTGGGGCCTCGCTGGGAGGCAGCAGGCGTCCTTGGCTGGGGGCTCTAAAGGCACCCAGTGCTGCATTTTAAATCTAGCCTCAGGATGCCTGTGTTATCACTTGCTCTGCGAGCCGCACAGGCCCGCCAGGGAAGCTGAGGAGGGAGTTGGACGCCGGGTACTCGGAAGCCCACTGCCCTTGGGCCCTGCCAGCTGGGCCTCGTGCCTCATGAACTGGGAGCCTCAAAGACTCCCAGCGCCCTGGGGCCCCGGCGTTCGGGTGGAGGGCTGCGGTTGGCACCTGTTGTGCACGCATTCACGCATGTGCCTGCGCTCCGTGTGCCCCCATCCCTGTCTGGGGGGGCGTGAGGCCAACTCTCCCCCACCACTGGCTCTCACTTCCTTGGTACCTGGTGAAACCGTCCCTGAGCTTTTGGGCAATTCTGTGGTGTGAACTGGGCTCTTGATGTTCCCAGTTCAGTGTTCAGTGCTCTTGGCTGCAGTTAGTCAGCGGTGACTCTCCCGGTCCCCCCCAGGCTCCCAGAATTCTGTTAAGGTCTTCTCTGGGTCCTTCCAGTCCTCGAGAGCTTTGCCTTCAAACATAAAATCCCTTTGGGGAGCCTAGCCAGTCGGTGACCTCCGGCCCAGGTCATGATCCCGGGTTCCTGGGATTGAGCCCCGCATCGGGCTCCTTGCTCAGTGGGGAGCCTGCCTTGCCCTCTGTCCTTCTCCACTTGTGCTTTTTGTCAAAAAAAAAAAAAAATCTTTAAAATGTTAATGTGGTTTGTGGAATGAAAATAATGGGTGTCTTGAATTCCCTTGTCTTTTCCAGGAAGATTTTGAAAACTTAATAGAAAGAAAATTACTCTTGAATAGGTAATACGTACATTTGGCATTCAACTGGCAGGGCACTCAAGGACCCGGTCATTTTAGGACTGCTGCCCTCCCTCCCCCTCAGGCCCCCTCTGCCCTTCAGGTCTGTCTAGAGGTGTCCTGTGCTTGAATCCACATAAATCCATGTGTGCAGGCTGAAAACTCACCTCTTCTTTCTTTCCCTCCCTTCCTTCCCTCCCTCCCTCCCTTCCTTCCTTCCTTCCTTTCCTCCTTCCTTCCTTCCTTCCCTCCCTCCCTCCCTTCCTTCTTTCTTTCCTTTCCTCCCTCCCTCCTTCCTTCCTTCCTTCCTTTCCTCCCTCCCTCCCTCCCTCCCTCCCTCCCTCCTT
>CM052805.1:33717247-33737915 GCA_028533885.1 Nasua narica
TCCTCCTTCCTTCCCTCCCTCCCACCCTCCCTCCTCCCTCCCTTCCTTCTTAGAGATTTTATGTATTTATTTTAGAGAGCGAGCACAGGAACGGTGGGGAGGAGCAGGGGGAGAGGGACAAGGCTCAGCCCAGAGCCGGACGTGGGGCTTGATTCCACGACCCTGGGATCATGACCTGAGCTGAAACCAAGAGTTGGACACTCAACCGACCATGCCCCCAGGCGCCCTGTGAGGCCGCCTCTCCATCGGTCGCATACACACCAAGTTTCATACTGTGTGGCTTCTGTGTTTTTTCACTTAGGAACATCTGGCAGAGACAGGCTAGGGTTGGTTCAGACACCGCATCCTTGTGAACCGTGGGGTGGGGGGTGCTCCCCCGTCGGCAGGCGCTGCGGGGCGGCTCACCCGGCCCTGTTGATGGGCCCATAGTTCTTCCTCCCTTTGGCTACTGCACGTGTTTCTGTGCCCCGCCCCCCGCAGGCAGGTAGATACATTCCCCCTCAAGCAGAAAAATGCACCGGTTAGGGATGGTCACCAGAATATAGAATTTTTATCCCGTCGTCGATAAACCTCGAGACACCGGGGTCGCTGGGCTGTGTGTGACTCGGTGCGGAGGTCCTCCGCGCGGGGACCACCGAGGCACGTTTGGAGCCGTGTTGGCGAGGCCTGTTCCCCGCGCCCTCCCCGCACAGACCTGCCCGGGACCCGTGCCGGCCTCCCAGGCGGCCCGGGGCCCCTCTGCATGCTTTGAATTTGCACTGTTCTTGGTTCGCGCGAAGCTGGGCGTCTTCCTGCCGAGGAAATCGGCCCTTTGTGACAGGATATTGTGAAGCTACTTCTTGGTTTTGTTTTGATTTTGAACACGTGAGAGTTTTTGTGCACCAGGCTTTCGTGTTTACAGAATATGCGGATTTTTACGTGCACGGCCCCTCGATGTCCTGGTAGGACTAGAAAGGCCTCCTGCGTCCCGAGATCGTGCGACATTTCCCAGCACTGCTGCCCTTGCTTTGGTATTCAAATCCCAGATCCATCTCAAGTTTATCCGTAGGAAGAGGCACAGATGACTTTTTTTTTAGTTCTCCCCAAACTAATTACTGAATCATTATTATCCCCACAAATATGCAATGCCGCCTTTATCACATACAAAATCCCTGTAAATATCGGTTTGGGTTTATTTCTGGATTCTTCGTTCTGATCCCTCAAGGTCTGTTCGTTCCTGTGCCGGATTCATAACATTTTACTTCCTTTATCCCTATAATGTGTTTTCACGTGCGGCCTTGCTGAGTGCCCGCCACCCCCGTCCCAGTCTGACCAGACAGCGCTTCCTCACGGCTCCGGAGGCTGGTGTCCCGGATGGAGAAGCCGGGCCCTCGGCCCCGCTGCGCAGCCCCCTTGCCGTGTCCCCGAGCCGCTGCGGAGGGCCCCGGCCCTGACCGACTCACCCCACACGGGGGTTGGGATTTAAGCAGCAGTTTTGGGGTGACACGGCGCTCGGCCTGTGGCACTCTTGCAGCGGTTTCCTCCTCATCCGGCGCCACCCCAGACGCGGGGCTGGGCCTCCCCCCGGACTCCCCGTGACAGCTCTCGGCAGCTGCCTGACGGTCACCACAAACTTAGGGGCTTAAAGCAACACACGCAGAGAACCTCGCGGTGTCTGCGGATCGGAAGTCGGGTCCCCTGGCCGCTACATTCGAGGCAGCACCCGGCTCTCCCCGGAGGCTCCACAGGGTGTCTGCTTCCGTGCGAGCTCTTGGGACACCGCCACGGAGGGCCACACGCCAAGGCCACCCCAGGGAGCATGTGTGATCAGAATGCGCTGTGTACAGGGGCAATACTGCGGTGAAATTTTGCATCCCAGACCCACCTGGGGAGCGGTGTGAAAGCTGGAAATTAGCAGTGTTCTTATGACGGCTCCCGCAGCCTCCTCCCCGGGAAATTGCTCGCCGATGGCCGTTTCTTCGGACTCATGGGGCTTGAGGGGTGGTTCCCGCCTCTCTCCTGGCCTGCTGTTTCTCCGTAGCTCACCTCGGTCTTCCCCTGTGGCCTCGTCTTCGGCATCCCTCCAGGGGCCTGCCCGTGTGTCCCGGGGCGGGACGCAGAGCTCTCCCAGAGGAGCGGCTGTGGCGCTGACAGTAGTGCCCACCGGTGCTCGTAGCCCCTGGGCCCCTGCGGCGCGCCCCTCCCCGCACCCCGGGCCTCAGCCGAAAGCTGCACTCGAGCAGCGCCCGCCTGTTGGACTGAGGTCTCCCAAGATTTGGAAGGGCCCGCGTGGCGCTCTTCCAGGAAGGTCCCGGCACCCCGTTGTCACCCCAGGCCTCTGTGCTGCTCTCCGCATCAAGCCTACGGACCCCCGCAGCTCTTGGGGAGCACCTGCCCTGAGCGCTACAAAGCCCGGGGAGCCCCGCCCCTTCTGGGGGTGCGGTGCCCCAGGGAAGTCCTCCTGCAGAAGGAACACTCGAGCGGAATCTTGGGGAGTAAGCTGGAGTCGGCCAGGAGTCTGGGGGTGGGTGGTGGTTGGGAAAGGATGCTGCTTTGAAGCTGGGTCTCTGGGAGGCTTGGCTGCCCAGGTTCTAGGGGTGAGATGAAGCCCCCGGGAGCTGGGGGATGTGAATGCCTCCCCCGGGGACACAGGACGGCTGAGCACATAGGATGGTCCTTCCCCGGGGCACAGGGGACGTTCTCAGACGGGCACAGTTTCCTGGGTAGCCTGATGGCAGCGGTGTGTTTTTGGTGGAAGGATGTGGCTGCTTGGACACCCTACAAAAGCCAGGGTTTGTCACCGTCGGGGGGAGGGGGAGGCGACCTAGCCGTGAATGCCAGCGTGGCGGAGCCCAGGGCTTCACAACCCCGTGACGTTGTGAGCTCTGTGAGGCACGTTCCTACCCTCCTCGGATGAGGCGCTGGCTACCGATTGTCCAGCCGGCTTCCCCGCTGACCCCGGACCCGCCCACACTGAGGGCAAGGGCAGGGGAAGCAGGAGGGTGTTCGCAGCTTGTCTGGTTGCGTGACCTTCACCGGCAGGCAGGCAGGAGGGAGTGGGGCCGGTGTCAGCCCTGCTGCAGGGGCGGGCGGGCTGGGGCCGTCCGTGCGATTCAGGGGGCAGGTGACTGCAGGACAGCGGGGAATGTAGGCTGGGTCATCGTGGGCAGGGGGTGTGGGAGAGCCGGGCAGATACCCGCCCTTCCCCCAAGGCCTGAGCTCCCTCTGCCCTCTCTGGTGCTGAGACCACTCTGTGGAAAGGGTGGGGACCCCCAGCTGACGGAGCCGAAGTTTCTGCCGCCACCTGCCGGGATGGGAGCAAAGCATGCCATGGGGCAACAGGAAGAAGGACAGTCCCCCTTTCCGCAGGTCTGGGCTTATAGATTAGGAAGTCACCCCAGGGGCTCTGCGGCCTCCAAGGCCTCCTGGACGCTGGAGGATGATGGGAAGGATTCATCATGACCCACGGATCTCCCACTGGGGCATGGGGGGGGGGGGGTGGCGCTGGAGCGCTTAACCAAGAAAAGGAATTCAGCTCCCCTCTCCCTGCGCTGGCCTGGGGCCCTTGGCCACCCCTTCCCTGAGCTGGAGGGTGGGGGCCTGCAGACAGGTCCAGGCACCTGCCTGGGATCAGCAGTGGGGGGTCCTGGCCATCACCCTGAGGCTCCATCGGCTGCAGCAGCCTGGAGGAGCCATCACATGGCCTCCAGTGGAGGGGTGAGGAGGTGTGAGTAGGTGGTGGAGGGCAGTGGTGGTGGTCCTGGCCGCCTGTGCATGAAGACCTGGGGCTTTGTCCACCTCGACGAGACCCGCGCAGGCTTGCTTCAGGTGTGTGGGTCGCTGGGAAGGCCAGGGAGGGGTTGGGGGAGGGGGCGCAGGGGTAAGCTGGCGGGGAGGTCCGTCAGAGCGCAGATGGAGGAACGCTGAGGGGCAGGAAGCGGAGGAGGGTGGGGGGTGGGAAGGCCCAATGCGGGGGCGGGGAGGGGGCGCGCGGGAGGGGACCCGGCCAGGCCGGGTGCAGGGGGGGCGGTGGGGGTGGGTCGGCGCGGCGCGGCGCGGGGGCGGGCGGAGGGCGGCGCCGCTGCAGTGCGGGGACCCGCTCGCCCGCCGTCCCCGCGTCCCCGTCGCGTCCCCGCGCAGCCTCCTCGGGCTTCGGGCGCCGCGCATCCAGGTACGCCGGGCTGGGATAGGGTTGCGTCGGGATCCCCGGCCTGCGCCGGTGAGGGGCTGAGCTCGTCTGGCCAAGAGGCCCCGGGAAATGCGGGCCTTTGGGGAGCCCCCACCCCCTTGGCCGAACTGGAGCCTGCGGCGCAGTCGTGGAGAAGCGCAGAGGCCGGGGGCTCAGGGGCCGGAGGCGCGGGGGCCTGGGGAAGGGAGGCAGGGGCTGGGAGCGCAGAGCCCGTGAGCAGGGCGCGCAGGGACCGCGGGCGCGGGGCCGGGGGGAGTGGGCGCGGTCTTGGGGCCTTCCTGGCGGCCGAGAATCCGGGCCTGGGTCCCCGCGGCGCGCAGCCCCGTTCCTGAGCCGTCATTGTGACTTAGCTGCGAACGTGGGGCTGAGAACGCGCCGCCCCTGTCATTGTTCTCCATGGACCATCCTTCCAGAAGGCCCCTCAGCTGGGTTTCAACTGTTTGCCTTGTTTTCTTTCTGTTCTGCCAAGCAGGCTCCCCGACCCTGTAACAGCACCTCTCCGTCTCCCTGGTTCCCACAGTTGTCCCTAAAAAGGGAGGAGGGATGGTGGCAAGTGAGACCACATAAGAGCGCGGCTGGGCGCCCCCCTCCCCCCACACCGTCTCCCCCTTCTGGTTTCTCGGAGCCCAGGGCTTTGCTCAGCCCCAGCAGTCTGTTTGGTCCTCCTCAGAGCCCCAAATATCTGTGAGGTAAGGCTTCCCTGCCGTCACGTTAATGGCTCACCCAGCCCCTGGGGAGGACAGGCCTGCAACAGAGCTCACCGGATGGGACTACAACGGCCCACCTTGGGGGCCTGTGGGGTGCCGCCTCCCCCAGCGCCCCTGTGACGTGCATCCCCCCCCCCCAGGCAGGTGGAAGCAGGGTCACCATGGCGTCCCCGACGTCCTACCAGGCAGAGGAGGACGAGAGCCTGAAGGGGTGTGAGCTCTACGTCCAGAAGCACAGCGTTCAGCAGGTCCTCAAAGACTGCATCGTGCACCTGTGTGTCTCCAAGCCCGACAGGCCCATGAAGTTCCTGCGGGAGCACTTCGAGAAGCTAGAGAAGGTCAGTGACGGCCGCCGCCTGCTTTCTCCGGGGGGCAGGGGTGCTGGGCCAGCCGCGCCTCGCGCCTGGCCCCCAGGCCGCTGTGCTCCCTCTTGCAGGGAGTGTGGGAGAGCAGTCCTCCGCGGGGGCCTGACCTTGCCCCAGGCGTTTCCAGGCTCGGCCATCCCAGTCACAGATCCCCTCCGTGCCCCCCACCCAGGGGCAGGCCCTACCACATGCGGAAGAGCTGCTGGGGCCCACTGAAGGTGGGGGAGGGGGACAGAGATGGGGATCGGGCGCCGTTAGGTGGCACTGGCGTTTGGGATGGAAGAGCATAGCTGTGGTAGGGCATGCGACGGGGGGGGGGGGGGGGGGAGGTGCGCATTTGAGACCAGATTCCCCGGTCGGGATGGCCCCTGGGAGGAGGCAGGCGGAGGCGGAGGAGAATGGCCCTCAGATTCGCGCAGGGTGGGGAGCCCACGCCCGTCCATGCCTCTGGTGAGGGGAACCCCGACTCATTCCCCGTGAATGACGCCCGACACCCCTACCTGGCTCATTGGTGGGAGGACGGGCTCAGAACTGAGCGTCTGAGCCCCTTGGCCACCTGTCCCCCGTGGCGGGCCTCTCCCTCCGTGGGGTCCAGCTCCCTTCCTCCGAGAGGCAGAGCCGGCCGCAGGGTACCTGTCCACGCAGCAGCACTCCGAAGCGGCTGTCGGGGCCGAGGGAAGCACGCGCCCGGGCCGAGGCTCGGATTATCCGTGGGGACAGGCGGCTCTGAGCCCCCAGAACATTAAGTCCCTGAAAGCCCACAGGTGTCTGCTCTGCGCTCACGCCGGCTTGTCCCGCGCATTGCCGCGGAGTGTTTGTTTTGGGGGCGCAGGAAGGCCCGTTGGCTCTGGGTGCGGCGGAGCCCGGGGTCTTGGGCCCCAGGAGCCGGCCCCCCGGGGGAGGGGCGGAGTCCCAGGCAGCCCCCCACCCCATGAGGCTGGCCGAGTGTCCAGGAAGCCTTCTCAGCGTGGGCGACAGCAGGAAGCGTGTTTGGGCGGCCCAGTAAAGCCCCGGGAGGGTGTCGCTGGGCCGCACAGTCCAGCGGGGCTGGCCCAGCCCCCGGGGTGCAGCCGCCGGCGCTCAGGCCTCAGTGCGTGACTTCTTCCCCGCGGCCTGTTCAGAAGGTCCAGACCTGAGGGGTAGAGTGGTCCCGACCCTGTGGAAAGCACAGCCTGAGGCTTCTACCCGGGGCATCCCCGGTCCTTGGAGGGTCGCCCTTTCCATGCCAGGAGGAAAGCGCCCGCCCCGCCCCGGCGGACCCTCCTCTGTTCTCTAGGACCTTCCTCTGCACGGGCGCGTGTGGATGTGGCGGGGGGGCTTTCCGGTCTGGGTCCCCTCCTCAGCGCCGTCCGTGGGAAGTCTGCGGAGAAGCTTTACCGGGTGGGCCGTTTTGAAGCGTCTGCGTGGGTGGCGCCCGCACCCCCCCTTCCGCGCTCTCCTCAGTGGCCTTGTTATGGTGTCTGTGGCCACAGAACCATGTGGGGTCCCACATTTCCCTTTATTTGCATTGTTCTGTGTTCGATGGTTTTCAGGTTTTTCGTTCTCTTGGGAAGACCCCTTGAGGCCAAGGAATGACTTGCGGGAGGAAGAGCGCGCACGCAGTCGGGGCGTGCGCGCTGGGGCCAGAGTGGGGCTCGTTTCCGTGGCCCAGAGTTGGAATGAGCTTGTGGTGCCCCCACCACGCGGAAGTAGTGCTATTTTCCCGAATCCGCCCCCACACCCGCTTCTCTCCCAGTTGTTCCCGGGCTGACTCGTGGATACGGACACACGGACACGCGTCTGGGCCGAGCTGGAGGCTCCGCCCCTCCCACCTCCCCCGGGACCAGCGCCTCCCCTGGACGCTGGCTCTGGAGGGGCGGGGTCTCACCAGGGGCCAGGCTAAGGCTCTGGTCTTTAGTGGAAACGAAAGTTACGCTGTGTGTCGCTTTTGGAACTAGGGGACACGTTGGGGAGGAGACCCGGGGCCACTCCCCTCTCCCGGTGGAGTTCTTTGAACTCAGATACCCTGAAACGCGTGCTCCGGGGTGTGCAGCTGCCTGGGTTGTGACAGGCGTGTCCGGTTGTCTACCTGCCTCCTGCCCTTGCTGGCCAGACCGTCCGGCCCCTGGATCCCCTGGCAACCGCTCAAGTGTCTACAGCTCTGCGTGTTCCAGAACCTTCCATCCGGGGAGGCCTACGGCACGTAGCCTTTGAGTCAGGCTTGCGTCCCTCCTGGGGGCATCTGAGCCTCGTGCAGGTTTTCGCGGGGCCCGAGGGTGGTTCCCCCGCATACACGGATCGCCGTCTGCTCCTCCCCGCCCAGCGGAGGGGCCTCTGGATCGCTTCCGGTTTCTGGCAATGACCAAGCCGCTGTGGGCATGTGTTTGTCTTACAGACTTTTGTGTGAATGTAGGTTTTTAGCTGGAGGCAGAGTCTGGGTGGTAGGGTAAGCGCACGTTTTCCTTGGGAACGAAGGGCCCGGTGGCACCGTCTTTGTTCCAGCCGGCTGCGGCTCTTGGCCCCAGGATTGCCAGCACTTCATACTGCCCGCTTCCGAAAACTTGAGCCATTCTGACGGGTCTGTGGGGCCCTTCCGCAGGCTGCCCTCCTCATTTCCTCGTGACTGAGGACGCTGTCTTTCATCGGCGGGTCTCTTCGGGGAGGTGCCCGTGGAGGTCTCTGTCTGTGCGTCTTGCCAGGCTCTTCTCTTCCTGTTGGGCTGGGAAACGCTATATGTCCTCACCTCACACCCTCACCTACGCGGACGTGGGCCTGTGCCCGTCCTCGCTTTGCAGTCACCTTCCAGTCCGTCATGGTCTGTCTTCTCACCTGCTCGCCAGTGTCGTCATGGAGCGAAAGTTTCTGCTTCTGAGGTCGGGTTTATCAGTGTCTGTATTTATTAACGAGTTGAGCTGTTGCGTGGAAGTTCGTGGAGGAGCTCTGCACGGATGCATCCATCAGCCGGCCATGCCCCGGGCCTCGCCCCCTGCCTCCCTCTGTCCTCACGGGAGCTACCGACCTCTTCCCGTGTCGTCCTTCTTCAAGACTGTTTCGTCTGCTGCTCTCCAGGTGTGTTTAGAGTGATCTTGGTGCGATGGACTGAGAAATCCTCTCGGGATGTGGAGTGGGCTTTCACTGAGCACACAAATCAGTCCGAGGAGAACCGAGAACAATCTCGCATCTGCAAGTTGGTGGACACGGGGTAGCTAGCTCTTCGTTACCTAGGTCTGTGGTTGCTCCCGTCTGTGAGAGAGAGGCTTTCGTTTCCTGGGGCGCCTGGGTGGTTCAGTCCGTTCAGCATCTGCCATGAGCCCAGGCTGTGGTCTCCAGGGTCTCCGGATGGTGGGGTCGAGCCCCGGGTCGAGCCCCACGTGGAGCTGCACGGTGGGCTCCACACTCGATGGGGGGTCTGCTTCTCCTCCTCCCTCTGCACCCCACCCCCACACATGTGTGCCATCACCTTCTCTCTCTCTCAAATAAATAAAATCTTTCACAAAAAACAGAAAAGCTTTCATTCTCAATATACAGATAGTTTATATGTTTTGGTAGCTTTTGCTCTTTCATTTTTTATTCTATTTTCAGTGGTATTCCTTTGTAATTGGTAGGCTTTAGTTTTGCTGTTTAAAGATTTATGTATTTGAGAGGAAATCGCGTGGGGTGGGGGAGGGGGAGGGGCAGAGGGAGAGGAAGAATCTCAGGCAGACTCGTCACTGAGCTCGGGGCTCCCCATGGGGCTTGACCCCACGATCCTGAGACCCTGAGGTCATGCCTGAGCCGAAACCAAGGGTCGGTCGCTCAGCCCGCGGACCGTGCCACCCAGGCGCCCCGATAGGCTTTGCTTTTTAAAGATTTTATTTATTTATTTATTTATTAGGAAAGAGAGAGAGTGAGAGAGAGCAGGTCAGAGTGAGAAGCGGACTCCCCATGGAGCTGGGAGCCCGATGTGGGACTCGATCCCGGGACTCCGAGATCATGACCTGAGCCGAAGGCAGTCGCTCAACCAACTGCGCCACCCAGGGGCCTGGCTTTGCTTTTTAGAGCTGCTTCAGGTTCCCAGAGAAATTGGGCAGAAATCGAGAAATTGAGTACAGTGTGCTCACTCCCCCTTCCCGCCCGAGCCCGGCCCTGCGCACACGGCTCCCGTTGGTAACGCCCCACCTGCTGTGCCCTCGTCACACCTGGTGAGAGACGCCGTCCTCAGCTGTAGCCCAGGCTTGGCCTCAGGGTCCCTCCTCGTGCCTGCAGTCCTGTGGGTTCGGACACACACATGATGCCGAGTATCTCATTCAAGCCTTGCGTGGCCTCGTGCTATTGCCCTGAACGTCCCTGGTGCGCCCTCCCTCCGACCCCTGACCTTTCCTGTCCGGCAGCTCCCCCTTCCCCAGAATCCCGCGGCTGGAGCCTCTGCACACAGGCTACTGTCACTTAGGGATGTGCGTGTCCTCCTGCCAGGAGGACCCACGCTGCCTGTGCACCGAGCTGGCCTCTTCTTCCTGCCGCCCCAGAGCCTCCTGCCCTGTGGGCTCACCGTCCACCCCCCGGGGTGGGGGTCCTCACATTGGGGACACCGCCGGCGGGGCCACTTCCCTCCCAGCATCTCGCTACTCCTCCAAAATGGGGATTTCTTACTTGTCTTACGTTTGTTTTTATTTCCAGAAGGATTTTGTAACTAACGTTAGGAACCACAGAAAAGAACCTTTGCGAGGAAACTCCTTGGCGACCAAACCCTAGATGAGCCACTTGCCCCCTTTCCCACGCGTGTGTGTGTGCATCACACTTTCAGTGCGCTTGTGAGGTCGGCGTGAGCCCAGGGGTGCGCCCTCGCCCTCCCTGCCTGCCAAGGAGGTGTGGCCCCATGGCAGACACTTCTGCAGACCGGGAATGGAGGGCCCGCCATGGGCACCGTGTCCGGGCGCTCTCAGGGACACAGCTGTGGAGACCCGTGCCGACCGGGATCCGTGAGGGGAAACATGAGCCCGAAGCCACAGGAGGGGCCTCCGCTCCTCCGTCCGGGGACAGGTCCCCGGCGCTGCTGGGCCCAGTGACCATCAGACTGTTAGAGCGGTTTTCCAGAGAAGGTTTAAAGCTTCAGAGCTCGCTCAACAATGCAAAGAAAGGCTGACTCCATGTTTGGGGAAATTTAGAAAGTAGAGAAAAGGATAAGGAAACAAAGCTGCCTCATCCGCTCTCTTGAGGGAGACCCCTGCGTCCCCGTGCGCCCTCGGAGGGAGACCCCCGCATCCCCGCGCGTCCTCGGAGGGAGACCCCCGCGTCCCCGTGCGTCCTCGGAGGGAGACCGCGTCCTCGGAGGGAGACCCCCGCGTCCCCGCGCATCCTTGGAGGGAGACCGCGTCCTCGGAGGGAGACCCCCGCGTCCCCACGCATCCTTGGAGGGAGACCGCGTCCTCGGAGGGAGACCCCCGCGTCCCCGCGCGTTCTCGGAGGGAGACCCCCGCGTCCCCGCGCGTTCTCGGAGGGAGACCCCCGCGTCTCCGCGCGTCCTCGGAGGGAGACCGCGTCCTCGGAGGGAGACCCCCGCGTCCCTGCGCGTTCTCGGAGGCGTGTTTACTGAGCTGCTGCTCCCACTCCCCCTCCCACCCGCGGCGTGAAGTCAGTAACCTGCTATATGTCATTATCGAGTGGAGACCCTCTTCGGAGTAGTGCAGGCCTGCAGGGGAATTGGGCAGACGCGCAGAGCTGTCCCCGCCCCAGGCACCCTGCCTGGCCCTGGGATGACCTCCCTGACCCCTGTGACCCCCACCGCTGATGCGCAGTGCCTCGGGCTGGCTGCCGCTCGCTGAAGTCCGCGGCTTGCCCCAGGCACGGTCTCCTCCGGGTGTGCGCATTTGGGCCACGACGCGTCTCCAACTACGCTATGACACAAATCCACCACGCTCCACCCCATCGCCTCTCCCCCAGGCCCGTCACCCCCCTCGGTCACCATCCCCGCAGTCCTGCCTTCTCGGGGACGCCCCCCCCCCGCAGGAATCCACAGTCCGGAGCCTGCTCAGGAACACGCGTGTCAGGGTCCCCCGCGGCTTCCAAGCCCACGTCTATGCAGCACTCGAGTGACCGTCCACCGTCTGCACAGCCTCTGGTGGGGGTGACCGTCCCCGACTCCAGGGCATCCCGGTCATGTCTCAGTTCACGCAGTGTGGGTAACGCTGCCGTGGACATCTGTGCGCAGGGGTCACGCGGACCCACGTCGTCATCTGGAGTAAACACCGAGGCACGCGGCCACTGGATCGCACGGAGAGCGCGTGGTGGGCTTTAGAAGAAACCACAGGCCCCTCCCGACGCGGCCACGCTGTTCCGCGTTCCCAGCAGCCACGCGCGAGGGGCCCCGTGGCCCCACATCCCGCCGGCGTCTGCTGTGACGGTGTTCTGGCCCAATGCCGTTCTGCCGGGGTGGGGGGGCTCCTCGCTCTTCTCCTCTGCGGGTCCCTGAGGACGCACCATGGGGGGCATCCGCCTGCATGGGCGTTCGCCACACAGATGCCCCGCGTCCGGGTGTCTCTTTCCTTGTATCTGAGTTTGAGAGGTTGGTGGTTTTTTTTTTTGTACACTTTGGACACGAGTCCTTTATTGAATGTGTGTCCTGTAGATTTTTTTCTCCTAGTCTGTGGACTGAGTTTTCATTCTCTGTATATGATTCAATTCCTGCTTTTGGTTTTTTAAACCAAACTTTATACGATCCTATAAACGACCCCTAAATGCCACTGAAAACATGATTTCACCGAGCAGAGATTCCCGTTGTGCAGATGTTTCTAAATTGACTTAAGGAATTTCTTATTGCTACTTGAATTAAAAAATTTTTAAACATTGCAAAGAACATTCTAGGGCCTATATCTCCTCATCGCCTCTCATTGCTTCCGTGGGATGTATTTTAAGAAATAGAATTACAGGACTTGGACATACACACGGATTTGTGAAGCTGGCTCTTGTGCAAAAAGGGTTTATCCATTCTCACGTTTATCCACGGATCCTTGCTGAACCCCTGCTGCAGGCCGCGTGCCCGGTCCCGATGCTGGGCTCGGGATCTCCAGCTGCACCCCCCTTTCCTGCCCTCCCCCCGATGTACGCCATGCCCAGCCGCGCGAGGCAGCAGGTCCTGCTCTGCTCTGGTCACTACTGAGTTCTGTTCTATCTGGATTCCCTCCGTGTGCGATCAGGCAACCTACAAGATCCGGGAAAGGTGTGTGCAAGTCAGGGTTTTCCGATCGAGCACAGGGTGGGACACCTTAGTTAAAGGGATCCCCTGGTAAGTTTAAATCTTTTTTTACTCAAAAACTATATTCTTTGATCATCATCCAGTAGAGATTTTTTATTATCATTAATAGAGCAGTGACCAGAAAAAAAGGAGGAAGCCAGCCTCCCCAAATACTTGGAAACCAATAACAAGCTTCTGCATAAATTATTGAAGAACGCCGTTGTCGTAAAAAATTATGGAAATAGCTGAAGAGAGTGACAAAGTGTCCTGTTATCAAAACTTGCGAGTTGCAGCAGAATCTGTCCTTAGAGGGGGAAATGACTGCTTCGCCAGGTGCCGCCAGCCCGGTACCTAGTCCTTTGTGGCTCATGCTGTTGTCATCCCTGACTTTTCAGCTGTCTTCCCTGTTAGATGGAAATCTTCACAACAAAACTATGCCTTTTTCTCTGTAGACAGAGGTGTTGGACAAGTCATAGAAACCACAGGTTTCTCTCCTCGCCCTGCCACTGGAGGTCGAGCACCCCTGGACACGGCCCTTGTCCTCTCCTGGCCCCGGAGACGGGGGTGATGGCCGGGCCTGCCTTCTGCTCTCAGAGGCTGCAGCGCCGAGAGCGGGGCTTGTGGTCGGCCCGGGGCCGGCACCAGCCACCCCTGCCCAGGACACTGTACATCTCCAAGTATCGCCACGTCCACTCGGTCGGAGGGGACCGGGTCGAGGGACTGTCTGCCCGGGGGGAGCCCAGAAATGCTGACCGTGTGCAGCCACTCGGGTGTCTGGCCGCCGCCCAGGATGCGGCCTCTCCTCCTCTGGGGTGTTCGGGGCCTGTGCACGGGGTCAGGCTGGCGTGGCTGACTGCCCCAGCTGTGACCTCAGGCAGCGCGCCCGGGCGTGGGGCGTGAGGGAGGGATTCTGCGGTCCGGGGTCCCAGGCACGTGGGCTTCTCTCAGGAGCGGGACCTCGGGTCCAGGCAATCTCCCCACGCCCCACCCCTCCGTGGCGGAGAATATTCCCTTCTCAGGCCGCGAGTCTGCCTTTCACCCCTCGTGCCGGAAAAACATGGTCAGAAGTAACCCGTGCCCGTCATTTCCGATCCAGGGAGCACTTGGCCCTGGGGGCAGAACGGGGACAGTCCCTGGAGCTGCGTTAGGCGTTCCTGGGGCAGATTCTGGCCACGGAGCTTTCTGGAAATGCGGTTCCCACACTGCTATTGCGAAGACTCCTCTGACCCTGTGCCCTTGACCATCCTGCAGCTCCAGACAGCTCATCAGCGTGAGAACAGGACGCAGGAAGGGGGCTCTGGAAAATTAGAGGTTTTCCTGGAATCCTGAGGGGGAGGGGAGGGGATGCCATCCCGTTTCCCCCTTTCCGCCCGATGCCTCCCCGAGTGGCCTCGAGTTTTGAAGCCTCTGGATCCCGCTCAGTTAGGCCCTTGGCTGCCCAGCATGGAAAATGGCCCGTGGCAGGACGGCGATGTCCGCGGTCTCAAGAAAGCAAAGCCGCAGTGCGCTTCCCTCGTCATTTACACCATAGTATGAATTAGGAGAGCGTCATGCTGCTCTCGGAGCTCACAGGCCACCTGGGAAACGTGAACTAAGTGCCGTTGGTGGAGCAGGAGGGGGTGCTCTGGGAGGTGGGACGGCGGGAACCCGGGAGGAGCCGTCAGTGGGGGGGACTCTGTTTCCTCCCTTCATGTTGCTGTCGGGCGACCGCCGGGTAAAATCAGGCAGAGGAGGTTGCCCCATGTGGGTGTGTGGGAAGGTGGTCCTTGTAGGCAAAGGGGACAGAGGCCTCGTCCCGTGCGTGTGGGAGACCGGTGAGGGTCTGTTTGCCACGGACCCCCACGCCAGCCTGTGGTGTTCCCCAGCGTGCTGGCCCAGCTGGTCGCCGGACTGCTCCTGGGACGTGGGGACGTGGCGGCTGGAGGGGCGGGCGCGGGGGGCCCTGCCTGTCGGGCAGTGTGGGTTTCTTCGCACTGTTGGAATCTTGTGCCCTCTGCACGCGGGCACGGTTTTTAAAGCAACTACATAACGAAGGGAAGAAAGAAAAGAGACCTGCTTTCCATTTACGTATCCACCTGGCGTTTCCTGCATGTGGGCCGTGAGGGACACGGGGGTACGGGCCTGAGTAGGGCAGACGCAGCCCCTGCCCTTGTGGGGAACTGCCTGGCGGGGACCTCAGACCTCAGGCGCCTGGTACCCGAAACGTCGCTCGCGGTGAGGGTGGGCAGAAACCGTCCGAGCCGGCGCTCTGGGGGGCCCAGTTGGGGGGAGAGACGGAGGTGCCCTCAAAGCCGGGTCTCTGTTGGGCACGGAGGGAGGAGGGCTGGGCAGGGCCCCTCGGCCGCACCTGTAGGTGGGCAGGCCGCGTTGGCTGCTACTATCAGGCCTCCCATGTCTTCCCCCACAGGAGGAAAACAGACAGATTCTGACACAGCAGAAGTCAGACTCACATGACGAGGAGGTCTCCCCAATCCCACCGAACCCCGTGGTGAAAGCCCGCCGCCGCCGAGGGGGTGTGAGTGCCGAGGTCTACACGGAGGAGGATGCCGTGTCCTACGTGAGGAAGGTGGGGCTCCTCCCCCTCCTCACCCCGGGGTCCCTGCTCCCCCCGTCCTCAACCAGGGATCCCTGCTCCCCCCTGTTCTCACCCAGGGGTCCGTGCTCCCTCCCTGCCCTCACCCCGGATCCCTGCTCCTCCCTATTCTCAACCCGGGGTACCTGCTCCCCCCTGTCCTCACCCAGGGGTCCCTGCTCCCCCCCAACTGTCCTCACCCCGGATCCCTGCTCCCCCCCAACTGTCCTCACCCCGGGATCCCTGTTCCTCGCCATGCTCCTTTCTACTCTGAGAGAGGCTGTGGTGGTGGCAATGTCATCGTTACGGTCACTGCCTGCGGGCCTGCGGGGTGTGGGTGGTGGAGACTGGCGTGGGGATCGTGTAACCCGTCCTCCTGGCCTCCTGGCCCTGGACACTAGAGCCTGGCCTCAGAGCCACCCGGTGGGGGTTCCCTCCTCCACGTTGCTGTTCCTCGCTGTCCCTGCCTTGGGGCCAGTGCCCAGCCCTCTCCGGCCACGGCCCTGCAAGTGCGCCTGCGTCGGGACGCACTCTGGAGCGTGAGAGCCCACGCGGTGTTCCTGCGGGCACCCGCATGCGGGCTTGGCCTCCCGCCTCCCCCGGGCCCACGGGGCCTGTCATTTCCTCCCTGTGTGTTTATATCCTCTAGACAGACCCTCACTTTCAGTTTTTCTCTTGGTATTTGTAGTTTTTGATCTCTTTTGATCTCTCAAAGTTAATTTGGCAAAATACGAGTAATAAGCAGCTCCCCGTGTCTGTGAGCCCGGGGGCCGTGACGCTCGCTCCCTCGAGGGTGTCCTGGAGCAGGTGCCGGCAGGCTGGTTCCCCGCGGGAGCCGCGCCCTCTCTCGCGTCCTCCGGTGGCGAGGACAGCGGGCTCTCGGGGATCTGTCCCTGGGGGCGCTAACCTCGCCGGGCCCCCCCTCAGACGCCACAGCTGGGGACAGGGCTCCGTCCCAGGTTTAGGGGACAGTCGGCGCAGCACACAGACCACGTTTCCGGGCAGAGTTGAGGGGTCTCGTGCACACGCGTGCGGGCGAGCCGCCGGCCGCCCTGTCTGCAGGACCCTCGGGGACGCTCGCAAGTCCAACTGCGGCTTCCCCTGCAGGTCATCCCCAAGGACTACAAGACCATGACGGCGCTGGCCAAAGCCATCTCCAAAAACGTGCTGTTCGCTCACCTGGACGACAATGAGAGAAGGTAGGAACCCGTGGGACGGTGGGGCCGGGATCGACACTCCTCCCTGGGCCTCGCGGGTTGCCGGCCGGAGGGGACACGTGCCTGCCTGGGTCGGGCTCTGAGGCTTCTGTGAGCCCTTGTCATCCACAGACACCTCTGGGCCTCGAGGCCAAGTCCCGCGGCCCCCACAGGCCCCAGGAGTGGCCGTGGGGGGCCGGCTTTCCAGGGAGCGGCTCCCCACATCCGTGAGGGCCTCAGGGGCCATGCTCGGGGAACTGAGACCCTACAAATGGTTGGGACACTGTCCTAGGCTGTTTTGGGTTTACACGTGTGCGTGCATTCTTGTCACAGCGTGGGGTTCACAGCCCGCAGGTTGTCCCGCTCACGGGGGTGGGGGGTGAACGTCCGTCCGTCAGGTTCTTGTGGTTTGTCGTTCCCGTTTCCACAGAGCCCGGCCCCCCGCCCAGGGCTGCGTGCGCGTTTTCACGGTCACCGGCGTTCCCACGACCGCGGCTGTCCTGTGCGCTCCCCTTCAGTCCCGTCTGTTTCTTCCCTTAACTTAAATCCCTCCAAGCGGAGGAAAGGCTGTGTAGGCTTTTAGTTTTTCTCTCTTGTTTCTCATTTTTGGCGAGTTACAGTTCTCGGTTTGATGACCAAGCACGTGTGGATGGTGGAGCTCGGCAGAATCCAAATGACTTGCAAATCCTTGAAACGAGGAGAGACCGTCCCCTCGCAGCCTCGTTCTGTGACGCGGGAGGGCCCTTCCGCGTGAGCGTCCCGGGCATGTGCAGAGCGCTGCCCCCTGCGGCGGCTGCGGGCCTGTCCGCCTCCCCCTTTCTGGTGTTGCCAGGAGGCTTACGGCTCTGGGACGGTGCGGCGTCTACGCAGGATGGGCCCCAGCAGCAGAGCGGCTGCGGCAGAGAGACGCGGCCACAGTCTCGGCGGGTGTAGTGCGTTTTCACGGGCCACCAGGGAAGGCTGCAGGTGCGTCCAGAGGGCTGGTGCTCTGGGGCCTTTCCCGGGGCCGGGCCGCTTCTGGAGGCTCCGTGGCAGGGTGCGGCTGGATCCATGTTCCGGGACGTCTCGGGGCGCGTGCGATGCCCACCCCCTGGAGTCACACGGGGGGATGGGCGGAGAGGCCAGGTCTCCGCGTGGGCCCCCCACAGCGCCCGCACCCTGGCAGGGTCTTGCCGTGCTGAGACGCTCAGGATTCAGCCTCCGCAGTCCGCAGCTGCAGTCCCGGGTCCTTGCAGGAGGGCCACGGGGAGGTTGCTCCGAGGAGGAGAAATCTTGTGACCACAGAAGCGGAGACGGGGCAAGCTGACCTCGGGCCAGAGGCCACCAGCCACTCCTAGAGGCAAGAGTGGCTGGAGGGCTCCTTCCTGGAACCTGTGAGGGCACAGGGCCTTGCGGCCTCTCGATTTCCACCTGCTGGGGCCGGTTCTGGGCTTCTGGGCTCCAGAACGGGGAGACTGAACGCTTCTGCTGTTCCTAATCCTCCTACTGGAGGCGTGAACCTGGCAGTTACGGTCTCTGCCCGCTGGTGGGGCCAGGTGACTCAAGAGCTGTATCTTTATGAACTCAAACGTCAACATCGGTAACTCCGTCTAGATTTAGACCCGGCTCCTGACGAGGTGATTCTTTCACACGGATCAAAGCCCAAAGGTGCCAGGGGTCCAGGGGGAAAGTGAGCTGCATGGAGGTGGCCCCAGGACCCTGGCTCGTCCCTGGGTCCCTCTGCAGTTCCCTTTCTGTGGACAGACTCCCCGCTCTCAGGCAGGAGATCAGATGCTCCCCACGGTGGCCACACAGACCTCTGTCCATTCTTCACTGGGTTTTGGTGGTCAGGGAGCAGACGGCTATGGGTTGTGCCTAGGTCCACTGGGGTCCTGCTGACGTGCAGTTGGGTGCCAGCCTGGGGGAGGAGGCGCCCCCCTGGGTAGACAAGAGGACACAGCGGCTCGGGCAGTGCAGGTGGACTTTGATCTCAGAGCCGGCCCAGAATGTGTACCTGATCTCCACAGCTCCTGGTCCCATGCCTGCCTGGTCTCTCTCCAACAGGCGGGGCGCTCCCCCGGGTCAGGCCCAAGCCCGAGGGCAGGGAGGGAGTTTAGGGCACAGTAATTCGGGGTCTTTACCTCCCAGGGACCCTGGGCCTTGGCTTCCCTTCCTGTTGCCGGAGCCACAGGGAAGGCTAACCAAGCAGCATAACCCCGGCGGCATCACGGAGCTTGGCAGCCACGCCCTCCTTCAGAGTCCGTGTTCTGACGGTCGCGGCCGGGCGGGTGAAGCGTGGGGCCTGTGTGTTCACCAAGGCCCAGGCTCCTCGGGCCGTGGGCCGGTGCCGTCCTGTGTTTCCACCAGAGATGTTTGGGCCAGCCGCGGGGATTCTGTGCTCGGGGAAGGAGACCGAGAACGGGCTCCGCGGCGGCCCCCCCTCCCCCGACCCCCCGGTCTCTGCGTGTGGCTTATGGCTCCGCGAGCGGCGCCCTCGGTGCCCCCGTGGTCTGGCGGGGCTGCCTTCCTGTTTGATGGTGGGGGGTCTCCCACTGTGGGGGGTGTGCCCACTTATCCACTTACCGGTCAAGGGACACTTGGGCCGTTCTCCCCTTTCGGTGGTTGTGCAAAACGCTTCTGTGAGCATGTCTATCGGAGACTTTGGGGTGCGCGTGTCACTTTCCCAGGAGCCCCCAGACTCCGCTTCCCTTCCGGCCCCACTGAGCTTCGAGCCTCCCCTTCCATGGGGCCCACGCGCCCCCTCCGTGGCAGCTGTGCTTGAGCCCTTTCATGGCCCCTCCCTGGCTCCCGGGAGGCAGGGCGGGTGCAGGGCCGGCGTGGCCTGGGGGCGAGCTGATCTGAGCTCGTGTCCAGGAAGACTCTGTGCGCGGGTCCCGTGCCCTTGGCCCCGAGTTTCCAGAGTCACATGGTTCCCACAGCCTCGGAATTGTCTAGATCTCGGAGCCAGGTGGACGAGAAGTGCAGGAAGCAGATGGTCAGATTGAAAATTCCTCTTGGCGAGGCGGGCTTGGGAAGAGCACTTTTCTGCCGCAGGAAAACTCACTTTCCATATTGAGACCCTGAGAGGATCCTTTTTCTGGCCGCGGCCTCTAAAGAAATAGGCGGATGGCTCAGGAACCAGGCTCCGAAGGGAGCGGGCCGGAGACAATGTCTCTTGACCTTTCACTTGATGTCCCCTGCACGGCGTCCAAGTTCTTTGCTTTTTCAGTTTACTAGAAGCAGGGCTCGGCAGCCCGGGCTATGGCTTGGGGCACATTCTTTCCAGGTTCGCAGAGTGCCTGGCATGCCTCCCCCAGGGGTGGTGGAAACGGCCCCCCTCTGTGCTCCAGTGGGGTGAGCGCCTTCGTGAGCTCGGAGGTGACGCAGGTGGCCACAGGCGGGAGGTCTTGCCCTGGTCAGGTCACGATGGCAGCTCCCCTTCCGTGTGTGCAGGGTGCCCCCACAAGCCGAGGGGGGGGCTTGTGTGAGCTCCCTTGTGCTGCAGATGTAGTACAACGGGGCTGTGGGGGACGGCTGCTCTCCCCCCAGATGGCCGCCTTCTCTCTCCTAGGACTGTGGCCTTCCCGGGTGACCCTTGCTGGAGGCTTTCCCTGGCCCGTTTCCTCTCTGTAGGTAACAAGGGTGTGTCTGCTGCCCGAGTGCCACACCGCCTGTCGCAGCCGAGAGCCAGGGTTCCAGCAGGAGTCCCTGGGGCTCCAAAGCCTGTGCTCTCCCTCCCCACTCCTGTAACGACAGGTCACGTGCCCCTGCAGGAGGTGGGAACACGGGAGAGCAGGTGATCCAGACATGGTTGCCGGGGGGTCCTGTGGGGTCCGGGGGTGAACTGGGACTGCAGGGAGTGGGCTCTGGCTTGCCGGGTCTGGGGAGCCCCATGGAGGACCAGGAGACCCCGAACATGCTGTGTCAGGTCAGAGATGTGTTAAACACATCCATGCCCAAACTCACACCAGTGCAGGTACACACACACACACACACACACTTTCCTGAACACAAATGCACACTCACGCACACATGTGCTACAGAACTGAATGTGTGTTAAAATGTCTTTTGGAAGGAGACCATTGAATCGTGTCATTAAGTTGTGTAATGACGTTCTTTGGGACTCAGTTTCTTTAAGTGTCAAACGAGAGTGATAAAATCTACTTTGAGGGTTATAGTGAAGGGGAAATATAGTAATGTTCATGGGTGTATCGTTGTCTCCATCCCACTGTCCCCATCCCCATCATCCCTACCATCATCCCCCTCATCCCCATCCCTGTCATCATATTTCCGTCTTCTTCCTCCTCCTCATCACCACTATCATCCCCATCCTCATCATCCCCACCATCCCCATCGTCCCCACCATCATCCCCACCATCGTCCCCACCATCGTCCCCACCATCATCCCTATCATCCTCCCCACCATCCCCACCATCATCCCCACCATCGTCCCCACCGTCATCCCTATCATCATCATCCCCACCATCATCCC
>CM052805.1:33738415-33755938 GCA_028533885.1 Nasua narica
GGGGCTCGTCCCCGTGAGGATGGGAGTCCTGTCCCGCTGTCTCAAAGGCTGAAGTGTCGCTGTTCCATGGAGTGACCCCAGCCCTGTCTTGTGACCTGCCCAGGGGCAAGCAGACTGACCCTCCTTCCCTGACGGCTCCCGGTGTCCTTCAGCACGGCTCCCTGACGTCAGGACCCTAAACACACACACTGTGATCTTTTCTAGAACCTTCCCCGTTTGCTGCTTGTTTTCCTTTCAGCGACCGCCGGCTTGACTCCCCAGGGATTTTGTTTTGGTTTAAGGGCATAAACGCAGCTGAGTCTCTCCAGACAGCCGCGCCTGTGGACTCTGCCCTCCGCACGGAGCCGCCCTCTCTCTGTCTGCTCCCCGAACCGCCCCCCGGGTGGGGTCCGTGTCAGGCGGCCGAGGTGCGCTTTCTGAAGGCCCCTCCGAGGGGACGTGCGGGCCTGGAGAGCCCCGGGGCGGCGGCCTCTTTCTGGGGGAGCCGCTGTGGCCCGACGTCCGGGTGGGGGTTCCGGGAGCCTTGGAGGGGGTTGGCCCGGGACTTAGCAGCTGCTGGGGGTGTCCAGGAAGACACACTCAGGTGTCTATTGTGGGGAACCCACCGGCGGTGGGGGGAGCACACGTGGGGGGGTCAGGTCGGCCCTGCTGAGGAGGGGCCTGTGGTCGTCCAGAGCTGCGTGGTGTGTGCACGTGTGTCCCTGTGCGAGTGTGTGTGGGCGTGCGAGGCGTGTGCGTCCTTTACTACCAGAGAACTTCTTACGCTACTGTGTCGTGTGAGCCGTTTAGGTGACTGTTAGTAGAGACGACTGCAAGGTACTATTTTTACAAGTTCTTTTATGGTCGGGGAAGCGCAGACGTGAGCCGTGGGGGCGGGAAGAGTGTGACGAAGCGCGGTCCCCACTCCCGCTCGGCGCCGCTCCATCGCCCTCCTGCTCCCCAACCCTGGAGCCCGCCGCCAGACGGCCCTGGAGCCCGCCGCCAGACGGCCCTGGAGTCGGCCGTCAGACGGTCCGGCCGTCCCATGACCGCCCCCCCCACCCCGTGTTGGGCCTGCGCGTTCCGGGAGGCGTGGCTCTGCTCGCGGGTCACGCCCGGTGTGCGTTTCTGGAGCAGGGCGCACTCCTTCCCGTGTTGGATCCGGCCTCCTGGGCGGGCAGTCCCCTTGCGGGGCCGGTGCTGTCCTGGGCGCCTGGGGATCGTGCCCCCCAGAAGCAGGAGGGAGCCAGGCCCCCCCGGAACCCAGCTCGGGCTCCACGTGCTGTCCGCGTCGCTCTCGAAGGCCCAGCGTCCCCGGGCCGCGACCGGTGGGCTGACAGCTGGCCGGCCTCGTCCTCCGGGAAGAGCAGCAGTTGCTGGGAGCTGAGGAAACAGAGATGATGTGTTTCGACTCCAGGAGCAGCTGCGGGGACGGCTTGCCTCGAGCTGTCAGCGGCTAAATTCCCATTTCCAGACCGTTTCCAGACCTGCCCGCCGCACGGCCTGTAACCCTGTGGCGCCCCTGCCCGCGCGCCCACTGTGAGACTGCCGGCACGGAGCCCTCCCGTGGCGGAGGCTGGGCCCTGGTCGTGGCGGAGGGGAGGCTGGGATGGGCTCCTCAGTCATCCTTCAGTCGTTCATTCCTCTCTGTCGTTCTTCCTTTGCCGGTTCCTCCTGCGTTCATCCCTCATCCACCCAGGTTCCCCTGACCTTTCCAGACCAGGTTTTTTGTTTTGTTTTTTTAAGATTTTATTTATTTGTCTGAAAGAGAAACAGCACAAGGTGGGTGAGGGGGGGAGGCAGAGGGAGAAGCAGACCCCTCTGAGACGAGAACCCGATGCGGGACTCGAGCCCAGGACCTGAGCCGAAGGCAGACGCTTCGCTGACTGAGGCGCCCAGGGGCCCCTTCCCTGACCTTTTAGAAAAGGCAGTTTTCTGAAGACTGGTTCTAGGGCTGGGAAGGCATCACTGTCTCGGGAGTTGGTTTCCCCGTGAGTCTGTTGAGCAGGGTTTCCTCCCCACTGTGGCCCCGGTGAGCCCTTGACCTGCGTGATCTCGTGCAGGTCTCGTAGGGACCCTGTGTGGTCATCTTAGTCTCTGTCGGACTTATGGGTGAGGAAATGGAGTTCACAGGTGCGGTGGCCTGTGTGGGGTCCCAGAGAGGCCAGGCCAGCATCCTGCCGGGCCCAGGGGGCTCTTCTCTACCCTGGGGCTGGACGTCAGAGCTGCCAGGCTCCCTGAGCGTGGCCGTGTGCCCTGTCCTGGGCAGGGGTGCTGTGGGCGGCCAGGAGCAGGGAGGTGGAGCTCTGGCTCCTGCCCTTGAGAAGCCCTCAAACTCCAGGCCCACGAGGATTTCAGCACCAAAAGGGGAGAAGCCCAGGGAAGCTTCCAGAAGGTGGAGGGCTTGGCCCACACTCCGAGAGGCGGCAGTGCTAGAGACCATTGTGGTAGTAAGCGGAGACTGAGTCATGCGGGGGAGCCGGAGGTGTCCAGGGAGAGCCTCTCGGGACGACCTTGGGCTCGGGCCTGGCCTTGCTGTTTGCGGGCTGTGTGACCTTGGCGGACGACACAGCCTCTGTGAGCTTCGGGAGTGCTCCCTCTGCCTGGGAAAGCAGAAGCTCGCTCCCCTCACACTTGCTCCTCAGGACGCAATTCTGCATCGTTCTAGGGTGGGCGAGGGTCTCTGCTGGACACGGCAGCCGGGGGAGGCCTCTTGGGGAGCCAGGGAATGTTTCGACCCAAGGCCTGCGACGCGTGAGGATCGGGAGGCCCGTTTCTGGTCGGACCGCCAGGGCAGCCTGGGTGGTGGGAGGTGACCGGGTGCGGGGGACAAGAGGGTGGCCCGGATCCTGCCTTTCTGCGGCCTGTGGTCTTCCAGCAGGACACACGGACCCTGGGGTGCCAGCCCTCCAGGGGCCACTCACACAGGGTCACAGTCCTTGGTTTCCGCTTCCAGATTTGCATCTGGAGATGTGTTTGCAGCCGCCGTCACCTCTCCCTGAGCCTTCCCAGGCTTTACTCTCGGACTTGACCCCGTGTGGGAGGGCGTCTTACCTGGGTGGGTCGCCCGGAGATGGAGAACCCTCAGAGCCTGTTTTTAAGTAAAGCCTAAAACACCAGTGCAAGTATAGAACCTCCAAGTGAGGGGCAGTGGGTGGTTCCGACTCTAGATTTCGGCTCCTCCGGGCTCTGTGCTCAGCGGGGGGTCTGCTCTTCTCTCTCTCTCTCTCTCTCTCTCTCTTCCTCTCCCTCTGCCCGTCCCCTCGCTTGCATGCCTGCTTTCTCTAAAATGAAGAAATCTCTTAAAAAAACCCTTCGAACGACATGTTTCTAAAACAGTCGTAATCTTTCAATTCCGTATTTTGTAAAAAAATGTTAATGTATTTTTGTTTGGTCAGCCAATGTTCAAAAACACTGTGCTCGGCGACGTCTTGTTTTCGGGAGCTGGTGAGTGGCCGCCACGGCGTTTGGGCACTCTGGAGAGACAGGGCCGGTGGGATGCAGATATACAAGAGGTGTCTATTACAGGAGTCAGTGCGTGTGTTTGAGCGAGCTGAGACCCGGGAAGCCAGCCATCCGGGGACGGGAGGAGGCAACGTGGCAGCTTGCGCGGAGAGCCAACTCCCTGCTCCCTTGCTGTCCCATCTAGACCCTCAGTGGATGGGGCGGGGCCCACCCGCCTCGGGGAGGGCCGTCTCCCCCCAGCCCTCTGGCTCTGGTGCTCATCTCGTCCAGAAGCACCCACGGCCTGGTGAGAACCTTCGGCTGGCCGTGCCGTGTCCCAGGCAGCGGGCACGGACCTGTCACACTGTGGGTTCATAGTCACCGGCTCTGGGTAAAGACGGTTGGGCAGGGGGTGTGCGCCGCAGTCACTCACTGGGCCGCTCGATGAACGAACAGACGATGAAACACTTCAGCTGCTAACCTAGAAGCACTTTCCCTGTTGGGGAAGCATCGCGGGCTGCGACCCGGCAGGCCACCCCATCCTAGGCGGCGGTGAGCTTAGCTGATGGGCCTCCTGATTTGAAGCCCCTTCCTCTTCCAATCAGGCCGGTGGCCCATGGACGCATTTAGTCTTGGTTTTAATTTAGTTTGTTTAACATGGCTTGTTCTTAATTACCCGGGGCTGCGATGGCCTGTAGTTCGAAGCTGAGCATCTCACGGAGCAATTAACTCATAATCAATTTTATGTGGCTCGTTGTGAGTTCAGGGGTCCAGGCCGAGAAAAGGGCCATTTCCAAGTGATGCCTTCACGGAGAACAAGGTTTAATTGTGTGGAAATAATGATGATTCTGTAGGCAGCCCCGTTCGGGGAGTGTTTTGCTGCTCTTTTCAGTGATTTTGTAGCCGTTGTTAGCTAGAGGGTAAGAAGGAGGCAGCGGTGATCCGGGGCCCACTCCGGCCGCCGTGGCGCCCCCTCCACACTCGGATCTGCAGAACCGGAAAATTCGCGAACATCAGATTTCCACCACCTGTCCAGAAACACCGAGACTCAAGGCCGGGGTCGCGGGCCTTGCTGGGTCCGGCGGGAACTTGACCACGGCTGGCCGGCGTCTGCCCTCCCCGGTGTGTCTGTGGGCAGACGCCACACCAGATCCGCGTCCCCGTCTGCCGTCTGGGGCTGTGTGGCGACGTCACGGGGCCTGCCCAGGGGTGGGAAGGAGACACTGCACCTGAGCACACACGGCCTGATGGCCGTCCCCGCGTCCTCGGGACGTCCTCGCACGTGACACCCTCCACACGCAGGAGCCGTGGCCGCATTTTCCAGCCTTGGGGTCATGACATTGCTGTCACCACTGTGTCGTTACCACGAGCCAGAGGCGAAGTGGAGGGTGCGGCCCTGCCCCAGCTCCTCTGGCCGGAAGGAGGCCTGGTCGGAACAGCAGTGGTTTCCTGGGATGAGTGGGGAGCTCCAGTGTCGCAGGAGGCTCGGTGGAGCTTGCTTGCTTGCTTGCCTGCTTGCTTGCTTTCATGATTTTATTTATTCGACAGAGAGAGAGAGAGATCACAAGTAGGCAGAGTGGCAGGCAGCGAGAGAGGGGGAAGCAGGCTCCCTGCTGAGCAGAGAGCCCGATGTGGGGCTCGATCCCAGGACCCTGAGATCATGACCTGAGCCGAAGGCAGAGGCTTTAACCCACTGAGCCACCCAGGTGCCACCAGTGGAGGTTTCTTTCGAGAGTTCTGTGCAGGCGAGACCCTGAGGACACTGATCGGAGGGTTCAGTCCAATCAAGAACTCAAGGTCCGCTTGCAGAAATCACCTGTTTCCATATATAAGCAACGACCTCGCGCAAACAGAGATTCAAAAATCGTTACGGTCACTCTAAATTGAGTGAAAAGCTTAGGTAGGGGCTCCACGTTCGCGGGAGAGGTGTGCTGAAAATTGCAAAACGCTGAGGAAACAAGTCAAAGAACCCTAAAAAAACGGAGAAACGTCCTTTGTCCGTGGGTTAGAAGACTCCGCATGGTGAAGGTGTCGCTTGCCCCCAGACTGACCTTTGGGGTTTGTGCAATTGCTAGCAAGACCCCAGCGGTGTTTTGGGTTGTGCTGGAGCCGGTGTGGGAAGGTGCAGAACCAGCAGCGTGGAAGCAACCTTGCAGAGCAGCCATGAGATGGCTCGGTGGGGTGCAGACGCACGGCCCGCGGGGACCCCAGAGGAGCCACACTGCCGCGCCCAGCTGGCCTCTGGCAGAAGCAGGAGAGCGACGCAGTGGGGGAGGGGAGGCTTTCAGCGCGGGCCTCCACCGAAATCTCCCATCTTATTCAGAATTTAACTCAAAACGGATCACAGACTTAGCGTAGGGCTGTGAAACTTGGAGGGACAGATCTTTGGGCCCCAGGACTGAGCAGCAGATCCGTGAAAGGAAAATTGATAAACCAAGTTCCTCGCGGTTGAAGCGTTTGCTCTCTGAAGGGCCCGGGGCAGAGGGAGGACGACGGACCTCGGGTGGGAGGGCGCACTTGCAAGCCACTGGCCAGGACGAGGACGAGCGTCTGGGTCACACGCAGATCTCCCGAAGTCGGCAACACGAAACGAAGATGTCTGCTGAGAAATTGGGCAGAAGACGGGGAGACCCTTCCCCGAAGACGGGAGCACACGCAGTTACGTGCAGACCGCCAGCGTCGGGAGATGGGGTTCCACGCGGGCGCCAGGCGCCGCACCTGTCTGGTCGCCCGGAGGAGCAGCAGGCGGGGCCCCGCGAGCTGGTGAGGACACAGGGAGGCGGGGTCATGACTCGGGCAACGTCACATGTCACAGCCCGGAAAACCAGGCCTGTGACTGCAGCCGCTCTCGGGCGTCCATCCCAGAGCAGTGGCGGCAGCCCAAGTCCAAACAAACATCAGTGCGTTTATTTTCGCTTTTTCCATTTCTTTTCTTTTTAAAGAATTTATTTATTTGAGAGAGCATGCGTGCGCACAAGCAGGGGGAGCAGGACGCAGAGGGGGAAGCAGGCTCCCCGCTGAGCAAGGAGCCCGACGGGGGACTCCATCCCAGGACCCCCTGATCATGACCTGAGCCGAAGGCAGACGCCCCCCAAGCTCCCGGCAGCTTTATTTGTAACAGCCCCAAACGGGAGAGCCCCCCTAGTGCTGCGCACGGGAAACTGAGGGACAGTGGGCATTCTGGGTCTGCCGTCCATCCTGAACAGCCGTGAGCGGGAGGATCCGGCCGCCTGGAGTCACTGTGCTCCAGCCGTCGAAGGAGGGGTTGGCTGGGGAGGGGGAGGCCCTGGGACCCACCCCCGCAGCAGGAGCCTCGGCGCCCCATGGGGAGGCCCTGCCCCCTGCCAGGCACTGTGCCTGTGAGCTCGCTTCTCTATGGCGTGGCTTTCCAGGTGGGGAAACTGAGGCTCAGCTTGGCCTGTGGTCAGCCTGCGGGTGTGTGACGGATTTAGACCCCCTTCCTGGCTCCCAAGCCCAGCAGCCTCACGCCCCTGTGCACTGAGCTCCAGAGAACCGAGGTCCCAGCGCTGGGCCTTCCTCTGCCTGCGGCACCGTGGCGGGAGCTGGGCGTTTCCCCGAGCTGTGCCAGGCATGGGTCCCGGGGGCCTCGGAGGTGGCAGACACGGCCCGCGTGTTCTAGCGCCTGGGGGGCGGCCTGCGGCTGCCAGACTTGGCCCTCGCGGCTCGGGTGTGCCGGGGCACCGGCGTCCGCACGGCCCCCCGCGGCCCCCTCAGAGCCGGCTCAGAGAGGGCAGTGAGGCCGGCGGGTGTGGACGCACAGCCCGTCCTGAGTCCGGGAAACCCCCGCGAGCAGGGTCCCGGCTCGTGTCACTGGAGTGTGAGTGGCCTTGAGCGTCCCCCGTGGGCACGAGTGGGGGCGGTCAGAGGGGGATCCGCACGCCGAGGAATCGGTCACGGATGTGTCACGCCCCCCGGCAGGGTCCAGGATCCGTCCCGGTTTCCGAAGGGCCCAGAGCAGTCTTACAGCTTCCCGTCCGTCCGAGCTTTGCTCGTCATTACATTCCTGTCACTCATTTTTGGCAGGAAAACCACCCCATCGCATCCCTGACCGAGTCAGAGGGGCGCAACTAATTTAAGCGGCGTGCGGACCCCAGGAGCCCCCAGAGGGACATCTCTGTGGGCTCGGTTCCGGCCTGGGCCTGGTCGACCCTCGGGGCAGGTGCGGAGGGTGTCCCACAGTAGGGTGAGCCCCCAGGGGAAATCCTCCGACAGATTGTAGGTTCGGTGTCCCAGGAAGTTTTGGTGGCCCGTGGCCCTGTGTCCGTGTGCCCTGTGACCCACAGTGGCCTGAGCCTCAGTTTCCCCCTGTGTGATGGACGGAGCTCTCAGGCTGGCCCCACAGCCGTGTCGGGGTACTCAGCTCTAGCTTCTGCACACCCTGAGACCCCATTTCCCACCCCAGCATGCCGTGCGGGGACCCCGGCTCGGGGGGCGTGGCCAGGTGAGGCGGCGCCGAGACCCCCGGGCAGTGTTCCCGCTGTGCATTCGAGCCCGCCTCTGGGTCCACCGGCCCCTCTGGGGCTGCTCGGGACCAGGGACCGGGGACGCGGCCCACACTGGTACTGGAGGCCACACGGAGGGGCGGGCCTGCCTTTCTCGTCTGCCCTCGTCGGGGTGGGGGTGGCAGGCCGCTCCGGGCACACCGCGACCCCACGCCTGCGGGAAGAACCGCACGCACACCTGTCATCCGTGTGGCTCTGGGCAGCTCACCTTGCATAGGCCGGGGAGGCCCGGCCCCCCGAGAGCTCTGGAGCGGCGGCCAGGGCTCGGCTTCTGCTCTGGCCCGGGCATTGCATCCGTGTCTGTGGGGCACCTGCCTGGGGCTCCCCTGTTCCCTGGGCAGAGCTCACGTAGGAGAACTGGCCGCACGCTCTCCAGTCCTCCACACTGGCCTTGGTGCGCCGTGGCTCTGGGCCAGCCGTGCCTTCTCGGGGCCGCGGGCTCCGTCTGTCACTCTGTGTGCGGTTCGGGAGAACGTGGGCTGCCGTCGGCGTCCGGCCACAGCGTGTTCTGTCAGACCCACGGTGCTTTCAGACTCGGGCTCAGCCGTCACCGCCATGTGGGAACCCGGGGGTCCCCGCCCTGAGAAGTGACGAGGGAGGAGGGCAGCGTGGCTCCTGTGTCTCACTCCTGGCCATGGCCGTGGCCTAGAGGGTCGGCTGGGAAGGGGCCCCCTGCCCTGTGGGGAGAGCGTGGGGCAGCGTGGGCCTCTCGAGACCTGTGTCCCCCAGGAGTAGTCCTGGCCACGGGCTGCAGGACCGTGAATCCTAACCCCTGTTCTGAAGGGGCTCAAACCCACTGCGCTCCCAACAACTGTGGGAACCAAGGAGCCCCGACTGGTGTGAAGGGGGAAGAGCCCCAGGTCATTTCTTGGAAGAGGTGAAGACCGACCAGGCCGGGGAGCTCTGCGCACCTCAGGTGTGCCCCAGGGAGCCAGGGCCAGGGGGCGGACATGCTTGCCCACTGTCTCCGGCTGGCCTGCTGGGAGGCCCCGCTGACCCCGGCCGAACCGACCCTGAGTTGCCGCCCTCGGGCTTTCTCCGCGCCCCCGCCCCCCAGCCTGACCTAGAGCCAGATGCCCGGCCCTGGCCGCCAGCGTGAAATCCTTGAAGAAAGCTGCAGAATCTGAGTCCCAGGAGACAAGCCCTTGGAGGTGACTCCCTTTCCCCTTGGCTCCCAGGCCCTGTCTCTGAGCCCGTCGTGCAGAAGCGGTGATGAGGTTTCCAGCCCCAGGCTTGGTTACGGCGTGGGACGTGGGCCTGACCGGAGCCTTTGGTGCCCGGCCTCTGTCCCTACTTGATCCGCCATAAAATCCATTAGCTGCTTCTGGGGCGTCCTGACTGCTGGGCCCCCAGGCCAAGGAGCCACCTGCCAATGGTTGTGCACGGGGCACCGACGCCTCTCGTGAAGTCTTGGCCAGGTGGCAAGCCGGCTGTCGCTCACCTGTGCCCTCCCCACGGGCTGAGGCGGGAAGGGGGCTGAGCCAGCGCTGGTCCTCTGTGTGTTTATTGAATGAATGAACGACAATCCTTTCGGTGTCCACCCCTATTTTGCTGGTGCCTCTCGATGCAGGGACCGTGTGTGCCTCGTCCTCCATGGTCTCCCGGCAGCTGAGTCAGAGCTGAGCGTGGCCCCAACGCATGGCTGGTGCTTAGCCCTCTGGCTGGGCCTGCGCGGCCGCCTGAGGCAGAGGCCCCCGGGGTTAACATACGCCCTGTTCCCGGGGCTCCAGCAGGAGCGGGCCTCGTGTCTCAGCACATCCTCGGCGATGCCTGAGTTATTGCTGTTTAGAGAGACCTATTTGGAAACTCGCAGTCCGGAGAGAAACACAGCGAGCTTTCATCCAAACAGTGGAGACGCCTACACACGACCCGGGGCCACTGCGTCTGGAGCGTGGGCTCTGTCCCTCACGCCGCGACCCGCAGCATCCAAGAGGACCTTGCCATGGTGCCCAGCACCCCAGGGCTTTGTCCGTAGGCCTGGGGTGCTGTCTTCTCTCGGTGACAGTGACCCGCGAGCCAGACAGCCAGAGAGAGATTCGCCCGAGGGTGCAACAGCAGGTTGTGGCTTTCGGAACCCCTTCTAGAGAGAATGGGCCGACATCAGGAGCACTTCCCCCATCCGTGCGGCGTTCTGGAGTCAGGAAAACGCGCGTGGGCACTGGACACGTTGCCTGCAGTTGGGTGGTCTCTGTCCCTTCTGGTCCTTGTCTGCACACACGTGTGGTTTTGTGCGGACCCGCGGGGGCGCGTCTGTGCCGTGTGGCTCTCTGCTCTCCTGACGTCACCAGCGGGGGGTGGACTTGCTTCCTGCTCAGCCCCCCGGATCCCCCCATGCTTCCAGAAGTTTGACATCTTTCAAAATAGGATGTTTCAAGAAATGAGGACCAACCAAGACCTTCTGGCTTCATTCGCATTCGTTCCCGGGGGTTCCTGAGGGGTGTGAGCGTCTTCTCAGGGCTGGGAGAAGGGGCTCCCCGCGACTGTGCGCGTGGGATTTGGGAGCGGTGGAAACACTGGCAGAAGCTCCTGGATGGCTTCACGAGCATCAGTACGTAGGCTCTCAGAGCCCTGGGAGGGCGGGTGGGCTCCCATGTCCGCTGCACAGACAGATGGGTTAAGTCCTTGGAGATCCAGCCCCTTACGTCTCTCCAGGCACGTTTACGAGTGGCGGCGGGTCCCTGGCTTGCCATCAGGACGACCCCCGCTTGTGACGAAGTCCCACGTGGGCGCCTGCCACGCCCAGACCGTGAGCCACACGGGCAGGCCGGCGCACACACGTGGCCGAGGGCCGGGAATCCGGGGCCTTCTGGGGACCGTGGCGTGTCAGGCTTCCATGAAGACGCAGGCTTCGTTCCCAGGACGCACGGTCGTCTGGGCGGTGGGGAGGCAGGACGCCGTTAGGCAGGGGCTGGAGGGCACGAGCTGAGGAGCCCAGGGAAGAAGGGGCACCAGGACAAGGAGTGACTCAGCTGGGAGCTTCCACAGGCTGAGGTCTCGGAGCGGGGGGCCGTCTGGGGACCCAGCACCTTGCAGGCCCTGAGTCACGGCTCCATGTGGGTCCAGGCCCAGGTGTGGCTGGGTCCAAGAGCGCCCGCTCCCCGCCGGCGGTGCTCCGCTTGGGGCCCCGGCCCCCAGCCCCCAGCTCGGAGGTCCGCCCGGCACGGAGGGCGGGCGGCAGGAGGGCGGTGACGGGGTCCGTGAACGTGACGGCGTTTCCCTGTCGGGGGCAGGCAGCTGAGGCCCGAGCGGCCGGTGCTCTTGCCCCCGAGTGCGGTGTGGACGTTTCCGTACCCTCACCCGGCTGTCACAGGTGGCCTCCCTCAGCCCTGCGGTGCTCCTGGCGTGACGCAGGAGCACGGGAGTCCGGCCGCGGTGCCGCAGGCTGATTCTCGAAGCAGCTCGGTTCCTGCGTTTCCGTATCATTGATTTCACTGGCTTTTCTGTTTATTCCACTTGAGACCCATAAAACCTCATTCCGGACGGGGTGCGCGTAGGCAGGGCCAGAAACCAGAGGTGTCTGTGGTACGGCAGGGCTGAGAACCAACCCGACCCGGAGCGACAAAAACCAACAGTTCCAACAAGTACAATTACAATTACAGCAAAGTTAACGATGATGCTTCTGGCCCCGTCCCTCCTGGCCCAGCGCTGAGGGTCCCTCGGAGGGATGTGTGTGCGGGGGGTTCTGGTGAAAAGCGCCCATGGGGCCACAGACACTGGGATAAGGCGAGCGGGCACCCCTTCGTCAGCTGCTTCCCGCACTTGAGGGAGCGGCACCTGCTCTGGCCTGGGGGCCGCTCGGGAGACGGAGGACCCCACCGTCAGGCCGAGAGCGGAGGTCAGGGTGCAGCCTCTCTGTCGGGGCTGCCTCCGACTGGGACTGGGGCACTCTGCCTCCTGGCGATGACCAGCGCCTGTCCCTGGCCAGTGACTTCCCCGGGGTTGGCATCAGGGCCCTCTGCCACCTGAGACCTGTGCCCCCAAACGCGGCGGCCCTTCGTCGCCCGCAGGCCTTGCTTAGCCCCGGGCGCCCCACAGAGCCCTGCACGGGAAGGCGGGAGGGCGGCCTGGCCTCGACTCTTCCCAGCTACTGGCCTTGGCACAGCTCCTTAGCGTCTCTGGTTTCCTCGTCCGGACGAGACAGCCGCAGGTCTGACCTCGGAGCAAGAGGACGGATGAAGGGCGCTCGGCCAGCGCTGCTCCCGTCCTCAGGGCCTCCCGGAGCGAGGACTGGACCATCTCCACGGTTCTGTGTCCCCGATGCCTGAGTGCCGAGCCCGGTGTCCCGGATCCTGGCGGGGGCGGTGGGACCCACGTGTCAGACTCTCTGAGACGCGGGCGACAGCTTCAGGAAAGCCTTCCAGAGGTCACTTCCAGACTAGAAGAGAAAACCGGTTTTCTTTCCATGGCAGAGACAAACAGGGGCTTTGAATACCATTAAGTGCTAAGAAGCAGGAAGGATTGGGTTTTGTTTGAGGACTCAGAAGGTGGGGAGGGAGAGGGCCTCTTGGGGAGGGGGGATGGGCCGAGCCGGCGGGAGCGCGAGCGTGGGTCCCCCATGCTGCCTGTGTCCCCGCCTCGGTGATGAGCTGGGGACACTGGGGGCCTGAGCTGCTTCCCAAGGAAATGGGGCTAGCAGGTCTTTTTGGTAAGCGGGGCTGGGCTCTCTGGCCTTGCTGTTCAGAGGCTGGGACTCGTCGTTCCTAACGCACCCCTGGGGGGGAATCCTGTGTGGTCAGTGGGGGGCGGGGCCAGGCCCAGGGACGGCGGCCGCTAGGGGGTTCACCAGGTCTGCGTGTCCGTGGACACGCGCATCAAGAAGCAGGACGGGGTGTGAGAGCTGTAAGCAGGAGCTCCGTGTGAATGATCGCCATGGGCCTTTGCACGGGTTCGTCCGCGGGCCGCAGACACGCCGGCCGTGTGTGCGGTGGGCAGTGGGCTGGGGCCCCGCTGTGGGGCTTGACCGCCGCCCAGAGGCCCTGCCCAGGCTGTGTGGTGGTGGGTCCTGGGGCTGGCCTCCCTGCTAATGGCATCTGGGGAAATAGTTTAGCGTTACCGCTGGACGTTCCTAAACAATGAGGTAGGAATTGAAAAATCATTCCTTAAAGACCTGCTCATTTTGAGATCCCTGATGCTGTGGTTTGGAAGAAACACAGACTCACAGACCAGCCCCGTGTGCTCCCCCGGGGAAGGTGTGGCTGAGAAGGGCAGCCCGGGCCTGGGGACACACACCAGGTCCACACGGGGGGGGGGGGAGGGGCCCCACCCCCTCCGCCCCCCCTCCGCCCCCCACCCCCGCAGTGAAAACAGCTACTACTCTAAGAAGGATTTGTTAATGTTTCCTGCACGCTTTCCAGCAGGGCCCAGGGCGGCTCGCATTTCTGATTCTGCCTTTGCTCCTGGCTCGGCCCCAGCCCGCGTCCGTTGCCCACGAGCGCCCCTGAGGTCGGCTCAGCCTGAGCCGTTGGGCGAGGGTCTCCAGGACTCCTCTGGCGGGAGGAGGCAGGCCGCCCCGGGCCCTGCCAAGTGCATTTCCAAGAGGCCCAGCTGCCCGCTTCTCCATCAGGAGCCCGGGGGGTGCTGTCTCCCGACGGTGGCCGTGGCCTTTCGGGAGCGAGAGCCTGGCCTCTGACTCTGTCCTCTGCTGCAGTCAGCAGGGACGAAGGGTTCCCAGTGAGCCCTCTCCCCCTCCCCGCTGTCCGCATCCTGCCCGTTCGCCCCAGTCCACCCCCACAGTTAGGGAATTAAACGGCCCAGCTGCCTGTTGGCACCGCCAGAGTCGGGCTGTCCAGCTTCGGCAAGCCCAACACGTTCTGCGTCCGGGGTCTCAGGACGCCCCTCGAGGGGGAGCTGTCCCTTCGGGAAGTGTGCAGAAAGCAGCGTTCTCGTAGGACGGTGTTTACTGATGGGAGAGACTGTAGGTTATGTTTTTTGTGTCCAAAGCAATGTGACCAGTGATTCCGTTTTCGAGAGCAGACCCCGTGCACCCCGGCACAGACTCGTCCCCAGGTGGGGAGCCGGTGCCTGGACACCAGGGTCCCGAAGGGCCCTGATCTCCTTGCTCCACCTTCCTGGGGGAGCTGAGCCGGGTGCTCCGTGGGAGGTGATGCTGTGGGGTCTCCGTGCCCCCCGTCACTTTGGCTCTGACACGTGGTGCATTTTCTCTTCCAGTGACATCTTCGACGCCATGTTCCCTGTCACACACATCGCTGGGGAGACCGTCATACAGCAAGGTACGTTCCCTGCCTCTATGAGCCAGAGTGCTGGGGCCGGGGGCGTGGGCCGGGGGCCGGCACCGGGTGTGAACACGAAACCTGTTGTCCACCCTTGAGGAAAGTCACTAACGAGACTAGAGCAGGTCGCTCAGCACACCCATTAACAGCGTTGAACACCTCACGTGAGACACGGGTGACCACGCCACGGGACCACATGCCCGCCACGTCACTGTGTCCGTGGGCGTCAGACCATCGTAGTGTTTGTGCAGGCTTTATTTCTAAACAGTTCAGGGGGAAACGAGTGGGACCCAGAGTTTGCTGGCGCCCGGGAAGCGAGGTTCTGCGTCCAGGGAGGCCACGGGTGCCCCACGTGGTTCCCTCCGCAGTGACCACAGTCTCCGCTCTCTTCTGTTCCAGGGGACGAAGGAGATAACTTCTATGTGATTGACCAAGGAGAAGTAGACGTGAGTACCCCTTACCCGCTCCGGAGAGGAGCTCCTCTGGCCACAGCCGGGTCAGCGAGGGAGCGCCTTTCATCTGAACGGCAGGAGGCGGGGCCGCGGCTGCAGATGCCGGACCCCGCCCGAGGCGGCAGCTGCGGGCCTCCTCCCCGTCCCCCGCCGTGGGCATCAGCACCTTGGCAAGCGGGCGGGAGCGAGAAGTTCGGGGACCCGGAGCCCCACCACCTTGCAGAACAGCCTTTCTTCCTGTTCCCGCACACCCTGCTCTGTCCACCTCGCCAGTCGCGGGCGGAGGGACACGTGGTGTGGGCCCGCTCGCCACCGTCGGGGAGCCCCGCTCCCGCAGCCACGTGCCCCCGGCTCTGCACAGGCCCCGCCCGAGCGCTGAGGGCATCCCTCCCCGGGCCCACGGGCTGCCATCCACGTGGGGCCTTGCCCGTCCCACCCGAGGGCGCCGAACCCTCCAACGGGCTTCTCTTTGAATGAGGCCCAAGCCCTTTGAGTGGCCAAAGGGTGGGGATGAGCCCATGGTGTTCTCTCACTGCCTGCAATCTGTGGGTGCTTTGCGGCCTCTGTGGGACTCCCACGGGCCCCTCCTGTCCTCCATCGTCCCCCTGAGTCGGCCCCCTCTGCCCGAGCATCTGGCCCGTGGCTCCCGCTGTGGCCTGTGCAGCCTCCTTCCGTGCCCCGGCTCCGTTTGTGGTTGCACACCCGGGGGTCCTCGGCCCCTGAACACCTCCCCCTGCACCGCACTCCCCGCCCGCGAGGTAGGGGCCCTCCCCCGGCTGCTGGGCCACTCACGGACGCGTGTCCCTGCAGCTCGTCCGCGCGGGTCAGTGTCCCGTGTCCCGGTGTCAGATTCCGTGACTCATGGCCGGGGTCTCGCAGCGAAGGGGCACATGGAGTCGCCTCGGGGATCCCAGCAGCCCTGTGCTGAGCTTGGGGCCTGGCCTGGGCCTCGGGGGCAGGGCATAGGTTTCTGTCGGCCACCAAAGAGGGAAACTGAGGGAGGAGCCTGCGGCCTTGGGCCGCCCCCAGCTGCAGAGAGGGGCAGGCTGCGAGCCTGCAGAGTCGTTCTTGCCGCGCTAGACAGTGGTGCTGCGGGGGGGGGGGGGGGGAGTCCAGCTCCGGGCACCCCCAGACGTCTGTCGATGTGCCCTCCACTCCGCGCGTCCTTGCAAACTGTGAAGGGCTGCGGGCCTGCCCCACCGCCCCGGCCCCTCGGAGGTGGGATTTGACCGATGGGGAGGAAGCGGCTGGCTTGGCCTGCTCGTCCTGAGGGGATGCCCTGCTCGCCCCCAGGGGAGGTCCCAGAGCCCAGCCCCAGGGCCCCCTCGGGATGGGGCAGGAGCTGACGGCCGTCCCCAGGCTCCCCGTGCCGGCCTCCTCACGCCACACCAGGAGCTGGCTTTTCTTGAGGCCAAGGACCCATGGAAGCAGTCTGGGGAGTGGGAAGAGTGAGGTCACCTCCTCGTAACCAGAGTTGTCCAAATACGATGTCCTGGCAGGTCCAGCCCCCCAGCCCCGGCCTCAGAGACTCAGGGACAAAGGCGGCTTTAAGGTGCTTGCGGGACCCTGGCTCGCCCGAGCCAGGATGTCCGGGCCCTGTGGGTGGACGTCTGCGTCCGGCTCTAGTCTCAAATTTGGGCCAGCCAGCCCTTGGAGGGACAGGCAGTGACCTGTGGGGCCACCCTGCGATGCCCGTCGGGGTCCCCCACCAGCCGGTCAGGGTTCCTGGCGGGCGGGGAGGCCTCCTGTGATGTGGGACGTGCCGGGCAGGGCAGCCGTGTGGGTAAAGGCCACATTTAAGGGAATCAAAAGAGCTCAGTCAGGAATCCGGGAGGAGAAAGCGGCCTGCGGCCTAGCCGGGGTGAGTTATGGGGTACGTGTTGTAATAATGACTGTGATTACTGCTTGCGGCGTGAAATTGCCCCAGATGCTCCGAGGCCCGCGCGCCCTGTTCGTAAAGTGCCTTCCAGGGAGCAGGGGTGAGCCCGGGACGGAGCCGGGGCTGCCGAGCCCGGCTCTCAGGCTCCAGCGACGCCGGGGCCCCACTAACGCCGAGGCCCCGCAGGAGGCCGGTTCCCCCGGGCCCCACCGCGGCCCTCAGCCCAGCCGGGCTTGGGGGTGGGTGTCCTGAGTGCCCCCTCCTCTTCTGCAGGGTGGACGCTGCCCTCTGACCAGAGGCGCCCGAGGGCAATGGCCAGGGGACCCGGGCCAAAAGCGCTAGGTTCGGTTTCAATTATGGTTTTCCAGAGAGACGCCGCAGCGTGTGTGTTGCCAAGAGCTATAATCCATTTTTCTAAGTATAAAAATATCTTCCAATTTGTTTTATTCGTGGAACATAGCATTTCTACTTAAAAGGATCCTCGGCTGCCGAGTTTAGGAACGCAGTCCTGTCTGAGGCTGGGCTCCTCCCTAATCCTTCGAGGCCTTCACTATTTTCGGACCCTCCTTTGTGTGGGACCCTCCCTGCCCTCGGGCTCGCCCCACCCGGTTCCCAGCCTCTGAGGTGGACGGGGGGCCTCTGAGCTGCGCCCCCCAGGACAGGCGACCCAGGACTTGGCCTCTGGCTCCGAGGGTCGCGGTTTGCCTGGAGCGATCGATGGTTGTTGTTGTTTTCTTTTTTAATTGCTAAAATACAAATAACATAAAATTTGTCGTCTTAACCATTTCTTAGCGTCCAGTTCCGGGCACCATCCCCCCCACCCCGTCCGGCTCTAGAACGTCCCACCGCCTACACAGAGACCCTGTCCCTGTGACGCACAGAGCCCCCCCCCCCCCCCCCGCCTCCGCTCCCCCAGCCCCAGCGCTGCCGTCTGCTCTCCGTGTCTGTGAGTCTGACGACTCCGGGTCCTCGTGTGAGTGGGGTCCCCGTGCGTGTCCTTCCGTGTCTGGCTCGGG
>CM052805.1:33756038-33837385 GCA_028533885.1 Nasua narica
GTCCCCGTGGGGGCAGGTTCCCTCCAAGGCCGTGGTGTGGATGGACCCCACCGCCCCTCTGTTCCCATCAGGGGGCACCTGCGTTGCTCGGCCATCAACGCGTCTCGCTGCTGCGGGCACAGGTGTGCAGGCGTCTCCGTCAGTTGTCACTTACTGGTCCCCCAGGCCCAGCTGGGACGCTTTTCTGCAGTATCTTGGGGCCTTTCCATGCCCCGCTGAGGCCCTGGCAGGACGGTTGGGGTCAGCGGGTAAGGACTGCCGTCTCAGCACCTGGGGCACGGGGACCTCAGAGCCACTGCACGCGGTGGTGACTTCACACAGACCCCACTTGTGCTCTGTGTTCAGGAGGGGCGCTCAGGGTCCCCCGAGATCCTGCCCTGTGCCCTGAGTGTGGTCGATGTGGGGGCGGGCAGGGGAGGGCCGTGTGCCCACACAGACTCGGGGCTCCTCTGGGGGCGACCCCCGTGCGGCCCAGCAGAGTGGAGCTTCGGGGGGCGCCTGAGCGGGGGCGGGGGTCGCGCTGTGAGCAGCGCCCAGCTGAACAGCCCCTGGGGCTCCACGGAGGCGAGGGAGGACGGCGGGAAGAGCGGCACTGGGGCCGCTGTGGGCAGCTCTCCAAGGGCGGGGACCCAAGTGTCTGTTCTCCGCAGGGTCTCGCCCTCTGCTCGAGGTGGGGACCCCGGGGAGGTGGGAGGAGCTGGGCTGTTAGAACAAGGAGGAGGGGCGGGGGGGAGGCAGGCGCGCCGGAGGGCCAGGCGGCCCCCAGTCGGCTCCGGGCGGCGCGCGGACGCGGCCCCACGGTCCCATGGAGAGCTCTGGGCCCTGGTTTCTGTTGCCACAGCCCGGACGCTTTCCGCCGGCCCGTCTTTGTGTCCCGGGGAGCAGAGCGTGGCCCCGACACGCCCAGGCCAGGGAGGGCCCTGACACGGCGGCCGAGGGAGGCGGGGAGCACGCCCGGTGGGCGACGCGCCCTCAGCGCCGGTCTGCTCCAGATGCTGGGGCCCCAGCGGGGGGCCTGACTGAGCAGGACCCTGTGCCTTGGGTCCCGTCGGCCTCCCCACCTCCCTTGGCTCCTTCTGTGTGGAGCGGAAGCAGCCTGTCCGGCCGGGGCCATGTCACAGCCACCTGGGGCCATGCCGGTCACTGGGCCTGGCCCGGGCTCTGACCCAGCCGTGGGACCGCTGGACCCATTGCCCAGTCCCGAGCCGCCTGTTGAGTGATGTCCCCGCTCCTTCCGGCTGCCCTCTGGCGCCTGTGCTCTTCCCTGCACTCCACCAGAGAGAGTGTCACGCCGCATCCTGGGCCCTCCATTTCACCGTGACCCCAGGGCCTTGGCACATCCTGTCCTCTGCCTCAGTTGCCCTTCTCCCACATCGTCACACGCTGGCCCTGGACGCTGGGGGCCTGGCTCAAGTTCCGCTTCGTGGAGAGCCCTCCATGCACAGTCACTGCCGTGGTCTGAACGCCGTGCTTCCTGTTCTCTGCGCCCGGAGCTCGCTCCGTGATGAATGGGTGAATGGGTGTTTGCACGCTCCGTCGCCTGCCGTCTTTCTCCAGGCTGGTGGGTGAGCCCCCGGGGACAGGAACCCGCCTGCCTGCCCTGCTGGCCGCCAGCGGTTAGAACGTGCAGGGCACAGAGGGGCGCTCAGTCCCCACTGGGGGCGACGGACAGACGAGTGCATGAATGCAGGAGTGGGAGCTCTGGGTTCAGCCGGAGAAGTCGCTGTCAGTGGTGGGACCATGAGCGTAGCCCAGTGGGGCCTCCCACCATTTTTCTTCTAAAAGAAAAAGGGGAAACAAAAAAAAAAAACAAAGCAAGAAGTAGCTCCTTTGCATGCCAGCTGGGGTGGGGCCCGGGGCTGCACTGGCCGCGGTGACAGAGGCCAGTGTCCCGAGAAGGATGGCCCCTTTGTGCTCCGTGGGGCGACCCGCAGTGTGGTCCTGGGCCTGTCTGGGGCGCCGCACAATGGTTTTCTCTGACGCCTCGCAGGGAGTTCTCCGAGGCCGGGACTTCTGGGCAGGACAGGGGTCCCCGGTGGTCCTTGGCAGTGATGCGCTCTGGGCCCTGGGTCCCCTGGGTCCCCCAGGTCCCCCGGGTCCTGCCCTGCCCTGTGGAGCCACCTCTGTATGTTCCCTGGCACCTGTGCTCTTTTGCTCATGGGCATCTGCTCCCACCAGCAGCGGTTTGAGGCAGGGGGCTTCTGTGCTCCCTCGGGGAGGGGGAGGCCCCCCAACACCCCTGGCCCGCGTGTTAGGCAGAGTCTCCCGACCACAGGCCCACAGTCCCGAGCTCCTGTCACCGCCCCCACTTGAAGAGGCCCCTGGGAAGAGGTGCCGTGTGCGCTGGTTGGGGGGCCACCATTGGGTTCACTGTGGGGGACAGTGTTTGCAGCACCTGCGCACACGGGAGGGCCTGGCCTTCGCCCTGGCGAGGTCTCAGGGAACGTGCATCCCTCCCAGCACTGGTGCCGCTGTGGCTGTGAAAACAGTGCAAACCCAACAGTGGGCACCTGGAGGACAGAAGGCTGCGCCCCGTGGTTCCTCCTCGCGGGGCTGTGCTCACTGGAGGGGACCCGCCCCCGAGGGGTCCCTGGGGAGCAGGGCCCACGTCACCGAGCTGTAGAGCTGGATGCCAGCTCACGGCTGTTTGTGGCTCAGATCTCCATGGGCGGGACTTCACAGGAAGCAGAGCCAGGGAGGGCCGGCTGGGGGCCAGTCGCGGGACCCTCCCCACGGGCCTCCGCCCCTTGGAGCAGACGCGCGCCACAGCTTCTGGACAGTGTTGTCCAAGGTCCCTAAAACTCTGATCAGTCGTCCCTGCCTCACGGGAAGGACGAGTCGCAGTCCTGTTCCTCGAGGGCCTCGTGGCGAGGACGCTGGCGCCTCCTCTCCCCGGGACCCAGCAGCCGACCTCCCTGCGGGCGCCCAGGAACACAGCCCAGGGGTAGGTGTTCTGCGCTCGGCCAGGCTGGCGGGGGCTTCTGGGACCCGCGCCTGGGCCCCCGTGGGCGACTTCGCCTCTGTTGCGTCCGTGGTCTACCGCCCAGGCGGGACCCTCGCTCACTGGCGTTATCGCCGGCGTGGGTTTTCCTGTGGACGAGCGGTTCTGTGCCTCGGTTACTGCCCAGATAACGACTCATTGATTCCAGTAAGAATCGCGCCCGTGACTCACGGCTACCCGTTCTTCCCTGACGCGCACCTGTTTGGGCAATGGGTGCTATTCTTTGGGCGCACGGGCCCACCAGAGAATAAAGCTGCGTTGTGTCAATTTACAGCAACGGGATCTGCTTCGGTGGCGCATAATGAACAATCTGTGCCATTCTTGCGCGATACGGAACGTGCAGGGTCAATGCATAGTGGCCGCACTGTGCCCGGCTCCCCCCACAGCCTGAAAGGGCCCCTCTCAGCCAGGCCATCGGCACCCCAGCAGTGTCTCTGCCGGCCCAGGCCCTGGGAGCCGGGAGCCGCGGCCCCGGGCAGGAAGTCTCCGGCCGCACGGCTGCGTATGGGCGCATTGCCCAGCCCAGAGCCCATGCTCCAGGGAAATGCAGAGTCTGACTCACTGTGTGCGACCGGGGAGACGGCCCCGAGACCCCTCCAAGGCTGCTGAGCCCCTGAAGGCCGGCCGGGGAGCAGGCGGGGCTTCTGCACAGACCAGGAGCCCTGGACGGTGTGTCTGCCTGCCACCCAGGCCTGTCTCACTGTCGGCAGAGGGCGGGGATGCAGAGGCCACCAGCGTGCCTGTCCAGCGACGGCTCTGCCCAGGGTTGGGGGTGAGCCAGGCAGCACGGCCAACAGAGATCCGGGATAGGCCTCAGCAGGGGTGGGAAGCTATGCCCACGGGTGAGCGGGCCTGGGGGCTGCGGCTACGTGTCCACTTCTTGCCGGGCCCCCTCTGGCGGGCGTGGAGAGGGCTCCCAGGGTGGGATAGGCCCCTGTGACCCCCACACGCCCCCCGTGACCTTTCTGACCATTCTCGCTGTGTCCCCTGAAGGTGTATGTGAATGGAGAGTGGGTGACGAGCATCAGCGAAGGGGGCAGCTTTGGGGAGTTGGCACTCATTTACGGCACCCCCAGGGCAGCGACTGTGAAGGCCAAGACAGACCTCAAGCTCTGGGGCATCGACCGGGACAGCTACCGGCGCATCCTCATGGTGAGTGGCTCCCTGGCACACACCCCCAGCCAGTCATCTCACGGGGACGCTGGTTTGTCCAAGCAGGGGAATACATAAGGGTCAATGGGGTGGGTGAAAAGTGTGGGAGAGAGTCTGGAAACTTCTTACGAGGTAAGCAGACAGCTGGGGAGGTTCCTTTGCTCTCCCTGTCTCCTTTCAGCTATCTGGAATGAGGTTGTGATGGCTGGAGCTCCAGCTGCCATTCTGGACCATGAGGTGACTGCAGTGCGAACCCATTAATCAAGGTGGTGGAGCCAAGAGAGGCTGGGAGCCTGGCTTGCTGGTGGCCCCAGCACTGCGGGGCTGGCCTGCATGGCCCCAGATGTCCTCATATAGGGGCAACCTCTGGACATTTCTGTGGGACAAGTGACCCCGTCATTTTAGATTTTCTCTCCCTTGCGGCCACATCCACCCCTCACTGGTGCAGGGCGGGTGCAGGCCCCTGTGTGGTGGTCGGGCTCACAGTGAGCTGTGAACGGAGAGGCCCTCCCCAGGGAGAGGAGGCAGGCTGTTCCTGTGCCCACACAGGGCTCCTCCCACCCGTACCACCTGCCAGATGCCGTTCTCGGTGTTGAGATACCCCAGGGAGCATCACAGAGCCGGCGCTGGCCCTTGGGAAGCCAGTGTGTTAGAGGAGGAGTCAGGGAACAAACATTTAGTGGCCACAAACATCTGGTGGCCACGGTTCCTTGGAAAAAATTACAGCAGAGAAGGGGGCGAGGGGACTGCGAGTTGGGGAGGGGCTGCTGCTTTGTAGAAAGGCCCGGAAAAACCCCTCTTTTGAAAAGGTGGGGTTGGAGCAGAGGCCTCCGAGCAAGGAAGCAGCATGTCCAGGAGAAGAGTATCTAGGTAAAGTCCATGTGGCACGAGCTTGGAGCAGTGGGCAGACCCTCGTGGATGGGGGTGCAGGGGTCCCGTGGGGGATACGGCTCATGCAGGGCCTTCAACTCGTAGCTGAGTGTGTCGGGGGATCCTTGCAGGGGTTTGAACAAAGGAGCTCCTGCAGCCGATTGGGGGCTGTCCCGGAGAGGGTGGGAGCGGCTGGGAAGCCGGAAGGCCCAATGCCAGCCGCACTGGTCCTAGGATATCCCGGCACAGTCGAGGTTCTCCGTCCCTCCCCGCCCCGGGCAGAGGCCAGCGGAGCTGAGTGCCTGGCCTTTGGGAAGCCTCACTCCTCAGCCACCGAGGCTCGCCTGGCAGTCACCCGGGCCAGGTGCTTTTCCGGGCGGGTTGGGGATGTTGTCTGCTTAGACCCAGCTCCCACAGGGCCTGGACCCCAGGAGGGGTCCCGACGGGCCCAGAGGGAGGAGACCAGGGCCAGCTCCTTGCTGGAAGACCTTTGGCTCCCCTCACATGCTCTCTAGGACTTGAGTCTCTCCCTGAGACCGCTCTGGACGGTGCGGCTTCCAGGGAGGGGCTGTGATATAGGGACGCTCTGGGGGAGGCTCTGGGGACAGTGTGAAACAGCCCCAGGGCTCAGTCAGGCGGGAGCCTGGAGATAGGGTCCTGCTTGGGCTGGCCTTCCTCTTGGGAACATCGGCACCTCCGCCCATCCTGGTCCCACTGCAACACCCCGGTTTTCACGACGGGGAGAATTCTCGAGGTCTTGCGGGAGACGGATCAGGTTCCGTGTGCATGAGGACCCTGTCATCCATGCACTCAGTAAGCATTGATTAAGCACCCACTGTGTGCCAGGGGTCTTCTAGGGCCATGGATACAGCAGTAGAGAGCTGAGCTCTCTCCTCTTCATCTTCTATCCAATAAGTCCTGCCTTCTCCAGGAGAGGCTGTGGGCCGTGTGGGTGGGGCTCCCCGAGGCACCTGACCCCCTTCCTCCCACTGGCAGGGGCAGGTTTGGGCGAGGGCCCTGCAGACTCTGTCCGCCCCACCGTGCCCTCCGCGCGCGCCTGGCCCTGTGTTGCATAAGCCGTTGTTTCTCACCATCCCCGGTGTTGAGTTCTTCTCAGCTGTGGGATTTTTGTGGCTGGAGCCTTGTATTCAGGGAAGTTCCCAAACCACGGTGGCAGCCGGAACTTCCTCTGTCTTAATTCTGGATCCCTGTGGGCCAAGAATAGCCATGGCTATGCTGGGAGGCTGCAGAGCGTCTGCGTCTCGGGAAAGAAAATGACAGAGCTGCCGACCCAGAAGGGAGTGTCCCGCAGGATGGCACCGTGTTTGCATCCGTCTGGGTTTGGGCGGATTTGGATGCATCCTTCTTGCCAAGGGGACCCACCGTGTGTTCCCTTGGCACTAAACTGGGACTTGCCAAGGGGGATACCGGGCAGGGGACTGGCCAGGGGTGTCTCTTGGGAGAGAGCCCCTCCCTATGTGTTCAGGCAATAGGGATCCCAGGACCTCTGAGCCAGAAGCTTCCCTGGAACGTCCTTTCTCTTCCCTCTGCTACTGTGTGTGGTGTCGAGTGATGCACAGAGCTCAGCGAGGCCACTGAGCAGGGCTGGGCTCCGTGTCCCCGTCGGCAGTGAGGTGGGGGTCAGTAAGCACTGCCTGTGCCCTCCTTGCCCGTCCCTCCTGGGTCAGGCATGGGGTGCCCACACCCTGTGTGAGGAATGGGAAACGTCCTCAGGCTGCCCCGTGCCCGTGAGGCCAGAGTCATGCACCAGCTTCTCTGGCACAGAGTGCCCAAGGGGAGCCTCCCTCTGGGCCCAGGAACAGACCCCCAATGTTCACACGCCACCCAGAGGCTGATAGTCCCCCCACCATGTCTCAGTGGGAGGCAGACAAGGAGCTTGCTGGACCGAGGTGGAGATGGCACAGCCAAGCAGTAGTGGGGAGTCTGGAGGAAGGTGTGCAGAAGCCCAGGTCAAAGATACAGAGAACCTGGTGCTGACTGTCCATTCTCCTGATGGGGAAACTGAGGCCCAGAGGGGATGAGACTGCGCTAAGCGTTGGGGTGGGGATTACAGGTGATCTGGAGTTGGAATGGGAGTGTGCTGAGTCCTCCTGTTAGCCCTCCTCCACTGTGCTCAGAGAGGACCATCACTGCTACCACCATCATGCTCCCCATTCTCCTCCCCATCATCACCACGATCACCACCATCCCCATCCTCCCCGTCATCATCACCATCCCTGTCATCACCATCACCACCATCATCACCACCATCATCACCATCACCCTCAACGTCATCGCCATCCCCATCATCACCATCATATCACGACCACCACCACCATCCCCATCATCCCCGTCATCATCACCATCCCTGTCATCACCATCACCACCGTCGTGACCATCATCATCACCATCACCACCATCGTGACCATCACCACCATCATCACCATCATCCTCAACGTCATCGCCATCACCATCATCACCATCATATCACGACCACCACCACCATCCCCATCATCCCCGTCATCATCACCATCCCTGTCATCACCATCACCACCATCATCACCATCACCACCATCACCACCATCGTGACCATCACCACCATCATCACCCTCAACGTCATCACCATCACCACCATCATCATCATCCTCCCCATCATCATCACCATCATTCTCCCCATTATCATCACCACCATCATCACCACCATCATCACCATCACCCTCAACGTCATCACCATCATATCACAACCACCACCACCATCCCCATCCTCCCCGTCATCATCACCATCCCTGTCATCACCATCACCACCATCATCACCATCACCCTCAACGTCATCGCCATCACCATCATCACCATCATATCACGACCACCACCACCATCCCCATCCTCCCCGTCATCATCACCATCCCTGTCATCACCATCACCACCATCATCACCATCACCCTCAACGTCATCGCCATCACCATCATCACCATCATCCTCCCCATCATCATCACCATCATTCTCCCCATTATCATCACCATCACTGTCATCACCATCACCACCATTGTGACCATCACCACCATCATCCCCATCATCATCCCCATCATCCCCGTCATCATCACCATCACTGTCATCACCATCATCCTCAACGTCATCACCATCACCACCATCCCCATCCTCCCCGTCATCATCACCATCACCATCATCATCACCATCCCTGTCATCACCATCACCACCATCATCACCACCATCACATCATTACCATCAACACCATCCCCATCCCCCCCATCATCACCACCATCCCCCTCAGCATCACCACCATCGGCAAACTTTGGGGCTTGTAGAGCCCAATCTGGGTTCATTCCTGCTCCTGTGATTCCGTCGAGTTGGTCACTTGCCCCTCTGAGCCTGCCTGTTCTCTCACAAGGTTGGGCAGGCCCTGGTGTCTGGAGGACCCTGTTGCCCTGGCCCGAGCACTTCTTCATTGTCCCCATCCTTCCTCCCACTTCTTTCCACATCAGGTGTCTAGTCTGTGGTCATTGGACTCTCCATCCTTTTCACATCGCAGGTGAACTTTCAGCTCCCGTCAGTGGATATGGCAGCTGGTGGGCTGCACGTCCCTGTTTTCTGAACGTGCGGTTCCTAGCAGTGCACTCATTGGCAGGACTGCCGCGTCCAGTTGTAGAGTGTGTACACTGTGCAAAGGCCCCAGGCAGTGGGGTGACGGGCTGAAGTCCAGGTTGCTCTCTACCTGCCGGGCTGGTGCTGGCTGCTGGGAGGTTGGGCCTCCTCCTTATCTGCTTGGGCCACCAGTTCACTGGGATACACGCTTGAAGAAGGGGGTGCCTTTTTCTACTTCACATTCAGATTCTAATTTTTGGAGTGGATTTTAATTTACGTAAAGCCGGATGGGACCCCGCTTGCTGGATTTGTCTTATTCATCCGGTGTTTGGTTGGGAAAGACGCAGCTCACTGGCTTTTCTCCCCAGGCACCAGTGTCAGGCATGTCTGGTCCAGAGACCTCGCTGGCGCTGGCTGCCCCTCTGGAACGCATCACCCGTGTGGTTCTGTCACCGGCCGCAGCATCTTCCCAGATGTGTGTGTCCGGGGTGGGTGGGGTGCTGGGAGCCTGCGCAGACCTGCCCTCTCCATCCTACCTTGGAGACACGTGCCCTCAGCCCATGGAGAGCCAAGCACGGGACTCTGGTCGGTCGAGTGCTCGTTGTGTGGGCCCGTCACTGGCCAGGCTCGACGGGGCCCCCGAGGCTGGCGGGGGGAGGGGGTGTGGGCTGGGGTCTTTGAGGGGCTTCCGAGATGTGGGATCCTCAAAGGGTTTCCTTTCGAGAGTTCGGAGTCATCTGGGGGAACTCAAGGTGCTGGGAGGACTCGGGCACGACGAGCCACTTTCTCTGTCTTCTCGTTTCTCCCAAACAGGGCAGCACACTGAGAAAGCGCAAGATGTACGAGGAGTTTCTCAGCAAGGTCTCCATCCTGGGTCAGTGGCCTCGGCCCCGCGTACAACGCTCTGTGCCGCGTGGCCTCCTCCGTCTCGTCTGAGTCCCACCTGCTCGCCCCAGCCTTTTCACGTTCCCTGCACGCCTGGCAGGTCCAGGGCCCTGGGTGATGGGCAAGCGTGGGGCACGCACACGGATGCACACACAGGCATTCATCCACGCACGAACACACACGTGCTCACACAAGCATGCTCACACCCACACATATACACACATGCGTGCCGGCACGCTTACTTGCACACATGCACACACAGGCATGATCGCACACATGCGTGCTCACATGCATACACACGTGCACACACACACGTCGGCACGCTTACGCGTGTACATGCACACACACGCACCAAGAGCTCTGTCTAGTCCCCTAGGGCACGGTTACCCTCCTCAAGTGTCTGTGCCGTTCCCCCGTGGGCTCCTGTCTGTCCGTCCCCCGCCAGCGTCACCGCCAGCCCGTCTCCATGTCCGTCAGTTCTGAGCTGCCGTCCCATTTCGTGCTTTAGTAAACGGGTCGCACTGTGTTGAGTTTCCCCGCCCCCGACCTGTTCTGGCGGTTTCCTCAGTGTGGTTCCTCTGCCGCGTCTCTGCCTTTCCTCGTCCTGGGGTCTGATAACCATGATGGGCCCATTTCCGTTGATTTTCAGGAGCGTCAACGTTTCGCTGACGGGGGTTTTTAAGTGTTTTGAAGTTGCCGTAGTGTGCGTGGCAATCACGGGCTGGTGCAGACCGGCCCCGTCTGGAGGAACTTTCAGCCACGAAGCTGATGTTTCCCCCTGGGTCCAGTCCGTGACGTGCGGCTGGCGACTCGCACTTTGGGCGGGGCGGCTCTGGCCCCAGTGAGGGGCCATGCTTGGGAAGGTGAGGGGCCGCGGAGGCTCAGGGAACCGCCAGAGACCGCCGTCCAGCAGCAACCCCAGGCCCGGCTGCTGGGTGACGAAGCCGAGTGGAGGGTATCCTCCTTTCCCAAGAAGGTGATGGAGGGAGGCGGGGAAAGAAGCCAGGGCTGATGCTCACGGATGAGGGCGCAGGATTGGGGCGGCCATCCCCATCCCACGACTCCCCTCCTGTGTGGTGCGAGCTGGTGGGGATGCCCTGCTGGCCCTCGGCCCTGGAGCAGCTCCGGCTCCCCGCTGGGCTCGGGCTCTGCCCGGTCCCTGCCGTCCGACCAGAGATGAGGAGAGGGCTCGCTGCCTGTCCTTCCAGCGGGGGATCAGCGGGGAGGACAGGACGAAGCCCCCACACCAGCTCGTAGCGAGCGTGGGCGGAGGAGGGAAAGGCCGCGGCCGCCGTAGCCACAGGAGCTGGACCTGCAGAGAAAAGCTGGGAGCCGGCGGCAGACAGACTGGAGCCCAGTTAGGGAGAGAGCACGGATCTGGGGAGCCACGCGGGGAGGAGTTGGGAGAGACGTCCCGGCCAGAGGCTTGAGGTCCGCCGGGGCCGCGGGAGCAGCGCCCGTGCAGCGAGTCCCCAGCCCCGCGGCTGCGCCGCCCGGGGTTCCTGACCGGGCCGCAGAGACCCGGCCGCAGGGGGGCGGAGAGAGGAGTCCGCCCGGGCGTGACATCCGGGGGCCTGTGATTTCATCCACGGCATAGGACACGTCTCTAAAGAACAGACCGGAAGGTCGACTAAGCTTCAGTCATAAAAGATTTAACAAATTACAAAACCTTGACAGGTAGATCTAAAGCCATTATGGCAAAACATTCGTGGGGTTTTACTCAGGACAGACGTGGGTTAGTTAGGTTGTTCATGCTCCTCTTTCGATGAAGTTTTCTCTCCAAACGAAGACAAGTGTACCAGGCAGGCGTGGAGTCGGTGATGCATTGGGGTGGCATGAGGCTTCCGCGGGGCCGTGGGGGGCAGAGGGCTCGTCCCAGAACCGGGAGGATGGGGAAGGCCGGGCTGCCAGAGACGGTGGGGGCAGAGCATGGGGCGCCCGGCCAGACCCGAGGGGCTGTGGAGGGCCTGCGCCCTCCCAGGTGGGTTTCAGAAGCCCCCGGCCGGGCGGGTGGCCTGCGCTGTGTTCGTGCCTCCAGAGGCCACACCGGGGAGCCCAGCCCCAAACCCGTAGGGAGGCCAGAAGGGGCCCGCTGTCAAGGCGAGCCCCCGACGTGGCCCGTTTTCTACCCCTTTGGACCTAAAAGGCAGGCGTTCCAAATGGTTCGACCCGAGGACTGGCTTTTTTTTCCTTTCGTGATCATACTTCGGGGAATCTTTTAGCAAAGAACACATCTTACCCTGAAAAAAATACTCCGTTACTCTTGGCTTCTTTTCTTGTGTTGAACTCAAGCAAAACAGAGAGTTTAAAAGGATTACGTAGAAGAAGACGACACAGCTGGTGGGTCCCGTTTCCGGGAGCGATTCTGCTTGTCTTTCTGTCTGGCCTTCCATCTGGGTCTGGGCCCAGAGACCCGGCCAGCCTGCACGACGTCGCCGCGGTCATTTCTGGGCGGCCCTTGGCGGTTTTTCACGTTCCTTACGCTTTGCTGTACCTCTGGAGTTCTTTATAGTGAACAGGAGTAATCGGACCCAAAGCAGGCCCGGCGGGGGGGGGGGGGGGCGCGACCCCACGGTCAGCCCTGCACAAGCTGTGTCCCTCTGATGAATCGATCGCCAGCAAGTGCTTCTCTGGGGCCGGCGGGCGGAGCAGCCACGAGACTAACCCCCTCGCCCCTCGGTCACCCCGGCTGCAGAGAACCCTCCGCAGAGACGTCGGGGGCCGGCGTTGGGAGGCCTCGCTCCGCACTGGCCCGCCCTCGGCTCGCACCCCTCCCTCGGCAAGAAGGAGCGTGAAGGTGGTGGGGATGCTCTCCAGGCCTGGAGGTTCCTGCGCATGGACACCCGGCTCCTCCCGTGACGGGCATGGAACCTGGCAGGCTTGGGGGACGCAGGAGCCTGGGAACCACCCTGGGGCTCCATGTCTGGGGCGTGGCGTGGTCGTGGGCTGCGGCCACCAGCGGGACACCAGGTACAGAGTTGAAATCCCACTCAGGAAAGAGGCCCGTCTGGAGGGCGGCCGGTTGACCCCAGGTGAGACCCAGGACCCCAAATGCTGCGAAAATGCCCACAGGACTTGTGTGTCCTGCGTTGCCTCAGACTGGGTACCGCCTAAAAGCCGGGCCAACCAACTGCCATTCCCCAGTGTCTCCTGAGATCCCGGCCGCTGGGGGACAGCGTCGCGTGCCCCGACCTCAGGCCTCAGAGCATCGCCCGTTTCTGACGGAACGGAGAAACCTGCCGATGGGACAGCGGGAACGTGCGTCCCCGCGGCGGTGGGACTCTCAATTACGTGGCCCGTGGGCCTGCGTGCCGGCGTCCCCGCGAGCACGGGCTCATGCTACCGGCTTCGGTTCCCTTCGCAGCCCCGGCCGCTCAGACTTTCCCTGACTTCCCGTCCGTGCCGGCGGCTCGCACAAGCTCGTCCTTTACAACGCGGCGCTGGCAGGCGTCTCACAGCAGAGAAATCCCGCTCCTAACCCAGTTCTAAAATAAATGCTTTGCTTTGTATTTTTAGCCGCTGACCTACTTAAGTAGCATCTGATAAGTGCAGGCCAGGGAGCGTTTTTCTGCCAAAAAAGAAATAGTTAATCAGGGAATCGTTGTTTTCTTCCAAAGGAGCGTATTGGTTTTTTTCTCTTTTCCTTCCTGAGGGCTAGGGATGGAGGATGACAGGGAGGGGAAGGCGCAGGGGGAGGCGGAAAGGTACCCAGAATCTGCAGGCTGTAAAGAGAGCGTGGCGTTGGAATCATTTTGACCTAAAATAACGGGAGGGGGGGCTACGCCCAGCGCGGCAACACGGGAGCGTCTGCGGTTGAACCGAGACGAATGGTGTTTCTTCTGGACGGGTAATCGCTCCAGCCTCTCGGATGGCTTACTCCGCGTAGCAGCCGCCGTGCTTAGCGGGACCGTGCTTTCGCAAGAACACAGGTAGCTCACGTCTGAGGGGGCATTTTCACACGGGGTTCCCAGGCCCCACTTCCTGTGCCATCGCCTGAGCTAAACGTGATGCGCCCAAGACCCACCCCCCCCCCCCCAAAGACGGGACCGAGCGTTCGCGGGGAAACGCCCAGGCCCTCCTGGCAGAGACGGGCGCTCCGCGTCTCAGGCGCCCCTGTCCCGTACGCCGAGGCCGGCCCATGGCACTTCCTGGGAGAGATCGGGAGTGCCGAGCGGGGGCACACGGAGGGGGGCGCACGCCGTGGTGACGGTCCCCTTGTCGCCCGCTCTAGAGTCCCTGGAGAAATGGGAGCGCCTGACTGTGGCAGATGCCCTGGAGCCCGTGCAGTTTGAGGACGGAGAGAAGATCGTGGTCCAGGGGGAGCCCGGGGATGACTTCTTCATCATCACGGAGGTGAGTGCTGCCCGCTCGGGGTGCAGGGGGGAGGCATCCCACCCTCGCCGCTCCTGCCTGCGCCCTGTCCCGCTCACCGTCTCAGGCCCGCGCTGACGCGCCTTCTTGCCCTCGAGTGAGTCTCCCCCTAGACGATGGCGCTGGGTCCCCAGGCCCACACGCATGGTGCCGTGTAGGACGCCACGCGGCACTGACCACACGCGCGGGCCCAGTGGGGGCGGAGAACGTGAACCCACACCGGAACATAGAGTTCTGTGTTGTCATCGGGGGACACGCATAAATTCAGGGCATGCTGGAGCTTTCCACGGGGGAGCTTAAAACTTCATACAAATCTAGGATGATCCCAAATTTGAAAGTTTATTTAAAAAAAAAAAAAGATGGTTCCAGGTTCCCAGCCTGGACACGCATGAGCCCCTCTGACGAGGCCCCGTGACAGCTGGCTCTGGGGCCGTAATCCGCGGCGGCCTCGCGCAAGCCCGCCGCTGACGGGGGAGAGCAGCTGCTGTGGCCGCCTGTCCCGGGCCGGGGCGGGGCTGAGACCCCCGGCGCGAGCCCCCGGCCGGCGCAGCCCAGAATGAATGGGGGGCCCGCCGCGCAGTGGGGGCAGCCCCGGTGACGCAGGGCCAGAGGAATGCTGCCGTCTGCTGGGCTAGCTTCCTGCTCCGGTGGCGCTCGGGGGCGGAAGGATTTCACGTTCATGCTCATTAAAGCACATTCTTCAGCTGTGCCGTGTGCCGCCGGGCAAGGGGAGCCCTCGGCGTGGCAGCATTGGGGCCCAGCGTGGCAGCCAGCTGTCCCTGCCGGGCCTCGGGTGCAGAGCTCAGCGCCCGTGGGCCGCTTTCTGGGGTTAGAATGAGAGAGGGCGGGTCTGCCAGGCTGCTGGTGCGGACGGTGAGGGCTGGAGCCCAGCTCGGTGACGCGCGGCCCGTAAAGCCCGAGGGACACAGATGAGATCCCGCGGACACGCCACACAGATCCGGTGTGTGACTCTAGTCTAGGCTCCTGCGAAGCTCTCCTGGGAGGCTGTGACCGGCTCCCTCCTCTCCGTGGCCTGCCTGCCCCTTCCAGCAGGAAATTTCTGGAAGGCTGTGGAGTCTAACGGGAGAAGAGCAGAAGGGGAGATGTGGGCCCACGGGGGCACCTGAGGCCCCGGGGCGGTTCCCGGTCGTACCGCGAGCATGCTCACAGGGGCATGGTCACCTCCCTACCCTATCCAGTGCGGGGTCTCCAGTGCGGGGAGGCACACTTGGAGGCGTGGCTTGAGGTCCTTAGGGCGGAAGGCCCACTCCACACAAAAGGGAAAAGCAAAGGAGGAGGAACGACTGAACCCCGGGCCAGACGCGAGCTAAACGTGGTCCAGCCTGACTCTGAGCCTGTCGTCGGGGCGGAAGGCCAGCCAGGCTCTCGTCTTTGCCCCTGGAGGCGATGTTCCCAAGACTTCTGCTGCGGGGTCGGGCGGGGAGGCCCCGTTTATATCCTGTGTGGTCCTCCTGCATGTCCCGGAGGGAGCCGGGGCCTCTGCTGAGGGCTCCGCCAGCTTCCAAGGCAGCCGTGGCTACCGTCGGACAGAGGGGCAGTGGCGCATGGCCGACCCCTGTGCCCCCGTGCCCCAGACCGTCTGACCTCTCCCGTGACCTCAGACGTGACATCCTGTCTGGGTCTGTGTGCGCCTGGCGTTCGCGGTTAAGAACGTGAGCCTCCCGTGGAGGTGGAGGGGGTCTCTTCGGTCACCCTGTTCCCCGAATCTGCATTAGATGCGACCGACTGCAGGGTCCTTCCTGACCTCCTGGGCAGGTGGGGTCTGATGCGTGGGCGGGCCATGGCGACTCACCGGACTCCTGGGACGTGGCAGCCCCTGAGTGGGACACCCAGGCTGGTCGTGGGGACTCTCTGACCCTCATCCTTGTGGTCCTCCTTCCTGACTCCAGCAGGTGTGCTCTGAGATGCCCGCAGGGCTCGGCTAATCAGCAGGGCCCGGAGCCCCGAGTCAGCGGCCCCTTGATGCCCCCTCAGACGCGCCCCCCCCTTGGACGTCCAGCCCGCTGAGCGCCCACGGGAGTGGCCCCAGCTGCCACCCGCCTGCGACCGCGGAGACCCCCGAGGGAGGGCGCCCGGCCAGGCCCAAGCCCTGCGGGAGGGGACGGACGGTGGCTCTAAGTCGCCGAGCCCTGAAGCCGCCTGTCGTCCCCAGTTGTCACCACAAGTGATGCCCGCGTGGGGCCACCCTGGGCCGGCTCTGATGACCAGGGCCAACGGGAGGGCGTGGCACCAATGGAAAAGCACAAATCCTTTTCTGCTCCAGGGTTAACTACATTCGTAAGAAGCTCGTGCTCACGGGGCCGATTTGTCCCAGAGATGCATTTGTATTGGCCTGTATGATTTTTTTTTAATATTTGTATTAATTGTCGGTTTTCAAAAGTCAAGATATTTCCCGTAACTATCTGGATCTCTTCCCTTTAAAAATTTGGTACCCGACCACCTTGGACCTGCATCCCTCTCTGGCCGGGACCGGCACACCTGAGGGGCGCGCCCCTGGGGTGGGGAAGGGTGCTGTTGGCCTCAGTCCCACCCGGCCCCGCAGCCTTCAAGGTTGGTGGCCTCAGCGCGCGTACTCTGCAAGTGCGGCCGTCCCGGACAGTCGTCCACCGTGTGCTCTGTGCCGAGGCCGCCGCCCAGCCGGGGCCAAGGCCGCGGGTTCAACCGCGTGAAGCTCGTGTGAGAGGCTCCGAAGGGAGGGGCCTCACAGGTCGCCAGGGATGGGAGCTGTCAGCGACTGTGCTCCTCCTGATGCCGCCAGCGGGCACTTTCTGGGCCCCGGATGTGTGATGTGAGTGATGTGAGCCGGGGAGGTCCGGTCAGGGCTCAGCAGCCCTTCCCGGGGGCACAGCCAAGGCCGCACAGCCCGCCAGTGTCGGCCCGCACTCTGCGGGCCGGGTCCTGCTCTTCGCTCCTGCGTGCCAGGCGTCCGCCGCGTGCGTCCGTGTGCGTGTGTGCGCATGTCTGTGCGCGTGTGTGCGTGCGTGGGTGCGCATGTCTGTGTGCGTGGGTGCGCATGTCTGTGTGCGTGGGTGCGTGCGTGTGCATGTCTGTGTGCGTGGGTGCGTGCGTGTGCATGTCTGCGTGCGTGTACGTCTGTCTGTGCGTGGGTGCAGCGTGGAGTCCGAGCACGCCTCGTTCTCGTCCACCGCACGGCAGAGTGAGTGCTGCTCCCTTCGTCTTCCACGCGATTTCTTCTCCCTCGGCTGCCTTCGGGGGACGCTGGGGACGGCCTTCCCGGGGTCTCCGCGGGTGCCCCTGAGCGGCTGCCGGTGACGCCTCTGAGGGTGCGGCCGGGGGATGGGGCAGTGTGGGCGGTGGAGCGACGGGACCGCCCTGGCTGCGTCCAGGGACTGGGTCCCCCCCGTGGGCGGGGGTGGGGGCTCGCGCTCATCAGGGGCAGGTGTGCGGCTCTGGAGTGTAACCCGGCGCTCCCAGAAATGTACTTGAAGTGGTCTCCTTGGCAACGTGGGTTTTTCCCCCTTTTCCTGTGATTAGCCAGGTCGCGTAGGTCGCATGGGACCCCAGGTTTGCAGGCATCGGAGGCTCGCTGTTCTTTGCCGCGTGGCCCCCCCGGCAGACACACGGGTCAGGCCCACCAGCCCCGCCCTCCCCCCTGCATCCCGCGAGCTGCCTGGGGGGCCGCAGGTGGGGCTGGAGGTCGCCTGTCTCCGGGGGGTGTCGCCGCGGCCTCAGCAGGCCGCCTGGGTGGTCCCTGGTTTAGGCGTCCGGGAGCCAACCAGGAAGGTTCTAGAACAAAGCAGAAGGTAGTGCTGCCTGTGGGTCTGTAGAGCGAGCACCCCCCGCCCGGACGCTACGCCCGTTAGACAGTTCCGGAGGCCCTGGGGAGCGTGCGGCGGCTGGTGTTTCCATGGGCGCAGAGACCCTCATGCCACACGTGGGTGCAAGTGCAGTGAGGACGGCCTGTGTCCTTCTAGGGGACTTGGCAGGAGGCGTCCAGGCACGGGACCTCTTTTCCTTCGGCTAATGGCACACGCACACGCTGTAAGCTACCAACCCCCGGTTCCTGGGACCGCAGGGATCCCCTGACCCCGGAGATAGCGCGAAAGGGCCCAGGCCTGGCGGGTCCCTGCCGTGAGGGTTAATCGTATGGGTCATTGTGGCCAAGCCATGGTCTCCAGATGTCAGATGTTTGCCCAACACAGGTCTAGATGTTTCCGCGGAGGTTCAGATGGGATTAACAGGGACATCAGCTGATGTCGCGTGAAGGGGCCGGTCTTCCGTGGTGTGGGTGGGCCTCATCCAATCAGCTGAAGGCTTTCCTTACGAGAAAGAGGACAGAGGTCCCCCGAGAAGAGACACCCCTGCCAGCCGCTGGCCATGCAGATTTTGGACTTGCGAGTGAGTTCCGTAAGGTGAACCTCCATCCATACACACACATCCCGTTGGGGGTTTCTGCGCAGAACCCCGACGGATGCCTGTGCTTCTTGGCTTTTCCGGAACAGTGTGGTCTCCGCGCAGGCGGGTGCGTAGGGCCCCGAGGCCCGATCTGGGCACCGGACGTCTGCTGACACAGCTGCGGTGAGGGGCGGGGGCTGCAGGACCCGGGCCAGGGCTTCCAAGGGCTGCCTGGCTTGGTGCTGCCCGTCCTGCTTTCCTCAGAGCAACAAGGGGGGCCAGGCCCCTCGTGTCTTCTCGCCGCCGCCTGGCCGGGCGTCTGCTGTGTTTTGGCAGAAGGTCCTCGAGTTTGCTTCCTTGCGCGTGTCCTCCCCACAGGTCCCTCAGCTGTGGCCGAGCCTGGCAGAGACCCCTGCCCTCACGGACACTTATCGGGAACACCTGCCGGCGGTGGGAGCCCAGCCTGGGAGGCTGCGTGGGGCTGCAGGACCCCAGCCTCAGCGGAGCCCAGGGGTCTCTCAGGGCAGGGGCCCCCCAGGGGAGGTGGTCTCCCTGACTCCCAGCTCCGGCAAACACCGGCCGTGCCTGGATCCCCTCGACCCTGGGTCCCCAGAGCTCTTGGAAAATCGTCCCAGCAGTTGAGTGAGATCCTTGCCCTGTAAACCCGACCCACGGACACGGAGCAGGGACCCGGGTCTTCCTGGGACCAGGACCTGCAGCAGCCGGTGGGGTGAGACCTGCTGGGGCCTCCGCAGGGAGAGGGCGCTCGGGCAGAGAGGACAGCGTCTGCGCCAGTTCCTACCCCCTGGTTCCCGCGCTCCAGGGGAACGGAGGACAGGGCTGGGGCTTGGCCACGTGGCCCCACTTTTCACGCCCACGAGGACCCTGCCGAGGCCGGGGCTGGGGCGGGGGTGGGGTGAGGGCAGCTGGTTCCCATAAAATTCCAACAGAGAGCTTCCCACTAGGTCCTGCTGGCAGCTGGGGAGGCGTTGCCATGGAAACTCCCGATTTGGCTTATATGCCCTCTTAGCAAATTAATTTTGTGAGTGTCCACGGTGCTGAAGTGACGGCCCCACCATGGCTCCCAGGCCGCCTTCTGGCCGCGACCTCGCCCTGCTGGCCGCGCAGACATGTGGACCCCGTTGGTGGGCGTGCAGATCCAGCAGGCTCTCGGAGAGCAGGAAGGGGGTCGCCCCACGCCCAGCTGGGTGTGTTCTCCTTCGCCTGGGGTTGTCTGTGACTCGGCCCGTTGCCGCACCCTCACTGTGCGCCCGGCGGGGGGTGGCAGCTGCCACTGGAGGGAAATCACGCCCCCGGACTTGGCAGACCGCCTCGGGTCCCAGGCCAAGGCCGGGGTCCCTGGAGGTGGTACAGTGACCCGCGGTGGTAGCGGGGACGCCCCCGCCGACAGGGAAGGTGCAGGTTGGGCTGGGGCCTGAGGTCCCGATGGAGACGGACGAAGGGTGGTGTCCAGGTAGAGGCTGCGGGTCGGTGGTGAAGGACTGCCGACTGGCCCCGACTTCTCCAGTAGAAAGATCACAGCTTTCCTCTGGGCCGAACTGGAGGAAGCCCATTTGCAGAGCCGCTGGGCCCTGGGGGGGCGCCCTGTCTCAGCGCCCAGACCTCTGTCCCATGGGCCCGGTGGGGGCGGCCCGAGGTCACAGGTGTTTGCTGGCCTGTTGGCCCCGGTCCCCGGAAAGAGAGACGACGGCGTTTTCAGAGACGTTCTCATTTCCTGACTTGTAAGACTATTTTTCAGGGCGTTTGGGGTTCGCAGCAGAATTGAGTGGAAGGAGGCCAGATTTCCCATGCCCCCCACGCCCCAACAGGCTGCGGCTGCCCCATGGTCCGAGTCCCCCAGATGGGGCGTTTGTCGCAGTCGGCCCCACGCAGACGCGTCGTCGTCACCCAGAGACCACAGTTGGCACCGGGGTCCCTCCAGGTGGACGCGCGTTCTGTGGGTCTGGACAGTGACGACCGGTGTCCCCACCATGGTGTCCCCTGCGTCCCACTGTGCATCTGCCCGCCCCGCAGCCCCGGCGGCCGCCCTCCTCTCCGTGTGTGCAGCTCTGCTTCCCCAGAGCGCCGGGCCGGCGGGTCCCCCGGCGTGCTGTCCAGGCGGCTCTGTCTGTGGAGTCCGCGGGCAGATCCGCGGCCCACCGTCCGCACGGAGCACGGGGGCCACTCACCTGCTCGGGGGCACCTTGCTGGTCACGATGACATCCGGGCGTGGGTTTTGTGCGGACGTCAGTCTTCATCCTGGTGCTTCACGTAAATGCCAGCGAGCGTGAGGTTGCATCTGACAAGTGTCGTCACAGCTTGCTCGGCACCTGGCTGTCCCTCTGGGGTGACCGCCGGGGCCGCTCTGAGGGCCCCCGGGAGTGACTGTTATCCTCCTGGTCCCGAGGACCCCAGGAGCCTCCCAGAGACACTCACACCCGTGCTTCTGTGGAGCCTGGCCAGAGCCGGGGGGACCTGCGCCCAGGAGAAGCGGGGTCTGAGCCCGCAGCTCCCCAGCCGGCCGGGGTAGGAGTCACGGCCTCCTGGTGCCGGGACTGGCCCAGGCCAGCTCCGTAAAACCTGCCCCTGCTGCCTCGTGGTCCTGCTGGTCCCACTCATTCTTCCCCCCGGGACCAGTGATCGGGCAAGAGAGAGACCTCGTAATTCACCTTCTCCCGCAGCTGCTCCGACCGGGGCCACGCTGCTGACCTTCCTGACCTGGCCTGTGTGCGTTAGCCTCTCTCAAAGGACGGGGTGCCGTGCATGGCCCCGGCCCCGGGTCTGCAGGCCCAGGCAGCCGTGTCCCGGGGGCAGAGGCGGACCTGCGCTCCAGTAGTGGCGAGCGTCCAGCTCCTCAGAAGGCAGAGGGGACGCTCGATGGGCCCAACACCGGGACATACTGCCCTCTGCCGCGAGGGCTGCTCCGTTAGAAACCCCAGCAGCGCCCACGCGGCTGAGGCAGGGGGAACCACAGCAAGCGCTCAGTCCTCACGGGCACGGGCGGGGTCTGAGGACGCCGTCCCTGCTGAGTGCTGAGCCGGGACTGGGGGCCGTTGGGGCCCAGCAGACACGGGGGCGGCCGCCCCCAGCCCGCAGCTCCCACTAGACGGTCCCACCTGCCATCCCGCCGGGCCCGCCGCTCCCTGCCGCCCGCTCTGCTGGGTCTGGGTCTGGGTCTGGGTCTGGGTCGCGGAGGCCGTCCCTGCCCGTCGTAGGAAACCAAAACTATGGCTGGGGCTTTGCTTTCCTAGGAGTCGTTTAAAAATCAAACAAATGCACACACGCTGAAGGGAGCGGGTCATTGACGTCCCACCCCCGGACGCCGGGGCCAGCGCGCTCTGCTCCCGTGCCCTCCCAGGCCGCGCTCCGCTGACCTGGTTTATTTCCAGACCAGGGTTAGAATCACCGAGTGAGGAACTTGGGGCGTATGCTCTGGCGTTTTGGCAAGCGTGTTTTTCCAGCCCAGAGCGTCCCAGCCTGCAGTCCCGTGAGGGCGTCTCTGCTGCGCTGGCGGCGGGCTGGGACGCGAGCTCGGGCGGGAGGGTTATTTCCAGGACCCGGGGCGTGCGGTGCCGTGGGAGCCGCGCTCCGCTGGGTGGAGGTCTGCGCCCTCCAGGGTCGGGCCTGCGCTGGGCGCTGGGGGACGGGGGCCCCGAAGCAGACCGGCGTCTTCTGGTGAACGTGTGTCCGGGGCCGGGAGGCTGGTCCACCTGGTGCCCCCACCACACTGGCTGCCGGTGGCCTGCGTCACAGCCACGCAGACAGAGTGTGTCTGTGCAAACGAGGTCACGTGCTCACAGCTCCCCCCGAAGGAGGCCTGGGGCTGTTCCCCACCCTGTGTTTGCCGAGGGCTTTCAACTGTGGGCGCTTTATTTGTGCGAACTCTCGTGGCCGTCCGGCTGGGACGGGGACGCCCGCCTGCAGGAACGCACGCGTCCTCCGAGGGCCCGTGGTCAGGGCGCCTGTGCTCCCCCGTGTTGGAGGTCACGGCCTGCTTCGTCTCTGTGCACCAGCTCTGGGCCCAGCACCGGCTCGCGGCATTCGGGTGACCTGCCCAGGACGTGGGACCCGCCATGTGGGGGATAGTGGGCTCAGGTGAACGTCAGCGTGGCCGACCTGAGCTGCCCATCTCTGCCCCTTCCTGTGAACACAGCCCGGATCCCCAGCCCCTCCGCACTGGTGCCCACCCTCTCCAGAGCGGCTCCGTGAGTATCTGACCTGCTTGGTTCAGTGCAGCGGGAAGGAAGGTTGCCAGAAGCTTCTAGAAGGTTTCCCTCTTGATAGGAGAGCTGCAGGAGGAAAAAGTGGGTTCTCTTCCTGCTGATGGCACGGGAAGACATTTGGTGATGCCCGGAACCATGGCAGCTGCTGTGCCACCAGGAGGGGCTGAGGTCACCAGAGCGGGAGGTGGGAATGGGTCCCGGTCCCTGACCCACGTGTGGGCGGCTGCATCAGCCCCCAGGCCTTGCCACCAGTCTTATGGTTCTGAGGTCTGACAGATGACCCCAGTAGCCCTCAGGCCCCTCTGCTTGGGTTTGCCGATGTTGGGGGTTCGAAGCCTCTGAAGGGATGCGGTAGGCCTGGAGTGTCCCGAGTAAATCTGTAAATCAGAGGCCTGTAGTTCCACGCCTGGGGTTTGGAAGAAGAAAGTGATCCCCTTGTGAAGTGGAAACTTGTCTAAAACAGGAACGAGAGGCACGTAGATTACAAGCATCACGAGTTAAAGGACGTAAACGTGAAGGAGAATTAGGTCGGCACAATGGGGTATTGAGAAAACTAATGCCCGCCACTGCAGCCCTGGGCCCAGCACCTGCTTGCGGCATTCGGGTGACCTGCCCACATCCCGCTGCGGGAAGACCGAGGCTGATGTCGCCAGAGCCGTGCGTCCCCCGCAGTCGGCGCCCCCTGGTGTGGGCCCCCAGCGTGGCCCTCAGGGAGGGGGCCCGCGTCTCCAGGTCCCCCGCCAGCCGCAGCTCCTGGGGGGCGGCGGCCTCGCTTGGCTGTTTAGACATCTGGGGCCATCCATCAGCTCTCCGTAAACATCCTAGACACCCACGAGCCGAGCGGCCCCACGGCCAGGTCGGGGGCGAGCGCAGGGAATCCAGCCGGAGGGGCTGTCGTTCAGTGCCCGAGATTCCTGGCTCGGCGGCTCGGGCAGGGTCTTCTGAGGGCATCCCCCCCACCCCCCCTTAACCTGCGCACGGCTGGCTGGAGACGGTGAGCCAGAGGACTGAGCCCACCCTGGAGCAGGATCACATGGGTTCGTGTGGCGAGGGCATCGGGGTGCTGGTGCAGAGCAGGGCAGCGAGGGTGGGGCGCAGGGCCGTGTCCTCCGAGGCCCCGTCCCCTTGGCAGCCCTTGAAGAAGCAGGAGGCCCCTCCCGGCGGCTGCAGTGCTCGGGAGGCTGCGGGAGGGGCGCCGTGGGTCGACACCCCTTTGCGGGCTCGGTGTCGAGCCCTGACTGGGTGCTCCGGGCCGTCAGGAAGGTGTGCACGAGGCTGGTGTCCGGTTCCCCCAGAATAGGGCCCAGCCCGAGGGGGACACTTGGGCTGCGGTGCCTTCCGGGCGCCCCGTGCTGGCCACCCAGGCCCGCGTTAACCGTGGGGCCGGCAGTCTCTGCAGACACCGCTGTTCGGGGGTCGGGAGGGAGCCCCACTGCTCACTGGCAGCGCGGGGCCTGAGGCCACGCCCATCCCGCGGGAGCACCGTGTCCTTGAGAGCTAGCCAAGGTCAGCTCCAAGATCCTCCCCACTGTATGGCCTGCAGCAGTCTCACGCCCTCATCCAGACTCCAGTGCGATTCGGAGCCCACACCTTTCTGTCCCCAAGGAGGAGAACCCTGAATTCACCTTAGAACGGGGGGCACACGGATGGATGCTGGCAGGACGGAGATTTGGGCTTGTCTCTTGCTGGGTGACCTCTCACCTGTGGGTCCTGCTTGTGACCTCCTCACCTCTGACTTCTTCATCTGTGACCCCCCCCCCGCTGCTGGGTGTGACCCCTCACCTGTGACCTTCCTCTTCTGGGTGTGAGCCTCTCACCCGTGATCTCCCCTTCTGGGTGTGACCCCTCACCTGTGACCCCCCTGCTGGCTGTGACCCCCTCACCCGTGATCTCCCCTTGTGGGTGTGACCCCCTCACCTGTGACCTTCCTCTTCTGGGTGTGACCCTCTCACCTGTGATCTCCCCTTCTGGGTGTGACCCCCTCACCCGTGACCTTCCTTTTCTGGCTGTGACCCCCTCACCTGTGACCTCCCCTTCTGGGTGTAACCCCTCACTGGTGAACCCCCCGGGTGTGACCCCCTCACCTGTGACCCCCCTGCTGGCTGTGACCCCTTACTCGTGTGACCCCTCACCCCCCCAGGTGACCTCAGGCCATCCTCCCCGCCCCACCCCCCTACGCCCGCTCCTGCCATTGAGCCTCACATGTCCCCTTGGCGTCTGCAGGGCACGGCCTCCGTCCTCCAGCGCCGGTCCCCCAACGAGGAGTACGTGGAGGTAGGGCGCCTGGGGCCCTCCGACTACTTCGGTGAGTCTGGAGCCCCTGCCCTCCCGGGTGCGAGTCTCACTGGGGGGTCCCTTGCGAGCTGAGGTGGAGAGCTGCAGGGGGCGTGCAGGGGGCAGGCTGGGGCGGCCTCGACGGATGTGTCCTGGACGTGGCTGCCTCCGGGAGGGCATGGCCTCGAGCCCCTAGCCCCCCAGGTTCCTGCAGGGGGCCGGGCGACCCGCCAGGCGGGGTCACGGCAGGTGGTTGGGGAACCACGTGCCGGGGTCAGGGCCCAGAGCTCCCCGGGGCGTGCTTGTTGGAACCCCGTGGAACGGAGCGGTGTGGGCGGCCGCGGGGGCCAGGCCCCTGACCACCCTCTCGCCCCCAGGGGAGATCGCGCTGCTGCTGAACCGGCCCCGGGCGGCCACCGTGGTGGCCCGGGGGCCCCTCAAGTGCGTCAAGCTGGACCGGCCCCGTTTCGAGCGCGTGCTGGGCCCCTGCTCCGAGATCCTCAAGAGGAACATCCAGCGCTACAACAGCTTCATCTCCCTGACCGTCTGAGCCCCGCGGCCCGCAGCCCGGCTTCCGTGGGCCGGCGTGCTCGTCTGTGGCCGCGGGCCGCGGGGGGCGGGCGCCCCGGCTGTGCGGCGCCGCCCCTCCCTCCGGGCTCCCGTTTGAAATAAAACAGTCACCCTGTGCACCTCAAAAACAAAGGTCCCCCGAGACCCCCGGCCCAGGAGATGCCAGCAGCCCCTCCCCACGCCCCTCCCCGTGTCCAGCCCATGGGCTTGTCTTCTCAGACCCGAGCCCCTGAGCGCACAGGGGCCAGCCTGCCCCCGGTGGCCAAGGGGCCGGCAGTGAGTCCAGGCTGGCCCAGGGGGCTGAAGGTCATGTGGGTGGTGCGGTGACCCCCGGCTTCCAGGGGTAGTCAGTGTGAGGGACGGAAGCCCCCAGGCATGGGAGCCTCTAGTGACCCGGGCTCACAGGAACTCTTAGCGGAGGACGTGGTCGAGTGGCTTGGGCCTCGCCTTCCCTGGGCAGTGCCTCTGGGCTGGCCTGGTACGCCAGGAGCTGGGGACGCCCCACCACCCGGAGTCGGGGGGCCGGGAGGGCGACCTTCTGAGGGAGGGGAGGGATCTTCCAGCCACTGGCTGGATAACGTGGGAGCCGGGGGCCCCTCCTGAATTGCCCAGCGATGCGCCTCTGGACCCCGCCCTTGCCCTGGGAGACACGTGCAGCCAAGCAGCAAGCAGCCCCAGCCCCGCGCTCCCCAGGCCACGATGCACCGAGCATCCACACCCCGTGGATGTGTCCCCGTCCAGGGCCGCCAAGCAAGAGAGGCCTGGGGGCGGCACAGTCCCCCTAATTTGCTCTCCTGTGTGCGTGGGGAGGCTGCCGGTCCCCGGGGGCCTCCCGCCAGCCCTGCCTCTGCCCGTGGAGTTTCTGTGACGCGCGAGCCCGCCCTGCTTCCCGCGATGTTCGGAATGCTGCATGTAGTATTAAATGTGCCATGAAGTATCTCCTCCCGCCTCGGTTCTTGGTCTGAAATCCTTCACAGGGGAGCGTTTTTCTTTTGTTTTTATTGTGGTAAAATACACACGACGTAAAACTCCCGGCTTTAACCATTTCTCAGCGTCCAGTTCTGGGCACCATCCCCCCGTCTGGCTCCAGAACTCCTTAAAAAGAGGAGTAACCCTCCTATATCTTATTTAACTCTGTATTTGAAAACACCGTCGTTTGTGCTTTGAGAGTCCTAGCGGTACAGAAGACGGCGGGTAAGGGATGCCGTGTTCCTGGAACCGCGTCTTTGGCGTTGGCGCACATATCGCGAAGCCCTTCGCCCCGGGCACGTTTCCCGGCCCCATGACCTCCACATGCCGCTGGCGGCTGCCCTCGGGACGGCACAGCTCTGCGGACCGCGGGTTCTATGCAGACCTGGGGGGCGCCCCTCCCGGGCCCTCGGACCCTGTCTGCGTGAGCACGGATTTCCTCAGAGCCGGTGAAAACAAAGCGAACGCGGGAACTCGCCGTCTCATTGTGGCTGCCATCCGCGGCCCCGGACACGTGCTGTGGTCGTCCGTGGTCTCTTCCATCGCTCCCATGGGGGTTACACGTGAGCCCGGAAGGGACGTACGTGCGAGTGACAGATGTGCCCGTGAGCCCATTAGAGACCTTCAGCGTCCTGTGCCTCAGGGCAGGAAGGCCGGAGGGAAGGGGGCCCAGGCGCCCGACCCCTGGGGACCCTGGTGTGTTGGGCTAGGCTTGCAAGGGACAGCAGGAAAGACTGGGGAAGACGCGGGGCCAAGCGGAGGTGGGTGTGAAGGGACTCACTGTAGGGAGTCAGAACTGGGATTGGGGCCTGAGGCCTCTGTCACCTCTCGCCGTGTAGCCAGTTCCCGGGATTCGGCCGCCGCAGCCACCACGCACCCGCCGCGTGGCCAGCTCCGCGTGCCGGGCAGGCCATGGGGAGAAGCTTAGCTGGGCGGTTCTGGCCTGGGTCCCTCGAGAGGCGGAGGCGGGGGGCTGGGACTGCGTCCCCTGGGGCCGCCTCCCGGGACCGTCCCCACCGTGGGCAGAAGGCCTCGGTTCTGACGCAGGTCGGCTCCCGGGGCCGCCTGGGCGTCCCCAGGACGCGGTGTCGAGGCATCTGCCTTCCCCCAGCGAGCGGCCCGAGGGAGCCTCTTAGGGCCTCGTCCCGGAAGCCACTTTGAACCCCACTGTTCATTAGAAAGGGTCACGCCTGCGGGGAAGTAGAGTGTCGCGGAACCTGAGGGCGGCCCCCAGGGCAGGGCTCTCGCCTCTGGGTCGCACTGGCCACTGCCGGGGCTGTTGGTGGCCAGACGCCCCACGAGAAGTGGAGCCCTGAGCCGTGCCAGGGGCCCCCGGGAGCTCTGACCTCGTGGCACGGGGGACGTCCAGACCACGCTGCACTCTGAGGTCCCATTTTACAGATGAGAAGCTGGAGGCTGGAGGCGGCGGTCGCTGTCCGCCAGCCCTTCCCCAGCCCCGTCTGCAAGGCTGGGCCCGGCCGGCCGAGCCGACCTGCACCCTTCCACCGTCCTCAGACCCCGGTTCCCGGCATGGGCGTGGCGGCCCCGGGGACCCAGAAGGAAGGCAGCCGCGTTGAGCCCCCAGGCCGGGCGGTTTGTTACAGCAGCTGGAGGAAGCTCATACCGCGGCCGAGCCGGGATTGGAGCCGAGCTCCGGGCAACTCTGGGAGGTCGGGGTCAGCCACCAGCTGTGCCGCTTCGAACGCAGCTCCCCCCGGGAACCCTGGGCCGGGGGCAGGGGTGGGGCCTCCCTCCTCGGAGGGTGGGCTCTGGTCCCTGCTGCCCACGGCGGGGGGCCGTGGGCCGGAGCAGCTTCTTCCCCAGCTGGGCCCTGGGCCTGCTCCCTCTGGCTCCTGGCGGGTACAGACCCGGTCTTGTAGGGCTCGTGAAAGCACGCTTGTGTGTGCCGGAGACAACAAGCCGGGGGATTGTTCCTGCCGCGTCGCGGCCCCCAGGGCGGTGCCAGGGGCGCAGTACGGAGTAGCTACTGGGACGGGGTCTGCGCTGGAGGGGCCTGGGGACTCTGCCACGTCGACTCAGCCATGCCCCCCCCCCGGCCCCCAGCTGCCGGGGCCGGGCCTGCCTCTGTCCCCGGGGGCCTGCTGCCTCCCGGCCGCTCTGGGGGTGACGTGGACACCACGGTCCAGGGCGGCTTCTGGGCGGGGCCAGGGCGGGGCCGGGGACAGGCCTGGGGTGAACCCCGTGTGCGCAGGTGCCCGGGGCCTTGCGGGGCTGGTCAGTCCCTCGGCCCCGATGAACGTTTCCATAAACACAGAAAGGCCAACTTCTGGTTGAAGGAGGGAAATGTTGGGGAATTCAGCCTCTGGCTTCTAGAGGCCGGAAAAAAGGGGAAACTTTGACCAAGGTCTCCCAGCTTCTACCCAAATGAGCTCAAAGCAGCTCACAGCTTCCACGTCAACAGATGTGTAAAACTTCCAGAAGCACAGAAGGTCCTCGATCGCGAGCGGGTCCTCGATTGCTCTGAGATGGAGCACCCAACGCGCCGTCCGTCGAGGGAAGCGGGGTTACGTGGAATTCCTGGAAATGAAAGCCACTTGTCCTGCAACAGCCTCGGAAGCGCCAAGCCACGGACGAGACGAGGTTCTCAAGTCGCGCGGCCCACGAAGGGAAGAGCGCTGGACGGTCGGCTGGGCCGGGGGTGGACGTGCCCCTGGGAGCACACGCGGGCGGCGGATTTGGGGACAGGAGGACGTGCACGTGGTGACGGCCCGCTCCCCACACCTGGCAGGGTGGCCGCAGGGTCGCCTACGCACGTGCGCTCGCTCGCGCTCTCTCTCATAAATAAACCTTGAAGAAATACTAAGAAGGAATCAAGCCCCACACCTAACCAGCGACTGCCCTACGGCCCGGGGCTGCGCTCGTGGGCGCTTGGCCTCACGGGAAGGCTCGTGGCAGCCTGACTCTCACGGCCCCGGGCTGGAGGCCGCCAGGCATCCTTCAGCGGGACGTCCACGAGCTGCCACAGGACATGGCCTGGCCACGGAGGGAGCCAGCCGGCAATACGGCAGCAGCCCCCGAGTGTCTTCAGGGAGCCGCGCTGAGCGGAAAAGCCAGGGTCCCAGGGCCCCGGCCACGTGGGATTCCACAGGCCACATGCGTGCCCTCCGCGAAATGACGACACGTGGGAGGGGAGCCGGGCTCAGGTGGGGCGCGGGGAGGGATGGTGCGCTCACTGATGGGGGGGCCGGCGCGTCAGCTGAACCACGTGGAGATCCTGCTCCTGGCACCGTTCACGTGTTTTACCGACGTGGGCACTGGGGTTCTGACCCCAAAGGAAAGGGAGAGGCTGGGTGGCTCACGGGCAGTGGGGACAAGGCTGAGGCAGGTGAGGCAGGTGGCACCAGGGACGGGAGCAGACATCCCTCCACACCCTGCAGAGCTGGGAGCCCCGGAGCCGGGAGTCTGCTGTCCCTTAGAGAACCTGGGGCCCCACTGGGTCGGGGAGCAGGGAGGACAGCCTGGCAGGGCAGGCACAGACGGGGCAGGAGCACAGGAGGTGCTGCAGGGGGTCGGCAAGACTCGTCTTCCCACCTCACACCCAGGCGGCCCTGGTCCCTTCCCCACACACCCAGAGTCCCCAGAGCCACTCTGTCTCTTGCTGTGTGACCTTGAGCCAGTCCCTGGGCATCTCTGGGTCTTACCCTCCCCTCTCTAAAGCAGCTCGGGGACACACTGTGTCCCCCGCCCCCGGAAGGGAACACAGTGGCCCAGGATCCCCTCCCTGGCCTAGGAGGGCTCACGGGGGCCTGGGGGCCCCAGAGTCAGAGGCCCGCCCTGCCACGGACACCGGGCCCATTCATTAGCTCACCATCCCGTCTGCCCTCTTCCGGTTACCGTGCCCCTTTGACACTGTTCTGGGCCGAGGAGGGGGCCTGGTTCCCCTAGAGAGACCCTCTCTGGCCGTCCGGCCTGGGCATTCAGAGGATGGACCTGCGCCGGGCCCGGGAGCCCCTCTTGCTGCCCACGCGTCCCGACGTGGGTCTCGTGGCCATGAGCCCCTGAGCTGCGGCTTTCCCGTCTGTCCGTTGCTGCCGCGTGTGAAATGAGACCCTAACCGGCAGGAAGCGCCTCGCGGACGGTGGCCGTCCCGCACGCCCCCTGGGGGATGACACCCGTGGCCGTGACCGCCGGAGCCTCACCTCGCCCGGCTCCGCGGCTGAATCAGCCGGCGGTGACTCACTCCGAGGTCTGGCACTTCCCTCCCGGGCCCACGGTTACCAGGCTGCGCCCAAGGGAGGCTGACTCCTTGTCTGGGAGGTCCTCGCCCTCAGCGGCCGCCTGTCCGTCTGGGCCGGCTTGGGGGACCCGGGCCCTGTGGTTCAGGGGCTCCCGTGGTGGCCGCAGGCCGTGGGAGCTCCAGTCCCTGAGACTCAGATCCAGACGGAGTCCCAGAACGCGGCTCCACCCCACCCCCTTCCGGGAAGCCACGGACCGCGCTGACCTCGCTCTCCCCTCTTGGACCGCTCTTGCCTTCTGGGATGTGACCAAATTAGGAAGTCGGTGACTCACCTCTCTGCCCCAGCCTCACCTCCCGTCAGGCAGAGCATCCTCTCTCTTGTGGGGGCAGCTAGTCTGGTTCTAAGTTAAGCTCCACGGGCAGGGAAACCTTCGATTAGTGTCTCTAGGCCTAGACACCCGAGATCGTGGCACGCTCGGGGCCACCACGGCCCTCAGGACCCTTCTGCGGGAGCTGCTTCCCAGAGGCCGATCCCGCATCGATCCTAGAATTCGGGTGCGGAGCTCTTGCTGAGCCACGCGGGAGGTCACTGGGTTTCCTGCTGCCCCCGCGGTGGGGGTCTGCTCTAGCTTGGACAGAGCCCCGCGTCATGCCCCCGGAGGCCTCCCTTTTAGCTGCCCCGTCCCCGGTCCTTCGCTGCTTTTCCTGCCACAGCTGGAGAAGTCAGGCGGCTGTGTTCCCGGAATATGCTGGGCCGCAAACCCGTGACGGTTCCCGGTCAGCACGCGCGGGGCCTGCGAACACACAGAGCCCTCCGGGTGCCCTCTAACCTGCCCCGAGCTCCGCTGCCGTTTGCGGCAAGGACCCTCCTCTCGTGGCCGCGGCGGTCTCGGTCTCGTCCGCAGGTGAAAGTGCGGACCCGTGTGCCCGTGACTCGGGGACACGCGGGGTCGGATTCGCTGAAATGGCGCGCACATCCACGACCGAGCGCGAGGGTCCCAGAGCCTGCGCATCAGAGCCTGGGGCTCCGACAGGGATCCGCAGCGGCGCTCGGCCTGGGATCTGGGCAGCCGCACCGCTCCCCCCCGCACAGGCCAGTGGGTCCTGTCTCCTCCCCGCTGCCTCCGCCGCCACCGCGGAGCCACGGCCGCCGAGGGGCCGGCCCGGAGCTCGCCCAGCCGCCGCCCAGGGGCCCAGCTGCGTGGAGGCGACGGACGGTCCCGGGACCCACCGCGTCCTCTGGGTGTGGTTTGCAGTCACCGTGCGTCCCTCAGAGGCCTCCTGACATCAACAGCCCCCACGGATGCTGTAGATTAAAACGCGGGACGGAGTGCAGTGCGTGTGGCTGGGTCCCCGATGTGGGGGCCCCGGGGACTAAGGACCTGGGGGAACAGGAGCGGGGGGTTCCTCCTGCCTTGTCCTGGATGCTCTGCTGGGCCCGGACGCCCCTCTGAGGCTGTGGGCCTCCCTCCCTACGTGGGCACCGGCCTTCCAGGGGGAGTCGCGTGGCCAGAGGTCCCTTAACCCTGAGCTTGTGTCTCTCCAGGGCCTTGGGCGGGGCCCCCGTGCAATCCTGGGTGGCTGAGCCTGCCGGGCAGCCCCTCAGTGTGCACCAGGCTGTGTGTCTCCCCGCACGGGGCCCGCTCGCTCTGGTCCCCAGCTGTCTGCCTGCCCCTCCAGCCCCACACGCATGTTTGTTGAGTGAATGTGTGATCCACTAAGCCCACACGGAAGGCCGTATAGGGACCGCGTGGGTCAGAATGACTGAAGCGCTGAGTCAAGGGTCCTCAGGGACATTAGATGGGGCCCGGAGGCCGAGCCAGAGCCGGAGGGGACTTTGCCGGGTCCCCACAGATGCTGCAGCCAGGGCTGGAACCCCGCTCTGGGCTCCAGGCGCCCCCATAGGTCCTCCAAGCTACTGAGTCAGAAAAAACGTGTTACCGCGCATGTCGTTGGCTTCTCATTGTTTCCAAATGCCGTCCGGCAAATTGTGTGCCCTCCCAGAGGAACGTGCCCCGGTCACCCCCGAAGACTTCGGGGCCCCCACGCTTGGGTTTTCTACAGACTAAATAGGTTCCCTGGAAAAACGTGACGAATTTAGACAATTCCAGCGTGAACTCTCCAGGTTAGCCCGCGTCTGTGGTGTGTTGTGTGTGTGTGGCGTGTGGGAGGGGACGTTGAGGGGGTCCGGGGACAACCTCCGTGACCCCCGGCCTGGGGGAGCGGGCAGGGGTGGACTCCGGGTGCTCCTGGCCTGAGGCCTGGGCCACACCCTGGGGACTGGGCGGGGTGCTCTGGGCCCACGAGGCCTTGGTCCCAGGGGCCTGGAGGCTGGCCCGAGGGCCGGCTGAGAGGTGGGGCTGGGTGCAGTGGAGCCTTGCCCCATCCAGGCTGCCCCCCAGCCCTCCGTGCCCGGCGCCCGCACACATCCACGGCCACCCCCGGCCCGGGCCCCTGGTCATCGGCCACCGGCCCCCACCCCCCAGCCTCCCCACCCCCCAGACTGGCCCCAGGGAGCCTTCGGACAGAGAGCGGCACAGACCAGCCCTTTCCACTGCACCCCTCCCTCTCCTGGTATCCCCACCCCCTGCCCGCATCCGTGCCCCCTCCTCGGTGCCTGTTCCCGAGTTTCCCCTGCCACTTCTGGTCCCAGAGGCCCTGTCTGCCCTACCGCCCGCTCTGCCCAGGCCTGGCACACGGTGGCCTGTCCCTCCATATCCGAGGTGGGGAAAGAACCGGTGAGGGAGTCTCAGGCTTTGCGGGGGGCCTGAGTCCAGCCCACCAACCTGCTGGGGCGGGGGATTTCAGCTTCTGTGGGCCTGGGGGCCCCCAGCCTCACCCTCCCCGCTGGGCCGCGTGGGGACGCGGGGACGTTGCAGGCCTCGGCTCTGGAAGCAGCCGTGGGAGTCCGGGAACCTTCTGGAATGGAATGCAGCGTGCCTGTGGGTGTCGCAGTCTTCCTGTGCAGCGACCTTCAGTCCTTCGTCCGTCCCCAGGGCGCTGCTGCTCCAGAGCTGGGGCTTGGAGGACCCTTGAGGTGCTGGGGACGGGACAGGGGTCTTGGCTCTGCAGCGTCCCTGGGGCCTGGGGGGAGCTGGGGACCATCCCTTCAGCAGAAGGGGCAGGAGGGCCTGGTGACCGCCCCCAGGATGAGGGTGCACCAGCTGAGGGGCTCTGGGCCCCTCGGGGACGCTCCTGGGAGACCTCAGAGCCCGCCTCCCGGGGCCACCAGGAGCTGAGGCTATGTCACTCAGCAGGCCGGGGCCAGCCAGGGCCCAGGGGCTCCCTGTCACCCTGCTGTAGGCCTCACGGGCGCTGGGGCCCAACGCCAGCTGAGAGGGGCCCTGGCCTGCGGGGGGCTCGTCCCGTGGTGGCCGCAGCCTTGACACAGTGCCACCTGCCCAACAGTCCTGCTGGGTGTTGAGGACGGAGTGTGTGCCGTGGTCCCCACCACACGGAGCGCCCCACAGCCGGTAGAACCCGTTCTGCAGACGAGGAAACGGGGCTCGGAGAGGGCCGACGCTGCGGGGGGCTCTTGGCTCTGAAGGGCCCCCTCCTTCGGGCCGGCCTGCGTCTTTCTGTTCCCCCTCAGGCGTGGTCTCCCTCGCCCAGGAGCTGAGATCCGAGCCTGCCCCGGTCATACACCCTCTGTTCATGTCCTGGGCCACCCCCTCCCCCTGGCTTGCGGGGCCGACGCTGTGGGGGGCGGTGGACAGTGTCCCCACAGTTTGCCACCGGCCCCCTCGGCCCAGCGGAGGCCTGTCCTTGAGGCCGCTCGCCCAGCCACCTCAGCTTCTAGGCTGAGCTGGGGAGAGGGTGGGCAGAGCAGGGGGCCTGGCACATCCCACAGACACTGTCAGGCCCAGGGTCCCGTGGCCAACAGCCCCGTCCCGAAGCCCTGACCTACTGGGGCCGCGAGACAGGACACGGCTTGCAATGAGGTTCAGGGTGGCCCAGGAAGAAGGAAAATACAGCCAGGCCTCGGCTTGACAGGGCTGGGGGTGGGGATGGGGGGAGGGGGGGGAGACAGGGTGGGGGACATGGGGGGACGGTGGGGGAGATGGGGGAAGAGGGGAGACACGGGTCAGGGAGTCCTGAGCCCGGAGGGACACGGACTGCAGTGGAGGGTATGGGGAGGGCACTGCTGGGGGCCAGTTGTACCCTGAGGGGAGACTCCCCACTGGGAGCACGGCTGGCCCAGCTCCCTCCTGGAGGCCAGCCCTGCTGAAAGCCCAGCAGCCCTCTTCTGCACCAGGCCGCCGACCTGGGCAGGAGCCCCAGCGCCAAACAGGGCACCGAGGGTGGACGCCTCCCCCGGACGTTCTGCCGGGCCCCCAAGTGCCTTCGGGGCCCTTCAGCCGGGGCTGCTCCAGCTCCATGGGTGCCCAGCCCCAGCGAGGAGTAGCCCACGTGTCTCAGGTGTCTGAGCCCCTGCAGGGAGGGCCCGGCCTCGGGGGGAGCAGGGCCTGACCGCCGGCCGCCCTTCTGCACAGTGAGCCTTGCTGCCTCCGACCACCTTCAGGATGGCTCCTGGGTCAGCAGGGGCGCTGAGGAAGGTAAGGACGGGAAGGAGAGGGGGTCATGCAGGGCAGGGCTGCAGAGCCAGGCCTTGGCGGATTCTGTCCTGCGCTCACCGCCTGTGGGGCCACAGCCCGGGGAAGGGGACCCACGGAGGCTGGGCCCGAGCTACAGGCTCAGCGGGGCTGCGGAGCTGAAGGGGTGTAAGGATGGGCAGAACCACGGATGCTGACGCGCCAGAGTCCCCGCGCGGTGGCCCAGTGAGACACACACAGTCATCTTCCAGGTGCCCCCTCCTCCAGGGAGACCGCCAGGAAAGCACGAGGCCCTCGTTCAGCCGCTTCCAGAAGCCAGAACTCTGGGAAGAGCGAGCACTTGAGGTGCGGAGGAGAGGGGCCCAGAGGTTCCGGGTTGGGTCCCGGCTGGGAGGGATGCGTGGGGCAGGCCCCTGAGGAAGCCCCTCCCTGGGCTGGGAAGGCCCTCCTCCTCCCTGCCCTGGCCTCCTGGCCTCAGGGAGCCTTGGGGAGTCCCTGACCCATCCTCCACGCCCCGGGCCACGGGGCCGGAACCTCACGCCTGGGTCAGGAAGTGATGGGCTGGCACTGGGGGGACAGGCCGGGGAGGAGGAGGACGGGACCGCAGGGGAGGGGGAGGGGCGGCGGAGGAATTGAAAGTGCATTCCAGACTGATGAGTCAGCGCTGCCGTGGGGCGGGGAGGCGAGCTGGCGGGGCTGCCCTCTCGGGAAGGTCCCTGGGACCCGCTCCCTGGAGACAGAGATAAGATGGGTGGGGCTCGGCTGGAAGGAAAATTCCTGGCCTGGGGAGCCCAGCTGCTGGCCATCCTTCCAGGCTTGGCTCAGGTGCCGCCGCCTCCTGGAAGCCTTCTCAGATTCCTCTTCTGCTGTCTGGACCCAGGGGCGCCCTTGGGGAGCCTGGCTTCATTCAGCCTCCCGTCAGACACGTCCTAGTCCGGGAACCCCGGGGCAGGGTCTGGGTGGACCAGGGGGATGGTGGGAGCTGGGGGGGGTGGTTTGGGGGGCCCCTCAGCAAAGCCACAGGCTGTGGCACCAGACATGTGCACCCTGGGAGGGGTGCGTCCCTTCTGCTAGACGAGGGAGGCCCTGTGCCTCCCGCTGTGTCTGGGAGACGCAGGGGCCCAACCTCGGAGGAGCCCAGGGCCAGGCCTCTGCCATGTGCTGGCAGCAGCGGCCGTGTCCAGTGTGAGCTCACCTGCTGGGCTTCGGGCCCGCGGGTCCTCCCACACGGCGGAGTCGCCGTCTGTCACCAGGAGGGTGCCCTGGAAGTGGCGGAGGACAGGGCCTTCGGGAGCCTCAGTCTGGGGGTCCCCTGCTGTGGGGAAGCCGGGCGCCGAGGACGCACACGCAGAGAGGGCAGGGCACCGGTGCCCAGAACTGCCCGGCCGCCTTGGGACACAAAGAGCTACGCGCTCTGTGGTGCCTTAACCTCCGTTCGGGAGGGTTTGTTAGGGTTCCTCAGAAGCCAAGGCCCAGAGTGGCTCCGTGACTTACCCATGGAACGTGCCAGAAGGAGACAGCGTGGATTGGGACCTGGGTTTTCTGGGTGCTGAGTTGCCCTCACCCAGATCCCGCAGCCGCTCGAGTTCTGGGGTCCTTCATAGACCCTCGGGGACACTGGGGGGGGGGGCTCTCAGCGGCTTAGAAAGACGAGAGCCGGGTCCTGGTCCCGACTCCCGGATCTCACGGGAAAGTGCTGGGCAGGCCCAGGGCCCCGGCCCCGGGGGGACCTCGAGTGGCTGTTTCCTACCCACGCCAGCTTTGCCAGCTGGAGCCTGGACAGGGAGGAAAGGATTATTTATAACCCGCTATCTGCTGGGACAGTGCTCTGTCACTCAGGGGACGGCCCACGACCTGGCCCCAGGGGCACCGGCAGGAGCCACGACGCCAGCCCTGGGGGCCATCGGGTGCATTCACGCCAGAGCCTGGCCGCACGCCTCGTTTCCCCTGCCGTCCGGCGGCTTCCCCTGTCCCTGGAGCAGAGCGGGGTGGGCTGCTCGGTCTGAGAGGCTCTCTCCAGTCGCAGGATTGAGACGGATTGGGGGGTGGGGTGGCGCCAGGACCACGGGACAGGTTTCCTGGAGAAAGGTGGGGGCTGGGGTCAGGAGGCGAGATGAGGTGGGCACTGGCCAGGTTTCCGAGACGTCGTGAGGGCACACGGGACGTCCGCTCAGAGGGCTTCCGGGTGGACTCCCGGGCTATGGTCCAAGCAGCTGGGAGGACGGGGTCCTCATGGTCAGACCTCGCAGTAGGTCTGGGGGTCTGTCTTGGTCGTAGGAAGGTCAGCTTGTCTGTTGGACCCCCAGGCAGAGATGCTGAGTGGAGTCTGGGGCTCAGGAGGGAGCTCTGGGTTTGAGATGTTGACCATGGGGGGACTGGAGAAAGGGACGCGGAAATGGCCTCCCACCATTTCTGGCCAAGGAGAGCATTCTGAGAAGGAGCTCCCTCAGTCCTGGGAGAAACAAGGGGTACAACGTTCCCGCTCTTTCTTGCTCAGTGTGAACGAGGAAGCCCAAGCTGCTTCTGGCAGCCGTCTTCTCACCATGAGGACATCTGCTGAAGGGAGACGTCAAGGGGAGAGGACCGCTAACACACGGAGCTGGATCCTTGATCAGACCTGTCCTGAAGCATGACCTCTGCGCTGCTCAGGAAGGTCCTCATTGTGTAAGCTTCCTTCCCTGGAGCTGAAGGCATCCCGCCGAGGGCCATCAGCAGGCCGGTAAGCCCCTTGCTTCTGTGTTTGCCGTCCATCCCCTCCACCTTCTGGGAGGTCAGCTCCACCAGGGCAGCGATGGCATCACCCACGGCTCAGTGTCTGGAGAGACGCGGGGCTCCCACGAGGTCCGTGACAAACGCCTGTTGTCGAGTGAGTGGGTCTTAGTGTGTTGTCGAAGCAGGACCCGGAGATGATCCCCGCGTGTGCCCAAGTTGGGGTTTCAGGGGCTGGTGGCTTTATTGTGGATTCTCTGGACGAAGGTCTCACTGGGGTTGTAGCCGGACACGCAGGTTCGAAGGGCTGAGCTCAGCACCCAAGTAAGCGTCCCAAGTAAATGAGGGCTGGTGGCGTGGGGCACAGAGGGCCCCGAGGGGTGGCCAGGCGGCCCCACCCGGGGCTCCTGGGGCCCGGCGTGGGAGCAGAGGGGTTCAGAGTGGCCGTGGAATCGCTCTGTATTGAGCGCCTGCTGTATGCTGGGCAGCGTCTGTGCACACACCACGGCGTGCGTGCTCTCCACACCCCGGGGCCGAGCCCTTCCCAGGCACGCGGGAGGCCACCGGGGTTCAGAGAGGTGAAGCCACCGGCCACAGGCTGCACAGCAGCTGGTGGTGGAGCCATCGTCAGACCCAGGCTGCGGGCCCGGGCTCTTTCCTGCCCCTCGGACACGGCCGCGGGCAGGCGCGTAGTGGAAACTCAGGAAGCCGGGGCACCCGTGGGCTGCTCACCAGAGGGAGACTCGGGCTGCAGAGGCTGCCAGCGCCCCCATCTCCTGAGGGTCACAGTAGGACAAGGATAAGATTATCTGACGTACTTTGCTCTCTCCTGTCGAGAAAAACAGCCACAGATGAAAATAGCTTCTCCAGCAGTCACACATACAGGGAGGGGGTGTCAGGCTCCCCCTCTGCTGGGCCCACAGCCCTCGTCCCCCGGGAGGAAGGGCACTGCCGGGGTCGCCCGGAGCAGAGGTGGGAGCCCCTTGCTCCCGTGCCCCCTCCCGATGCCCCACCTGGCAGGAGTCGGGGTTAGCAGACCAGGACCCAGCAGCCCTCGTGGGCGGGCCTGGGGCGGGTGGGGGGGGTGCACCGTGGCCCGGGGCGCAGTGAGGCCCGTGCCGCAGCTCCGAGCACCGCCCTCCCCTGGAGTGGGGATGAGGGGAGCCCGGGGAGCAGCACTGCCCACCTCGCTGGGGCAGCAAGAGGACAGCCCTCCAGGCCCCAGGCCCCCGCCCGCTAAAGCAGGAGCGATGGATGGAATCCCTCCGAGCAGGCGTTTCCGGCCGTCACAGACCACCTGGACGTGGGGCAGAAGGGATCCAGACTGCGGCCCCACGCTCTGACCCTCCGTGGACGGCGTCCGGGCCGGCTGTTTGGCCCCAAGGGAAACGGCCCGCAAAGGGAGGCAGTATCCAGCGGGAGGGCCAGGAAAACAGGGCCGGCTCAGGCCTGGGCTTTTCGGTTGTTTCCAGTGTCTGCGGGGTCGGCCGCACCTCCCAGAGCCCGTACGAGGCCACTCTGCTGCCAGGCCGTCGTCTTAGGCCAGGTGCCCAGACACGGGGCTGCAGGGTCATGTCCCAGCCACGTCCGCGGCTCCGGGTGCCAAGTGGGTGTCAGCGTCGCCGCGGCGCCCCTCCCGCCCGCGCTGCCTCACCCCACTGGATGGTCCCCGGGCCTTGCCGCCAAGTGCCCTCGCAGGCTCGTCCTCGCTGTGGTCCCTCCCATCCGCGTCCGTCCGCGGCGTTCGGGGGACAGGCCGGGGCAGAGACCCAGCAGATGAACCACCGATGTCTCGGCTGACGCACTTCTGCGCAGGTGGGAGGGCCCGGGGCCGCCAGGAGCGCGATCCGAACCCGCAGGGCAACTTTACGGGTCTACCCTTCGGTTTCAGATTTCTATACGGTCAGATTGGATTTTTTTTTTTTTTTTAACTTAACGTGCGACGAGATGCTCTTGCTGCTCTTTGATTTGTGATTTGCATTCTCGTCCGGGGCCCTGAAAGTTCTCCACCTGCTAGAAGTTTGGTAAACTCCGGGAAATGAGAGAGGAGGAATTGGCCTTTTTTTTCCCCATAATTTTATATTTTGAAAACATTCAGCCTTACAGGAACGTCGTAAGAATGGGAGAGGGAGCCGCTGTGACCCCGTCCCCTCGGCTCCCGTGGCTCCCGCGTCCCCGTCCGCGCACCCCAGCGTCTGCCGACCTCCGTCCGCGGTCGGTCGTCAGTGTATCGACCCCCCATCCGTCCGTCATCCATCTGCCATCTATGTGCCCCAACCCCGACCACTGAAAAGAAGCCGGAGCCCCCCTCCGACGCTTCTTGGCGAGGGCGATGTTCGGAAGGTCAGAGCGGGTATCTCGCGGATGCCCCTGTGTCCCGACGTGCCCCTTGTTTCCTCGACAGTAGTCAGGACAAGACCCGTCGGCGAGAGCGCGGCAGGCAGCCGTACAGGCCGCTCCCGCGCCAACGCCCACACGCCCTCGCTCTTCCTCCTCCTAGAAGTCTCCGTGCGCCCGGCACACACCTTCAGCCGCCGGCCCGGCCGCTACAGGCCACTTCGGATCTCCCCTCTCGCCCTGGTCAGTGAGCACCACCCCCCCAGCTGACCCCATGGCTCCCGTCTGCCCTGTGCTCCTGTGGAGGGAGGGGCGAGCCCCTCAGACAGAGGCAGGCTTTTCCATCAGGCGGGCCCAGGTCTCTGCAGGGCAGGACTCACTGTCTTCCCCGAGGGAGGTGTGGCAGGCCTGCCCCTCGTGTCCCCACGTGCACAGGGCCCAGCCCCACACTCCGACCTCTGTCTGGGCCGGGCTGAGTCCTGTCTTGTCTGATGGCCAAGGGGCATTGCGGGCCCTGCCCACCCCATCCGCAGTCACGGACCCGAGAGGGACCCAGGGTAAGGGGTGCGGGGTGGCTCTGGGTTCAAACTGGGTGATCAGTCCTATCCTCGAGTTCACCCCCACCGCACAGGAGCTTGGCCATGAGTCCTGAAGACCCCAGGAGGCAGGGGAGGGGAAGAGGGGTTTGCGACTTTGGCCTGGGAGGCTGGCAGCTAAGCTTTCCGTCGATGCTGCCACAGTCTGTGTTCCCTGCCCCAGCCCTTCAATGCCTTCCATGCCCCTGAAACAAAACCCAGATGCTTCACTTTGATCTCGAGGTGTGTGTGACCTGCCCTACCGCCTACCTCTCCCAGCTCGCCTTCTCCCACCACCCCCTGCCTCTTGCTGTTCCTTGAACAAGCCAAGCCAGTTCCTGCCTCAGGGCCTTTGCACGTGCTGTGATTGTCTCTGCCTAGAATGCTGGATCTGGACTTTCTCAATGGCTGCCTGGCTCCCTCTCAAATAGGCCTGACTGACCACCCCCAAAATACGTTACTTGAAATAGTGTGTGCTTATCTGTTATTCGCTCACCGAGAGACGCCCAGCTCCGGGAGAGCCTCGTGTCAGCTTTGTGTCCCTAGTGGCCCGCGTAGTGCCTGGGACACGAGCACCTGTCGGATGTGTGAGCGAGCATTCCTTAAAGCAACGTTCCGAGCTGGCCAGTACCTGCAGGAGGAAGTTGAGCCTCCAAGACGCCACACAGTTTGCTCAAGGTCACAGAGGCTGGTGAGGCTGGTGGGCTGGGACTGAGCCCCGGGGCCAGCCCTGGTCTTGGGGTCTCTGCCGGCTTCCGGGCTGGGGGTGGCCCACCCCCACTCACCCGGTTGGCTCCGCAGTGCGGGTGTGAACTCTGTGTGTCTACACTGGCTTCGCCCAATGGCAAACATAAGACATCTCAAATGTTCTAGGAGCCGTGCTTCTAAACAAAGGGAAAACAGGTGAGGTTAACCTCCTGTACTATAGTCCTGTAGTTTATTTAACTCGATACCTCAAAAATGCTATCGTTTTAACGTGTAATTAACATAAAAGTTAGTAACGGGAAATTTCACGCTCTTTATCTCCCCACAAAGCCCTCTCGGCCGCGTGTGCTTTACCCGTGTGGCCGGTCATGGGGTAGAGCGGACGCGTTTCACACGCCCGCGACCTCAGGGGGCTGCTGGCTCCCGCACGAGACCGCCCTCCAGCCGCCGTCCCTGAGCGTAGGTCTTCCCGCAGGAAATAGTCACAAGGCGACTGCGGGCTGAGAGCTGTTTTACGCTCTGTTTCTGTTTGTGTATTTAAAAAGGAAAATAAAAGCCTTTAATAGGGAGTAAAAAACAACACAGAGCATGCCTTCCCGGCCCTGTGGGCAGGTTTCCCACTACTTCTGGGGAGCCTGAGCTGGAGAGGCCCGATCCCAGCCCCTGGGGCCTGGGGCGGCCTCAGCTAACCACATAATGAAAGCCCTCACGGGCACTCTTGATCTTCAAGGAGCCGTGCCCACTCGGCGGAGGCTGCTCCTGGATTAAGAGCCCTGAACCCAGAAGGCCTTGCCCCGAGATAAAGGGAAATGTGGTGTTTGGTCATCACAAATTGTTGTGAAATCTGCTTGGGCTCTGGAGGTCTGGCCGGCGCCCTCCCGTGCGACCCAGCCTGGGCACCGGGGCCCTGCAGCTAGCTGTGTGCGGGTGCGCGCCTGCGCCTGCCTGTGGGTGGGAGGGAGGCTCGCTGGCCGCGGGAGGGGTGGTTGGCCCCCATTTTCCAGAGAGAACGGAGACAAGGCAGTCTGAGGACAAGCACGTTAACAAGGCCAAGGCCCAGAGACAGGGGGCAGCAGGGACTGGGGCGTGCCCCTCCTGCCCTGTGCACGTCGGGACTGGGGACCAAGTGCGATGGGCTCCGGTCCCGGTGTGGGTGCTGCTGGGGGACCCAGCGGCCTTCGCGCTCCCGTCTGTGAGCCTCGGGACGAGCGCCCCCCGAGGACTCCGGCATCCGTGGACCATCAGGGTTTGCCCGCCCGGGGCCGCGCCACCCCTCGGCCCTGGCCCTGTGGCCCGTGGCCTGGCTTCCCGGAGTCTAGGTGCTCACCTCTGTAACGTGGGGGAGAGGCGGGAGAGATCCACTGCTCGGTGTCTGTGGGTGCGTGACATGAAATCACGCGGGGCCCGGGAGGCTCAGCGGGTGTCGGTCAGGACACCTGCGGGGGCCGGGGATAACCTCGCGGCGATAAGGGAGCGGGCAGACACTGGCCCATGGGCAGTGAGGGGGGCTGAGGGGGACGTGCAGGCTGCACACCACACAAGGTGCTTAATAAAGGCAGATGGCCCTCCCGCAGGCCCCCTACTTTGCTCTGAGGAATGGCCAAGGCCCTTCCCGCTGCTCCCGGGCCTCGAGGTCATGGGCAGTGCCAGCAGGCCACCAGCGAGGGGCGGACGCCCAACCAGTGCCCCCAGCCGCCCGGCGGCCCCTCTCTCCGCCTATTTGGAGCACCTGACTCACTTTAATTATGGGCCTGCAGGCATGTTGGGGCGCGCCGGAGCCGCCCGAGATAGCCCGGAAGCACCGGCTCCGGGGGCGACCGGACATCCCAGCGCTCCGCCAGGTGCACCTTCACCTCCCGCCAGCACCTCCCCACCCTGGAGATCCCCATGGCGCCCCCTCCTTCCGCGTGGGGTCCTCTGGCTGGCCTCCGGGGACGGTGCCCCGGGCGGGGGGGTCGGAATGGCCCGGGGGCAGCGCGCGCCTGGCGGGTCTCCCTGCCGCGGGCAGGCGGGTCCAAGAGGCTGCTGGGGCCTGGGCGGGGATGCCGCAGAGCCGGGAACGCCGCTCCCACGGGCTCCGCAGGGCCGCCCACGCCTCCTCTGAGTCCGATGTATATTTAGCCTCATTATCAAATATTTGCAGTGAACCGTGCGAACCGCCTAATAGCGGCTGGAAGTGAAACTCGATCCCGGGCAGAGAGAGCACGTGACCACGCCCGACCCGCAAGGATCAGGGGCAGGAGCGCTGGGCAGGTGCGGTAGCCTCCGGACTTACGGTCCCCTCTCCGGGGGGAGCATGTGAAGCCCACCTCCTCACCTGCCCCCGTTTCCCAAGGGCCAAAAGGAGGATGCTCGGACCGGAGCCAGGGGAGGGAGCCCGTCCGCGGGGGTTCGCATCTAAGTTGGTGACCTCTTGGTTAAGTTGGTTCTCCGGTTTCCATGTCCAGTTCTTGGAAACTGGGCTCCTGAGCCTAATTCTGCCGGTTTCTTCTGGGGGATCGGGGGAGGGTGGGGCGCGTGGGGCTGGGGGTCCTTGCCCCACCCCAGCTGGAGCACACGCCGTGTCCTAAGTCCCCCCTAGAGGCGCAGGGCTATGCGGTTTGCCACCCTCTCGTGGCCGCTGTTGTCTGGTCGCTATGACGACTCGCCGAGGTTTTATTTTTAATAGCCGCCAGCGATTAGAGGGACGCCGGCGCCGCTCCCCCCGCGGCTCTCCAGTCTGGAGGTGGGATGCACCCAGGCCTCGCCCTTGCTTTCCGCCCTGGAGCTGGCCTGACTGCCGTGGAAGGCTCCCCCTCAACCCCTGCTGGCCACAAACTCCAGTAGCTGGGCACCCCCGGAGTGCTGGGGGGAAGGGGCGCATGTCCGGCGGGGGGGGGGATCGGGGCTGCAAGGGCCCCGCGGGGAAACACAAGGCGGCCTTCTGCCCTTCATTCCTATACCCGCTGTGTGGCCCGGTCCTTTAACCCTGAAGGCGTGTCCTCAGGCCCCGCTGCCGGAGAGGGGTCCAAGGCTCAACCAAACCCGAGGCAGCCCCGGCGGGTTGCAGAGGCGATGGCTCGGACCGAGTCCAGCCTGAGCCCTCGTGGTGCGAGTTCGGCTGCCTTTCTGAAACCTGCCAGGGGTGTCCCCCTCCGAAGCCACGGAAGGTTCCACCCGGATGGACAAGGACTGGCCCTCACGTGCTTCTAAATGTCTCCAAGTTTTCTCTGGTTCTGCCTTGTCCTCCTTCACCCTCTTCCCCCTCACCCGGTGGTCGCATGGGGTGCCACCTGGGGACGGCAGGGGCTCTGGGAGGCTGCAGGGTGGGAAAGCCTGTGGAAGGGGGCCAGTAGATCCCCGCCTTCTGGGAATGGCAGGAGAGGTCCCGCCTCCCCCCTCCCCAGGTATTAGGGGGAAGGCCAGCGCCCCCCGAAGCGCCCTCCCGACTTGGCCTTTGAAATGCCGGAGCCCGCCGAGCGGAGGATGAAAGACCGCCTGCGGGGCTACGCCTTTACTGCCTTTGTCTGGCGGGAGGGCAGCCACGGCGGGGCGCGGGCCTAATCCACAGGATGGGGCCGAAGGGGGCGGACGCCTGGGGCGGAGGAATTCCCGGCGGCCGCCCACCCTCCCACCCGCCGGGGAGTCTCCTAGCCTTTTGGGGCCTCCCCGTCTAGCTTTGGGGTCGCAAGGCCGGTCTTCCCTCCTTGCCCGGCTCCCAGGCTCGGCTGCCCCCTCCAGGAACCCGCCGGGGTCTGATCCCACCTGCCGTAGGCGGGCGGCATCTGCCCAGCTCCGGTGCACCTGCCCTTTGGTGGCCGGGAGCGGTCCAGCCGGCTCAGGCCTGGGCCTCCAGCGCGCTGCGCCCCCGCATCGCGCTCTGTGCCGCGCCTCGGCCGGAGGTGGCGCTCTGTGCGCCCAGCGGATCCCGGCGTGGGAGGCTCAGACTCCGGGGGTTCCTCGCCAGCGGCTCCCTTCTCTTCCTTCCCTTCCGCCCCCTCGAGTTCCCGGCTCAGGCCGCAGCCCAGGCTTCTACGAGGGAGTGGGGACGCGGGTCCCAGGGTGGGGACCAGACACGCTGCAACCCCCTCCTCCGACCTGGGCGCTCTCCCATCTCGGAATGCGGGTGGAGGTTCCTCACTCAGACGCCCCAGGCAGCGGATTCTGGGCGGGGGCGCGTGGCAGCCGCCAGGTGAGTGCCCCAGACGCGCCCCTAAACCCGCCCCACCTCTCACCAGAAACTCACTCCCCCTCCTTTTATGGAGACGGGGAGGCAGGGGCCCTGGATCCTAACGGTGGAAAGAGGCCCGAGCGCCGGGGCGGGGGGCCGGAGGCGGGGGCCGGTTCGCTTTTGCCCTTTTTGGCGTAGCAGCTCTGGGCGCTGCCCTCTGCCGCCGCTGGGGCCCGAGGGAGGCGAGCCGGCGACGGCGGCTCTTCTGCGGCGGCCTCCTCCCCTCCCCGTCCGGTGCCGCAGGATTGCAGCTGCCACTGGAGGGTGGGCAAGCTCGAGGGAGGGGCGCGCGGGGAGCCCCGCCGGGCGAGCGGAGCCCGGCGGCTGTGCTCGGAGCCAGACGCGGGGCTTTGATGGATTTTACTGCCTGCGTGAGCGCCACTGTGTGCTCACTGCGGCGGCGGCGGCGGCCGGGCCCTGCCCGGCCCGTGCGGCCCCCGCGCGCTTCCGAGGTGCGGGTCCGGGGCCCGGAATCCGGGGGAGGCGAGGGGGAGGGAGCGGGGGAGGGGCGCGGCGGCGGCGGCGCTATAACCCCCTCCCCGCCGCCGGCCGGCTCCACACGCGCGCCCTGCGGAGCCCGCACAACTCCGGCGAGTCGGGCCTGCCCGCGCCTCCTCCTCGTCCTCCTCGTCCTCCTCCTCTCCCCAGCGGCGGCTCCGAATCGGCCCTGCACCCGCCCTCAGGCCCGCGCGGCGAGGCCCCGGGCGGGTGGCGGCTGCCAGGCGGCGCGGCCGCGGGCGCTGCCCGGCTCCGGCCGGCGGAGGGCGGAGCGCGGCGCCAGAGCCGAGGGCACGCCGCGGAGGGGCGCACGCAGGCCGCCAGGCCGCGCTGTGCTGGGCCGCGCCGTGCCCGGCCGGGCGGCGGCTGCGAGAGGAGGCCGGAGGCGAGCGCGGGGCCGCCGGTGGGCGCGCAGGGCCGCCCGCAGCCCGCAGGGAGAGCGCGAGCCCGCGGCCGGGGCCCGGCCGGGCGTCCAGACAGGTGATGGGTGGTGCGGCGGCGGCGGCTGCAGCCTCGCTCCGGGGTCTGTCTCGGGGCTGACGCCCGCAAATATGCAGAATTACCGGCCGGGTCGCTCCTAAAGCCAGCGCCGGGGAGCGAGCGCGGCGGCGGCCAGCACCGGGAACGCACCAAGGAAGAGGCCCAGCCCCCGCCCTCCGCCCCTTCCGTCCCCACCCCCTACCCGGCGGCCCAGGAGGCTCCCGGCGCGGCGGGCGCGGCGAGCGCGCACTCCCTGCTCCTCCTCCTCCTCGCTGGCGCTGCCTGCCTCTCCGCACTCGCTGCTCGCGCCGGGCGCGCTCCGCCGGCTCCCTGCTCTCCGCGCCACCCTCCTCCGGGCCGCGCTCCCTGAGGGATGGTACTGAATTTCACCGCCACAGGAGCCCGGCTGGAGCGCCCGCCCCGCGGCCTCGCCTCCCTGCCGAGCCGCCAGCGCCTCGGGACGCGATGAGGACCTGGGCTTGCCTGCTACTCCTCGGCTGCGGATACCTCGCCCATGCCCTGGCCGAGGTGGGTGCCACCCCCGCGCCCCGTCCCCTCTCCGACTCCCCCGGCGCACGCCCCCTGCAACCACTTGCGGGCCGGGGCGCCTCGGGCTCTGGGGCTCTGCAGAGCGCATTTTGTTTTCTGCTAGGGTGGTCGGATTTTTTGATTTTTTCCAACTGGGTTTTATTTTCTGCCATGCCGAAGTGTGTCTGGTGAGTTTCCAGCGTGTTGCGTCGCTCTGCCGTGAAGGGACGGAGTGGCGCGGGGTGGACGAGTGGGGAGAAACTTCGGGGGGCGCGGGCTCCTCTCCGGGGAGGGGAGCCCGGGGCGGGGCGGACAATGCAGTATCGGGGTGCGGGGAGCGCGGAAGGGGGTGTGTGTGACCTGGCGGAACCAGGGAGGGGAGAAGAGCGGCGGATAAACAGGGGCGGCTGCGGCGGAAGCCCCCGGCAGGCAGGGTGGGCGGTGCGGGGCCACAGCCCCCCTCCCCCCGTCCCTGTCCCTGAGCCCGTCCGGGTGGCTGGGCCGGCGCAGTCCCGCCCGCCCAGGGCCTGCTTACAGGTGGCTGAGCGAGACGAGCCGGGGCCGGGCCAGGCGCCCGCGTCCTCCCACCGCTGGCGTCCCCCCCCCATGTCGAATCCCGAATCCCCGGGAGCTACGCTGTGATGAATGACTTTTCTGCAGCCCCCGTCGTGGGAACTTAGTGCCTGAGACCCCTCCCTCCCACACCCACACCCACACCGCGACCCCCAACTCCCTTTAAAAATCTGGAGGGAGTAGGGGGAGCCCGCGAGGTGGGGGTGGTCTGGGCAGGGACCGGGAGCCGCGAGAGGTGGAGATTTAACCCTCCGGTTGCCGGGCAGCCTCTCCCAGCCGCGGGCTGGATTTGGGGCGTCTTGGGCGGTGCTAGGGCCGCGGCCAGGTTGGAGCGGGTGGGGCGCGCGTGTGTACGGTGAGTGCGCGCGCGCGCGTGTTTTTGCGACGGAGACCCTCGACCCCCGCAGGTTCCGCCCGGGATTCCGGGGTGTGAAATTTAAGTCCCTGGCTAGATTAAAGTGTTAAGGCTGCCGTGACTTTCGTCGCCGATCCGTGACGCATTTCAACTTGATCTTTCTGGATGTCGATTTCACTATTAAATCAGAAACTCCTGGGGCCCCCGCTGCCCATAGACCTCCTGTAACTGACACCCCCGGTGGGGGGGGCGGGTGCTCGCCTTTTGTTTGCAAATTTAAAGGTGTGGGGGGCTTGCTTTCTGCAAAGGCGGACCTGGATGGGGGCCGGGAATTTGGGGTCGCACCCACTGGGCGTCTGACTCCAGGGCCCCGGGCAGGGGTCCAGCGGCCTGAGAGCTGGGAGGGCCTGGGACTTGGGGCCGGGCCACCGGGGCTGGGGGACCAGGCGCTCTCGGGGGCGCAGGGTGCGAGCCAGCCCGGCGGCGGGCGCTGATCGTGTGGCTGTGCTTGCAGGAAGCCGAGATCCCCCGCGAGGTGATTGAGAGGCTGGCGCACAGTCAGATCCACAGCATCCGGGACCTCCAGCGACTCCTGGAGATAGACTCCGTAGGTAAATCGCGCCCCTTCCCTCGGCGCGCGGGGCGGGTGTGCGGGCTGGGCACCGCGCAGGAGCGCACCGAAAGGTCAGAATCCAATCCCGGGCCATAAAAGCCCAGGCGGATGAGTCAGGAGTTTCTCTTCCAATCCCCACTTTCTCTCCCGGCGGCAGCCGCGAGCTGCTCGCTCGCCGGGGGATTGTTTTTGCATTTAAGGAAAATGCCGCGCGCGTGTCACACAAAGTTCAGCGGCGTAGAGGGCGCCAGCGCCCGGGCCAGGTGTGCGGCCCCGGGCCTGCCCTGTGGGGCCGGGAGGAGCCGCGGAGCGGGCCCGGGCCCGGGCCTGGGCTCAGAGCCCTGGACGCACGCCCCGGGGCGGGCGCGCGCTGGAGCAGCTGCCCCCCGGGCCGGGACCACTTTGTCATTACCTCGAGCTGGTGGCCCGCTCCTGCGGCGGCCCGGCCTTTGTGGTCGCAGGGGACCGGTGCCTTTCTCTCTTCACAGGCCCATAAAGAGGCGCGTCTTGGACACATCTGGTGTCTGGGGACTATTTTGGGGCTCACCCTCGGGCCCTGGAATCTAGCCACTTTAGAAGAGAGTTTATTTGTTAAGGCAGAGCTGTCAGTGGCAGAGTCGGAGGGGCTGGGCGGGCGGGAAAGGGTCGCCCGGGACCCAGGTTGTTGCTGGTGGGGCGGGAGCTGGTGGTGGTGGCGGCGGCCGCGCTGTGGCCCGGAGGGCACCTTTTCCTAGAGGGCCGGGATTCTGGCCCACATCTTTGCGGGGTCCTGCTCCAAGTTAGTACTTGGTGGGGAACACCCGTGAGAGGGTTAGTTACAGAAACACGTCTTATTAACGTCTGGTTAAAAGGAGGCCCCAAACGGGCTCGTCAGGCGGAAGGCTGAAGGTAGTAGAGGTCGGTGGAACAGTTCTCAGTGAAGATTTCGCTCTCGCTGCCGTCTACCCTCAAAGAGGGGGGTGGGGGGGAATTAAGTAAAATCACATGGTCTAGTCATTTGGAAATTTGTACCTAATTATGGTGGTGGAGAGGCCTGAACTATTTTCATTTCATGCCAAGACCATTTGCTAGCAAGGCGGACGGTTTCTGTAGTTTCGTGACCCAGGAAATCCTTTGGCTGATTCTTATCAGGAAGGGGGTAGAATTTCACTTGGAGATCAGAGTTGGGCCAGGGGGGATTTGGGTCTCGTTCCTTGATGTGTAACCCTCGGGAGAAGGATTTGGCTTTGGTTAGCTGAGGAAAACACTCGCCTACATTCTGCTGGTCCCAGGCGCATCTGTGAAAGCGGGGAGGCCGTCTCCCCAGAAGATTCAGGCCTTGTTTTCTTTTTTGGTTTGCTGGAGCGAGGCCGGTGCGGGGCTGGGGCCTCCCTGTGGGACGGCTTTGGGATGCCACCGGGAAATGGGCCATTCACTTTCTGCAGGGACCATTCTTATGCTGGTCTCTGCTGCCCCGCCCCTCCCACCCCCCACCCATTAACGCTTTTTGCATTGCGGCTTGGTGGGTTATGCTGATGGCATTCCTGACCCGGGGGCCTTTGGGCCCAGAGCCTCTTGGGGAGGGTCCAAACCGAAAAGGCGGGCTGCGCCACTGGTTCCCTGGCTGGTTTCACATTGCCCCCTTATAAAAAGCCCTGGGTGCCCCCCGCCCCTCTGCCTTCCACCTTCTGTCACATGGGGGTCTGACCGGGATTCTGGGGTAGGACTCCTCATGCCCGGGAAACGGGTGGGAACAGAGGGGGGTTTCTAGGATTTCCTTTACTCTCTGGTTTTCCCCCTAGGAGGCCCTTTGTGACACAAATCCCAAAGTGGGTCTCCGTCAGGGACCCCGCCCGCACGGGCACCAGGCCAGGCCGGGAAGCCGCGAGCCGGGGCAGGGGAGGGCTCGGTCTCTGGCCTGAGCCCCGGAGCTGCCGCCCGACGCTCCCAGGCTTGAGTGGCTCTCATTCCCCCAACACCTGTTCCCGCCCAAAGTGAAGAGCTGAAGCAGATCTTGCGGCTGTGGGAGGTTGTGAACAGCCGAGGGGTTAGTTACCTGAGGACTAAGCCGCTCTCCAGGCCCTGGACCCTCCCCAGGCCTGTCTGGGATCCCCGAGGAAGGAGCTGGGCTATGGAGAAACCCATTTATTTGGTAGTCCAAGGGTGAACCGGCCCCTTCAGATTGGTGTTTTTTGGGGGGTGTGGAGCTAATCAGGCCCGGGGACCAGGTAGGGCTTTTTCTCCCAGGCCCCCTCCTCCCGGGCAGGGCCTTGTGATGGACTCTGGATGGGACAGTGGGTGGCCGCATCCCCATTTTACAGGCTAGCCGGCGCGATGGGCTTCCTCTCCCGGCGGCAGTGAGGACAGCGCCGACCTGAGAATTCCCAGCGTGCGTGTGGAGCTCGGGGCAGCCGACTTGCCACGCCGGGCCTCTGGGTGGAGAGGCCAGCGTGTGGTCTGAGTGAACAGCGGCTGGACCGGGACCTGTACGTCGAGTGTGTTGAGAAACCAGCCATCCCGCTGCGAGATGATGGCCCTGGAGCTTCGTTCTCCGAGTGGCCTGGCCTGGTGCCCGTGCGGCGGGGTCCCTGAGGACCCAGCACATGAATGTCCCCCTCTCGGGCCGTTAGTGCTCCCCCAGGACTGAAGGCGGGAGGACAGCTTCCCACCCTGAGCTGTCACTGGGACGTGTGCGTGCAAGACCAAAGGGAAACCCCCTTGATTAACTGTCCTGGGAGCAGTTTTAGGACCTCGTTCAGGCGGGGTCTTCTCTGCTAAGTCTCCGCTGGGTCATTTCTCAAGCGATGTCAGGCCGAGGGCCGCTCCCCCCTCAGCATGGCCGGTGACCACCCATCTTGATGGGGGGGCAGGGGAGGACTGTCGTCTTGCATGTCGTCCGTCCTCCTGCCGGTTCGGATTTCAGGGCTGTGGTCTCCTCTGTCCGTCCCCGTGAGCGGCCAGGACACGGCTCTCGACCCCTCTCGTGGTCCCGTCCTTGCTCGTCAGATGCGTCAGGATCGGGTCACCTGTGGAGCGGGGACGTCTGGCGTCTGGGTGACTGGGAAGATGGTGGCCGATGGGACGTTTTCTCCTGGAGGCCGAGGATGGGCCAGCTGCTCTTTGGTTTGAGGATGGCAAGATGGCCACCACCAGGACGTGACTCATAAATGTCACTTTTTGGTGAAAAAAATGCTTCATGTAACAGTTGGTTGATGGGAAATTCTTATTGCATGAATAGTTGTGTTCTGATCTTATTTTGGGTCTCAAAAAAATTAGTGGCAGTGGAACATTGAGTCATTTGAAGTGAGAAGTTGAGTTCTTCCCAGACTCTAGTCTTCTGAAAGGGTGCATCTTTTGCTATTTGTACCTTTTGCCCGGTTCTCGGTTTGCATTTTAAGGGCGTGGTGGTTTTGGATTTGCTGGTTTGTGGACAGTCGCTGAGGCCCCTGCGCTGAGGTCTGCGCAGCCGCTGGCGCCCCTGGCTGTGGGGACAGCTTCTCAGGACCCGGTGACCCTGCTGATGTACTGGGGAGCAGGGATGGAGAGGGAAGTAGAAGGAGGGCCCCCAGCTGGGTCTGGGGCCAAGGCAGGGAGGCCGGCGGTGACCCACCTCATGGGGGGGGTCCCATTGGCAGGTGGCGGGACTGTGTGTCCCTTTTAGGAATCTGGGAGACCTGGGATTCCCCTAGGCTGCCCAGGCGGGGCCCTGGGGTGGGCGAGGACCACTCTGTGTGTACTGGGTGCTGTTGCAGGTCTGGGGGGTTGGGGTCCAGTTCCGATTTGGGCCCTGGGACCGTGGGTCTGATTGCGGCCGCCCGGCGCCCTCTGCCAGCCACCAGGATGCCTGGCCCTTACTTCCTCACCTGCATTTCCTGTGGCTTCTGAGCACACTCACTTGAGGAATAAGTAGAGTCCCACTGTTGGCCCCGTTGGGCCTCAAAGGTCAGGGTGCTCTGTGGTTTAGTAAGATGACGGAGACAGAGATGCACACACAGCAGGGAAGCCGTGGCAGCCATGTCTGCTGCCCCTTTGGGGCCGTCCCCGAGGCCCCTTCCGGGCTGTGGGCCTGGCTGGGAGCAGCGGGCCTGGTCGTTCTGGGTCTTAGGGATGAGGAGGGCCGGCCCTCACCTGGGGAGATCACCTGCCCCTCCCCCATGTCGTGCGGGTTCTGCCGCAAAGCACAGCAGGGGCGCCACGTATGGGGGCCCCCTTCCCAGAGGGTGGCGGGAGATTTTTGGAGCCATCCTCAGCGCGGGTGGGAGTGGCGGCTGTCCCGGGGGACCCCATCTGTCTCAGGGCGGCAGGTACGCAGCCCCACCGGACAGGCCCCGGGGCGTCACTCGGGTGTGGGCTGGCGGGTCACTGTTTCCTCTCTGCCTGCAGGGGCCGAGGATGCTCTGGAAGCGAGTTCGAGAGCCCACACGGGCCGGGCCACCAAGCATGCACTGGAGAAGCGGCCCGTGCCCATCCGGAGGAAGAGAAGCATCGGTGAGCCCTGGGCCTGCCGGGGGCGGGCGCACGGGGGGAGCTGGGGGCTCTCCCCACCGGGGAGCCAAACAAAGGCCCAGCCTGCCCCGGGGCCCCAGCGCCGTCAGCCCTGGCCGCCCGCCGTCTCTCCAGAGGCCTCCCTCCTGCCCCGGCCCGTCTGCTGCCTGCTGCAGCCTGGCCTGGGCCAGGAGTTTCCAGGAGAGGGGAGCCGTCATAAATTCCTTAAGTGCCCGGTCTTGTCGGGGCCTGTTCTGGACGAGGCCGCGCTGCAAACGTGGTCGCGTTTCCTTTCCAGGCGGGAGTGCGTGGCCCGGCGGGCGGCTGCGGCACGGGCCGCCAGCAGACGCCCCTGCCCTGGCCCCCACCCGACCTGCCGGGCACGGGCTTGGGGGGCGTCTGCGTCCATCTCCTAGCAGAGCATCTCCGTGTCTGTCGGGCCCTCGAGGCTGCGGGGGGTTTGCGGGGGTCCGGCTCAGCTCTGAGACAGACCTTGGCCTGCACTTTCCTGCCTTGGGAGCGAGTGGGGTCAGGGGGCTGTGACCTCCGCCGAGTCCCATGCCACGCCCGGGGTTCCTCCTGCCATTCCTAACTGCCTGGGGTGCGCCCCCCACACTGCTGTTCCCTGCCTCTGGGCTTCAGATTCCTCCCGGGACATAGACTTCGCGGCTTCTTGCCCGGCGTGCGGCGTGTGGGCGAGGGTTCCTCCCGAAGGCAGGTGGGCCCACACGGATGATGTCTGTTGTAGGAGGCTTCCCGTCCCCCAGGGCCGTGTCATAGGTGAGGGCACTCGGCAGGCCTGTCCCGTTCAGATGGGGAGCCGCGGGCCATCCCCCTGGCTCCACCCTCTGCTCCACCTGGCCAGGGTCCCCAGGCCCCTTGCAGCCGGAGTGCGCTGGGCTGCTTGCCTCGAGCAGAGCCCTTTCCTGCACCAGGGTGGCCACATCTCCAGCGCCCGGCCTTCCGTGTTGGCAGGCCTGCTCTTGGAGACCCCGGTGCTCCCGGGCTACCGGGGAGGATGCGAGGCCCCCCAGCCTCCCGGGGCTCTCGGGAGTCTTCTGGCCCTGGTGGGGGGACGGGCAGGGGAGAGGTGGGCAGCGCCCATCCTGGGCACTGGGGCAGAGGCAGGCCCCCGTTGTCCATCGATTGCATTTCGGGCTCTTCAGCTTGTCTGCAGGGGACGGGGCCCTGCCTGGTGCTGGGCATGGGGTCGCGCCGGGCCCTCTGCAGCTCTGGGGTCCTGCCTGCCTGCCTTCCCCAGGCTCCCCAGCCCCGTGTTACTCGAGGCCCAGTGGGCCTGGGGGCCGGCGTGGATTGCTAGGGCAGCACGTGGGGAGGAAGGTGCACGTTCTGGGGTCCCCAGGTGGATGTGTCCTTGGGCAGTGGTGTCCTGCCCCCTGCTGCATTTGGGGCTTCGGGTTGCACAGACGGGCCTGTGCCGTGGACCACAGAGAGGAAGGTAGTGCCCGTCCTTCCTCTCTTGGTGACCTTTAGCTAGCAGGTCTGTGGCTGGTGGGCTGGAAGGTGGGCCTGAGTCCCGTGTCCCTCGTCCCCTGCCCACCTCGGTGCCCTGCCTTCCTGGGCCTGGCCTGGGGGCTGTGGCAGCTGGCAGGGCTGGGCCCTGATTGGTCCACTGGCTGTGGGGCCCGTTGCCCTCTCGGGGTCGCAACCTCGGCTCCCATGTTTCTCCCTGTTCTCCACCAGCGCTGGGAGCTCCCTGACTCGCTGTGGAGGGACCCCCGCCCCCCACCTGTCAGCTCTGGGTCCGTCCCTGTCCCCTGCAGGACCCCTGTGCATGTGGAGCCCTTCCTCTGGGGCCTCTCTGCCTGGCCCGCCACCTGGATGTACGCTCTAGGGAGGGCCGGGTGTCCCTCCCCCTTTGCTGGGCCCTGGGGCGGGAAGACCCCCCCCCAGGACACACCCCCTGCAGGGCTTCCAGCTGCAGGGTGGGCTGGGCTCCCGTGGGCCGTGGGGCGGGCCCGGCCCTCACCGTGGCTTTCGCTCTGCAGAGGAGGCCATCCCCGCGGTCTGCAAGACCAGGACCGTCATTTACGAGATACCTCGGAGCCAGGTCGACCCCACGTCCGCCAACTTCCTGATCTGGCCGCCGTGCGTGGAGGTGAAGCGCTGCGCGGGCTGCTGCAACACCAGCAGCGTCAAGTGTCAGCCCTCCCGCGTCCACCACCGCAGCGTCAAGGTGAGCCGGGCCAGGGCCGCCGCGGGGGCAGAGCTGGCGGGGGCTGGGCCAGCTGCGGGGGCGGGGGCGTGCGGTTCCCTTCCCCTGACGCTGCACGCTGCCTCCCCGTGAGGCAACATCGCACAGCGACCTCAGGACACGGGCTGTGGCACGTAGCAAGAGGGGCGGGGGTCCTCTCGGCCTCTCCCCCACGTTGGCCTCCGTCCCATGTCTGTAAGTCAGGGAGGACACCCTGCTCTGCTGTGGGGTGGGTATCCATGGACTCCTCCGGAGGGCCCTCCTGGGGGAGCCTCGGTTCTGGTGGCCGGGGCTGCGAAGCCAGCCCCCTGCCCTCGTTCTGGAAGCTGGGCTCTGCTGCTCGGGGACCCTTGGGAAGGGCACGGGTTGGCCGTCTTTGCCGCAGTCCCTGGGCGCTGGCACACAGCTGGACACTTGCCGGAAAGCCCTCTCTGGGGCAGGGCGCTGGCTCTGGTGACTTCTGGGTCACGTTCAGATTGCACGTGTGGGGGCTCCTTGGTCTTCCCGCCTAGTCCCAGGGCAACCGGGCCCCCATTTGGAGGAGGGAAGCTGTTCTGCTTCTGGAAGGATAGGTGGAGGGGGGCCCCGGAGTGTCGTGGCCTCTCGGAAGTGGGGATGGGCTGCGGAGTCCTGCGTGCCGCAGGGGCGGCGGCTGCCCTCCCCGGAAGCTGGTCTGGGCAGGCTGTGGTCCCACGTAACCCTGGGCTGTGTGGGTTTGGGCAGCGGGACACCTATCGAGTGGCGATGGCCTGTCCCCTCAGCTTAGCCTCCAGCGGCCAGTGCGTCCGGGTCCCCGGAATGAAGATTCTGCGGGTGCATCAGAAGCTACACTCCCTGGGCCCCGAGTGAAGTGCCGGGGAGACTTTCTCACGTAGGGACTGTGGGGCTGGCTGGGACGCTAGTTTGTCACGTGAGAAGGCGTGTCAGGCCCATAAAGGGCTCCACCTGACCTCCGGGGACTTGGTCCTCGAGCACCTGGGGCATCGAGTAAGCAAATTCCACAGCTTGCCGCTGTGCTCCCCACGGCCGACGCTCCCCTGAGGCCGAGGCTCCCAGCGCCCTGGCGCCCTTGCCCCGGCGCTGGCTCTGGTCTCGGCCGGGCCCTCGGGCCTGACTCAGGCCTCCCGGCTCCATGCCGCTGGGGCCCAGCTCTGCACCCTTGGTTAAAGGGGGGGACGGGGCTGTGTGTTTGCACCGAGACTTGTCCCCTGCTGCCTGCCGTGGGACCTCTGGGTGTCCGTGTCCTCGCTTACGGGATGTCGTGAGGGGCCTCGTGAGCCCCGAGAAGCCAGACGCCTGAGAGAGCTCGTCTTGCTGGCCGTGGGGGCGCTGGAGCTCCGCGTGGGACAGTCCCACACGTGGGCGCTGGGCATTGGCCTGCCCTTCAGCACCCAGCTGGTCTGTCTGAGATACAGCTGAATGAAGCCGGGGGGGGGGTGGTCCCCCGGGGGTCCCCCGCCCTGTGGGCTCCTCCTGCCTCCCCTGGGTAAGGACTGGGGCGTGCCTGGTTCTGGCATGGGCTGTGATCCCCTCCTCCCGGCCCACCCTGAGTGGCGGGTGGGCATCCAGGGGCTGCTTCCTGGGAGGGGCCCCCGTCAGCCTTGGGCACAGGCCTGGAGGGCTCCCCGGGTGGTGGCGCTGGGCCACGGCTCTCCCCACAGGTCTTCGTCTGCTCAGACGGGGTCGTGGTCCACCCGAGAGGACGTGGGGGCCGCGTCCTGCAGCTGGAGCCCAGTGGCCCACGTCCATGTCCGGCCCTGCCCTTCTCGGACCCCTTCCTCCTTCTCTCTCAGGGAAGGCAGCTCCTTCTCCCTGCCCACCCATCAGGGTTGGCAGGAAAACATCCGGCCCCAGACACTGGGGGTTTTGGCCGAGAAGGGACAAAAGGTCAGCGGGAACAGGAGGTCCATTGTGGAGGCCGGCCTGGCCCCCACGCCTGCCCGGGAAGCTGGGGCCCTGCATCGGGGCGAGGCGGAGCGGGCTGGTGGGCCTGGCGGAGTCCTGGGCCGAGCGTCCGTGGCGGTGCTGGGGGCCTGCGGGAGCCCGTGCGGCTGGGCAGGTGGGAGGTCTTGGCCCAGGCTGACACGTGCCTGGTTTTCTTGTTTACGGCCGTTCAGTCACAGTGAGCGGTCACTCACTGGAGGCGGGAAGGGGCGGCTGGGAGCGGCCGCGCCGTGGGGCCCTGACTGTCGGGACTTGCTGGGGTGGATGGCCAGTCCGTGACCGCCGGGGGTGGTGGCCGGAGCCTCCCAGGGCCTCCAGCTCTCTGATGGTCTGGGGTGTGAGCCCTTCACTCTCTGGGGTTGGGCCCTCATTTGTCTTCTGGGACCTGCCTTCAGGGTGGTCCCCTTGGGGTTGCAGGGACAGCTGCCGTCAGGTCTTGGGGAGGGGTGGATATGTGGTCCGGGTTGGGGCGACGTCGCTATGTCAGCTCGCCATGCTCAGCATTTGGGGTCTGTTTTTAGGGTCCTAAACATGCTCTCTGACTGTCTGGACGAACCAGCTCTTTCTTTCCCCAGGGAGTGCTGACCCCAGACCCTGCAGGCAGCTGACCCTGTCCCCTCGACCCCAGGCTTGAGGACTAGGAGAAGGGGTGGTGTAGACAGCGGGGCCTGGGACTCTGGTTGTGTCGCAGCTGTGGGCTGTGGGGCGGACCTCCCTCCTCTCACTGCGTGGCGTTGGAAGTCGGGGGCTCCTGTTTCCTTCAGGGCATCCTGTGGGTTTGCCCCCAGGTCTCCAGAAGCTGAGCCCCAGCTGCTCGACCCCACGCGGGGCGGCCGGCTGTGGCTCTTGGTCGTCAACGTCAGGCTTCTGGAAGCTGGGTCTGGGTGTGTTTGCCGGGGAGCCCCGGATGGGCCTCTGCACCCCGACGGAGTGTGCAATCCAGCTCAGGGACCTGGGGGAAAATCAGGGGTCCCGGCAGCGCGGATCTCCCATCCGAGCTGCCTCAGTTTCCCCATCTAGAAAACAAAGCGTCCCCGGATCCCCACAGGGTCGTCGGGAGCAGCGCAGTGAGCGCCCTGGGGGTGCAGTCAACGCTGGTGTTTGTTGTGGACGGTGCTGTGCCCTCGGCTCTGCAGTGGCAGTGGTCAGGCCGTAACCTGGGGTGGGGAGCCCCAGCACGGCGTTGCTCTCCCCGGCCCAGCCCGGGGCATCGTGAGTAGCAGGAGCTCAGGGCTTCTGTGCTCGGTGTCCCTCGTCTGGGGGGGATAACGGCATCACTGGATGGCTCGCTCGGGCGGCTTTGCCCTGTGAGCGTGCCGGTGGGGGGTTCCTGCCCGGTGGCCTCGCCGTGGGAAGTGGCACATCCTCTCTCTAGGGCGCAGCTCAGACGCCCGGGACCCAGGCCAAAGGAGGGGGGAGCGAGGGGCGTGGGGACTCCGTTGGGGCTCCAGGATGGGTCTGGGGGCCGAGACGACAGGAACGAGGGTCCCAAAGACACAAACATCTTGTTCTGGAGCCGTAGCTAGTGTGGAGGCTGCTGGGAGAGATTAATATTCACAGCGTGTTCTTGGGGGAAAAATGCAGCTACTTCCTGGCCAGACGGAGGTGGTAGAATGACTTGGAATCCTCACATGCCCAGAAGCAGGTGCAATCATAAATCGTTGTTTGTTTTTCTTTGATAAAAACAGCCCGTCTGCAGAGAAAGAGGGTTCCCAGACTGGAGTGGCCGGTGTTGGGAGTGCTTTGCCAAGGGGACTGTGGTGGGGGCGGGTTTACTGGAGCGCCTGCCTTCCCCGCAGTGGCTGGTCTGTAGAACACAAGCCTGCCCCCCGTGCCCAGAGCTGGGGTCCAAGTACCGGCTCCCTAGAGGAAGTAGGTGAGGGGCTCGCCCGGCAGAGGCCGTGCGTGCGGAGGGCCAGGCCCCTGCCCGTGCCCAGCCTCCCTGTGTTCCCCCGGCAGAGTCCCGTGTGCGTGGGGGCGCAGGAGTGCTCCGAGCGGGGGGGCCGAGGCCCTGGGGCTGGGTGGGGAGAGGGGGCTGAGGCCGACCCCGAGTTCTGAGGCCCAGAGGGCTGGCACGACGGCCAGGCTCAGGCCGGGGTCCTCTGCCCTCTTGGGAGGCCCACTGAGGTGTACCCCACTCAGTGCCCTCGAGGGGAGGTTCCCTCTGGGTCCCAGGGGCTGGTTTTGCTAAGCTCGGCTTGCTGAGACCGGGTTTGCTTGTTCCGAAGGGAAGGTGGCCCAGTGGCAAGGTGCAGGTGCTGGAGTACGTGTGAAGCCCTCGGGCCATGATCCTCGTTCCCATTTTATAGACGGGAAGGTAGAGGCTCTCTGCACCTGTGTCCCAAGAATCTGTCTCTCTCTCTCTCTCTCTCTCTGTTCCTGGCCTCCTGGAGCAGTAGGCGCCTTGTGCAGCAGACCTGGCGCCGCGGCTGGGGCTGCTCATGCCCACGGTCCTTTCCTCTACCTCTTCTCTCCTTAGGAAACCTGCCAGGCCTGGCCCCAAACCTGGCCTGGCTCCCACCCCACCTCTGAGCTCACACCTGGCCGTCCGCATTCACACCTGAGGCCACACATCACTTCCCGCGGCCGCTGGCACCCGGCACCCGGCACCCTTTGCACGGCGGGTTAACCATTAATGGGGCCCAGCGGCTCTGGGAGGGTCTGGACAAGCTCACCTGTGGAGGGGGGTCCCAGTCCCACTTGCCTGGGGTCCTCCGGCTTCTGGGCTCTCGGCCTCCCCTGGCACCACCCTCCTTCCCCGCTGCCCCCAGGCTCTCCACCAGGGAGCCCCTCATCCCTGCTAACTCTTCTGGTGCCTCCATGTGCCTTTCCGCTCTTTTTCTGCCTCAGTTTCCCCAGGCAAATGGGGTGGAATGGCTATCCCTGGAGGCTGTTCCCGGACCGCAGCCTGTGTTGGCACAGATGGGAGCATGGGCCGTGTGCCCAGGTCTGCAGGGTCCGGGGAGAGGGAGATGGTGGTCCCGCCCCCGCTGGGGATGGAGCTCTGGCCTGGGCGCTTGGGAAGGGAGCCCACTGGGGTTGCAGAGAGGGGCTGGGAGGAAAGCTTCCCTGCCATGCTGTATTTCCTTGGTGAGCTGGGGTGGAGTGAGTCCCCCGCGACCGTGCTCACTGTGCCTGCGTGTGTGTGGGTGTGGAGCTGTGCTCTAGGGCCGGGACGGCGCACGCACGTGTGTGCGCGCGTGGAGGGCGGACTGGCATTCCCATGGCAGGGGGCCAGTTCTCTAGGCCCGAGCTGGGTTCCGTAGGGGCTGCGTTTCTCAGCTGCCTGGGCCGTGCCCAGGGCCGGACCCAGCCGTGCCTCCCGGCGGCTCCGGGGAGAGGTGCGCAGAGGGGGAGAGGTGCGCAGAGGGGCAGTGCGCGCGCTGGGCCGACAGAGGATTGAGTGGGGCGGGAGGGGGGAGGCCCGGCTGCAGGTCAGTGGCTCGGGTGTCGGCCTAGACGTCCGGGACGACGGCGGCCCGGGGTCCCTGCCCGTGTGTCTGGCCAGGCTTGCGTTCCCTCCGCCAAGGTGAGCTGCCGCTGGGGCCACGGGAAGGCCTCCAGCCGTGGGGTCCTGGTCTGCGGCCCGTTGGGCTCCAACAGTTACCTTCCCCCACGCCTTGCGCGCGCTCCCGCCTCTTGGCGGGGCGGTCCAGCCTGGGCGGGGTCGAGCACGCAGGCTAGCGCGCACGCACGCAGGCTAGCGCGCACGCACGCACGGCACGGCGCGCGGGGCGGGGCCGCGGCCGTCATGGCGGGGCTGTTGTCTCGGGCAGGTGGCCAAGGTGGAGTACATCAGGAAGAAGCCAAAGTTAAAAGAAGTGCAGGTGCGGCTGGAGGAGCATCTGGAATGCACGTGCACGGCGAGCGGGCCGAACCCCGACCACCGGGAGGAGGAGACCGGTAAGCCCCGCCGCGGCCGCGGCGCCCGCCCTCCCTCCCTCCCCGTCCCGGCGGACTCTGGCCCGAGGCAGCGCGGCGCTGTGACCCGCGGCGGCTCAAGGGCACCAGGAAGTGTCTCGGTGCCAGAGCTAATCGCGTTTTCTTCCAGATAGACAAACGCCCCAGCTCTTTATTGCCTCAGGTCGCAGCCCTAACCCTTAGGCCCGCTCACCCTCCCTGCCCTTCTGTTAACAGGAAGGCGTAGGGAGTCAGGTAAAAAACGGAAAAGAAAAAGGTTAAAACCCACCTAACGCAGCCAACCAGGTAGGCGCTGTGCGGCCGCGCCGCGGTCCTGCGGTCCTGCGGTCCTGCGGGGGGAGGTGCCGGGCTGATCACACGGCGAATCCCTCCCGCGGCGCCGCTCGCGACTCTCGTTGATCCGCCCTGATCGGCCTGCAAGCTTGCGGTGTCTGGCTGGGCTGCGGGTCCGCTCGCTCGCGCGCCCTGCTGCTCCTGAGTCCCCGCTCTGGCTTGGGTCTCTTGCGTTGATTGGGGAGGCCCTGGCGTCACGTGAGTGGAGTGAGTGGGGTTCCCCGAGGGGCAGTGGGGTAGCTCTGACGTCTGTTAGCCGGGATCACCTTGGGCAGGTTACCCGTCCCATTTGACAGATGGAAGACTGAGGCTGACAGGGACACCAGGCGAGGGGGTTGAAGACGGCAGGAGTCCTGTCTGTAGGCATGTAGTAGGGCTGTTGACGGCTGTGGGGGAAACTGTCTGGCTGCTGGTAACACCAAAACCAACAAGGGCTGGGATGAAGCAGACGTTCAGGAGCAGGTGTGGCGTCCTAGGGCTGTCGATCTTCAGAGTTGCTTCATGGCTCATTGTGGCTGCTGAAGCTCCAGAGATCGCATCTATGCTCCAGGCTGGAAGAGTAAGGTTGGGAGAGGAGCAAGAGAACCCTCTTAGAGAAGTCCCACCCAGTGACTTCTGCTGTGATACCCTGGCCAGCCTTCAGCTTCGAGAGGACCTAGGCAGCATCGTCTTGTAGAGAGGCATGGGGAAGAAAATGGGATTTGGGCAACCACAGCTATCATGGAGGTGGTTTCTAGCCTTCCTGCTCTTTGTTGTTGACCTGTGTGTTCTGGAGGGCCTGGCCCTTGTCTCTGGCCAGGTGTGAGCCCACGGCATCCCAAACAGGTGGTTGTGGGAGAAATTTTCAGAGATGGTGTCTCAGAGCCCAGGTGCTAGTCGAGTGACTGCAGAAAGCTTGCCAGGTCAGCAGTGTTGAGGCTGGCGAGTCTGGTCCATTCATAAGAATCCTGTGGGGAGAAAAGGATCCACTAGGTTGGGTTCCTGAAGCGGCCTCAAAACAATTTTTTGCCTGTGATTTTTGCTTTCCCTGAGGGTGTGGCTCTGGGGGTGGTTTTGTGCCTGCTTGTGCACCCAGTCTGCACACCATCAATTGGGCTCTGGCCTCCATGGGCCAGCCGGTGAGAGATGCCAAGTGCACAGGAAGTAGAGTTCTTGCTAGCTTCTGGGTGGTACCGGTGCTGGGACAAGCAGTGAACAGGTGGTGTGGATGGGGAAGAGCTGCTCTTAGCCCAGAGCTCAGTGTAGATCTGCCTGTTTACCAAGACCCCTCCTGTCTACCTGGCAGCATCCATCGTCAGGGTTGTCTCATGGCCCAGAATGGCTGCCAGAGCTCCAGAAATCACATCAAGCCCTCTGCGGAGAGTGGAGGTGGGGGAAGAACATGAGGAAAAAGGCAAAGAAAGAACCATTCTGGGCCTCAGTTTCTCTCATCTGTACAATGGGAGAATGGGGCTTGTTCTAAGGGATGTTCTGTGAGATCCCAAGAGCCTCGTCCCGGTTCTGGTCAGGAAGTTACAGGAAGGGTACGGAGGCATATTTGATTTGGAAAATGTCACAAAGCCCCGAAACCCTAAGATTTGTCCTGGTGTGCGTGAGTGTGTTTCCCTGTGGTCGCTATCCACGCGGCAGCGTGTGTGCTTGGCCCCTTGTCAGTGTCTGTCTCTCTCCCCTCTCCCTGCAGATGTGAGGTGAGGATAAGCCAGCAGCCCTTTCCCGGGACACGGATGTACATGGCGTGTTACATTCCTGAACCTACTATGTACGGTGCTCATTGCCAGCGTGCGGTCTTTGTTCTCCTCCGTGAAAAACTGTCTCCATGCACACTCGGGAGAACAAAGAGACAGTATACATTTGTTTAATGTGACATCAAAGCAAGTATTGTAGCACTCGGTGAAACAATAAGAAGCTTCCTTGTCAAAAAAAAAAGAGAGAGAGACAGAGCAAACAGAACCACAAAACATGACAAACAAAACTGACTCACAAAAATATCTAAACAGTTGTCGGAATGGAGGGACACCCCGTGGGATGGAAGCGACGTGCCTCGGCCGACCGGATTTCTGTCCAGGGTCACAGGTGCTTCTGTCAGGGACACAGCCTGCTTTCTGGAGGACTCCGGGCGGGGGCCGAGGGCCCTGTGGGGCACGCGGGAGCAGGGATGTCCCAGAACCGCCACGGGACTTAGAAACACATCTCCTTGCCGTATTGTTTAAGTCTATACAGAAACCTTCCCGAGAGCCTTAAGTGGATTTTTTTTTTACACCATAAAGTGATTATTAAGCTTTCCTTTTTATTCTTGGCTAGCTTTTTTTTTTTTTTTTTTTAATTATCTCTTGGATGACATTTACACCGATAACACCAGGCTGCTGTAAGTCAGGACAGTGGGACCGTATCTCCCCTCGCAGGATGCGAACAAATGAGATGTATTAAAATAAACATGGTATATCCACCTATGCATCACTTCCTAAATGTTTCTGGCTCTACGTGTTTGTCCCCTGCCCCCACTTTATCTTGCCTTTTAATTTAAGCCATTTCGAGAGAACTATGCGTGAACCAATCGAGTCCTTCCCGGGCCTGCCGCTCCCAGTCCTTGCCTCGGCGAGGTGGCCGTGTGCCAGTGTTTGGACAGAATCTGAATTCTTTATTTTTGGTAAGATGTTACGCTTTACATGTATTCAACAGAAATGTGTGTGTGTGTTGTGTTTTTGTTTTTGTTTTGTAAAGGTGAAGTTTGTATTTTTATCTAATATTACCAGTTTTGTATACCTGAGAGCCTGCTATGTTTTTTTCTTTGAATCAAAAGGAAAAAGAAAAACACACCAACAAAACTCATACACGTGAAAAGTGCTTTGTGGTCCCGTTGTTCTAGTTGCATAACTGAGTCTAGACCCCGTCTCCGGGCTCAGGGCCGTCGCTCGGGGGTGCCCGGGGCCGCCCCACCATGAGAGCCTGCGCGGCGAGGCCTGCCCTTGGGATTCGGGGACCTGATGGGAATTGGCCGACAACGCCGTCCTGCCCGGGTGCGTGGCCCACCTGAGCAGCCACGCAGATGATGGCCTTCACGCGGAAGCGAGTCGACCCCAGTGTCTGCTGGCTGAGCCCGGGAAGGCCGACTGCCCCGTGTCCCCCGTGGCCCACTCTCCCTGCTCCCAACAGAGAGGCCGTGGGACGGTCACAATCCTTTGGTGCCTGCGGGGTCTCTGGAGCGCGAGCGAGCGTCTCTGGAGTTGGCAGGTGTGTGGGAGAGTTTCCATCAAGGCATTCCTTCAGCAGCCCGTCTTCATGGTGGGGTTCACGGTCCGCTTCATGGTGGGGTTCACGGTCCGCGGGTTGCGCGAAGGGCAGCAGGGGTAGGGGCTCGAGGGGCGGGCGCTCGGCCGTGTGTGATGCCCATGAAGGCTCCATCCTCGTCCCCATGCTGGGCGTCTCGTGGCCGCACTGCTCCCGACACGGGGCCGTGGAGACGTGTCTGATGGTAGGTGGACATGTGATTTATGGGTTTAGGTCTCCCCGAGATGCTGACGGTACCGCCCAGTTTGTTTTCCTTTGCCCAAAGCTGGCTGGGGAAGGACCTGTCTGTTAGGGGAGGGGACGGTGCCGGAAGAGGGCCCGGAGCCCCGGGGCGAGCGCCTGTCTCCCTGGCTGGGGCCTGTGCTGCTGGGCGGAGCTGGGGCAGGCCAGGGGGGGCCCCCCACGCCCAGCCAGGAAGGGGCTGCCGCCCGCCCCAGCGGAGGCTGCGGTCTGTGGCTGGATTGTTTCTGGATTGCAGGCCTCTGCGGCCCACAGGCTTTGTTGCGGCTTTGCCCTGCATTCCTGGCATTTCTGCTCCTGCCTGGGCCCCTCCCCGCCCGTCACCCTGGGCTGCACCTGGGTGTGCCCAAGTCGGCGTCTGCTCGGGGCTGGTCCCTCGCACTCTTGCAAGCCCTGTGCCCTTGAGCCACGGGCCTCTGTCTGTGCCTCCTGGGGCGGCAGCCCGGCGAGGATTCTGTATTACGCGCCCAGGGACCCAGCACGGGCCTCGGGGTCTCCGGCTTCCCTGTACAGAAGCACGTCACCCCCGCCCTTGGCATACCCTCCTTTCTGCGGGTCTGGGCCCGGGGTTGCTGGGGAACAGAGCCCTGGGCTGGCAGCTGTCCCACAGTCACCTGGTCACACCTGTCCTTGCCCCGTGTCGGGGGTCCCTCCGGGTACCAGGTGGACTAGGTGCCTTCCCTCCTTGCTCGGAGCCGCTCCTGCTCCACACCCGGACTTGGTGTCCCAGTCTGCGTAGTAGGTGCGTCTGGCTGGGTGGCTGTCCCTGGTGTGTCCCCAAGCGGCCATCCAGCTTGGGCCAGGCTCCACCACCGCTGGGGAGAGGCCTCTCGTGCGCGCCTCCACATTCTGGGGGTGGGAACGAAGGAAAGGGCACTGTGCCCTTGGCATGCCCTTGATCCTCCGGAGGGGGGGTTCCTGAGCAGAGAAGCAGGGGAGGGACGCTGCTGGGCGCCTGCCGGCCTCCCTGCCTCCGGGGCCTCGGTCTCCCCTGGAGGGGTGGGCCAGGCCGATGCTCCACTGTGCTTGGGCCCTGGCTGGCTCTCTGCATGTCGGGCGGCCTTTCCACGCCCCGGGTCTGCCCCCAGAGCCGCCCAGATGGGACCCGGTCCGGAACGGCTGCCGACCGGGCTCCCAGGGAGCGCAGCGGAGGAGGACGAAGGGGGGAGAAGCCCCTCTTCCCTCGGGTGGGGGGCCACCCAGGGCCCTGAGCTCTGACCTGTCCCCAGGGCAGGTGCTCCCCAGAAACGTGCTGCTGAGCTGGGGTCCCTGGGATGGAAGCGGGGCTGGCTCGGGGCTCTGCGGGCCGCAGGCTCCCAGCGTGGGGACCAGACCGCACGCTCGGTTGCTCCGCGTCCCCCGCGGGTGGGGACTCCGGCCTCACGGACCGCGTTGCCTATGCTTTACTCCATCCCCGGACCCCCCGCCCTGCTTCACCTGGAACGGAGCCGAGACGCCTGGTCCCGGGGCCAGGCCCCTGGCGGGTGTCAGGGTTGTGGGGACAGTAGTACCGGTGCCGTCCATGCCAGGGCCAGTGACCTCCTCGTGCAGGTGGAGACGGAGGTTCTGAGGCTCAGACGTCCCCACGGCAGCCGCTGGAGGTGGGACTTGAGTCCGGCCCCCTCCCCGCTCGTGTCCACTTGCGCTCCTGGCCACAACTCCCCCAGGAAGCCTGCTGTCGTCCCCGTCTGGCCCCTGCCCTCTGCATCCCACAGCGGTTCCCAAATGGCCCTATCCCGGGGCTTCGGATACCAGGGCCTGGCTGGGTTGTGGTGGACGCCCCAGGCCCTGCCTGCAGAGCACTCTGGGGACAGAGGCAGCAGGGGGATGCGTGTAGGTCCGTGCGTCCTGCCTGCCCGCCGTTTGGCCTGCTCTGTGGAAGCCCAGACTGAGACTCGGCATCGCCCTGTGTGGCTGGGACAGGTCTCTGTTAGTGGGATGTTGCACGGAAAATGCAGTCTGCCTCGGTGCCTTGGTGCCGTGATAGCTCACTTCTGGCAGCGATATAAAGTGACTCTTCCACTTCAGTTAACAATTCAGGAGGAACACGGGTCAGGCCGTGCCGAGTGGCTGAGTGGCTGGCAGCCTTGGCCAGGCTTCGGGGACGGTCGTGCTCCCAGGTGGCATCAGGCGGCCAGCCATGTGGCCGCAGAGCTAAGCGGCTACGAAGTTGTGCGCTGGGTCACACTTTAACCCGGGTTCCCCAGGCCTGAGCCGGAGAAAGGCTGCTGGGCAGACAGTTCCCTGGAGAGAAGACCCGGGGACCAGGCAGGGAGCTCTGGGCACCACCCGCTCCGGCCTCTGGGCTGTGTCCCATGGGGTCCCGAGGGGCCTTGCCGAGTGCCTCGCAGAGCCGCTCCCTAGGCGGAAGTGGACGCAGTGGCCCACCGTGGTTGTGCACGGCTGTGTGAGCGCTGAGTTCGGCAGGGGTCCTCTTGGCACCAGAGGCGGTTGGCTGGGGGCCCGAGGGCGCTGCCGGGCTGCCTCTGTTGGGGGGGAGGGACGCCTGCATGGGCCTGAGTGGGTGGGCCGGGAGGAGCCAGGGTTTCTGGGGCCCGTGACCTGAAGCAGAGCGGGCGCCCTGAGCGCATCCTGGCCGAGCAGGGCTTTTTATGAAGAGGTCCGTCTCAGACCCTTTGTGTCCACTCGTTAGGAGCAGCCGAGGTTGGGGGGTGAGAATGTGGCCCTATCGGGCTCCTCCATGCCCTGGACCACCCAATAGTGTGATCTGGGGTATCTCCAATGACCTTGGGACGATCTTGCCATGTGACTCTGGGTGGCCTCACCGTGTGACCTTGGTAGGTCCCTGCCCGCTCTCGGACGTCGCTGCTGGACAGCCGTGCTGGGGTGTGCAAAGGGCTTGGCTCCGAGCAAGCCCTCGGGGCGGGGTGCCGGGGTCCTTGCACACGGAGCTGGGGGAGCACGAGTGGGAGGGCTCCGAGCAGGCCCTCGGGGCGGGGTGCCGGGGTCCTTGCACACGGAGCTCGGGGAGCATGAGTGGGAGGGCTCCGAGCAGGCCCTCGGGGCGGGGTGCCGGGGTCCTTGCAGACGGAGCTGGGGGGTATGCGTGGGAGGGCCCGGCGCGAGGGCCTGGAAGCCTGTCTGCCCACCCCCCAGTCTGCACCACCTCAGCATTCGTCCGGTCTGTCTCCTCCCCAGCTGGGGACCCTCAGGCAGGGCTGTGGGCCCGTCTTTTCTGGCTCCTCAGTGGCCCATGAAGGGAGGTCTGGTGGCCCCCGGCGGCGGGGGCCAGCCCCCAGCCTGGCCTCGGAGGGGACCCCGAGCCTTCCCAGCCCCTGTGCGGCCGCCACTGGACTCTGCCCCCACGTCCTGCGGGGCACCGGGATGCAAAGCGTGTGGTTTCTGTAGAATACAACAGTGACTGTTTCCAACCAGGCCCTTGAGCCGCCAAAAAATGTGGCGTATTTTCTGTCTGGCCCCCAGCCGGCCGGTTGTGGGCAGCGTTCCTGGGAGGGCGGCCCCGCCGGGCACCAGACACCAGTCCCTGCTGGCCCGGCGGCCGGAGGCCCCGTCGGGCGCTCCCAGGGGACGGCGCTCCAGGCCCCCCAGCCCTTCTGGCCCCTGGCTCTGCGTCGCCATGTCTCATCGGGGCTCCCCCGGGTGCTAGACTGCCTGAAGGTCCTCTGTGGTTCTGATGTGCGGGGCAGACAGAACTACTTATTTCCCCTCTGAGTTTCTCCAAGACAGTCCCCGGTTGGGGTCCCCCTGCAGGCTTCAGGGTTGGGCTGGTGGGGACGGGTCAGCCACAGAATGTGGGCCATGAGTCCCTGTCCCCTTGCCTGGGGGACTCTAGGTCTGTCGGAGTACCTCCCAGACGACACGTCACCCTAACTGTCAAGGACAAGGACCCAGAGCACACAGCCGAGTGCGGCCAGCCTTGGACAGGTTCCCCAAACCTCTGCCAGTGGTCCAGCCCTGTGCTTGTCACCCGTCTGGGCTCTGGGGTGACTGTGCCCTTTGCAGAGGGTGCCTACTGGAGGGTCTGGGCAGGGCACCCCATTCTGGCTTTCCCTGCTGGTCCTGAGATGCCTGGGTGGGCTTGTGGGGGGCACCAGCACCTTCTCTAACTGCCTCGAGGGGGTCCTCCTTAAGGGCTGACTGGGGACAGGTGCTAGGACCCTGGCCTTTCCGTCCAGCTGCCCCCAGCTGGTCCCATGGCCCCACTCCGCCCCCCACCACTGGCCTCAGGGAGAGCAGGCAGCTGTCCCCATCCCATCCCCCAGTGCCTGCCCTCAGGGCCCCAGGTCGGCTTGGGTCCCCAGAGAGCCTGTGAGCCTTTCCGTCCAGCTGCATTTTTGGCGAGAAAGAGGCCTCTGCAGACTTGCTGGGACCTGCACTCCAGAGGGGCGGCTGCCCCCCTGAGCAGGAGGCTCTTTCCTGCATGGGGCCAGGACCCAGGGTCTCCTGGCCCAGCACCGCAGTGCCTGCTGTGAGCTCTGCCTGACCCCGGGGCCACCTTCCCGCCCTGTGCTGGTCCAGGGCCTTCCACCCTGTCCTCCAGCGCAGCCTGGCAGCATCCACGCCCCCTGCCCCTTCCCCCAGAGCAGCACCAGCCCAGATGGAGGGCCGGCAAGCCCCCAGTTCTAGACAGCTGGAGGCTGTCTCGTGTCTCCAGGTCTCCAGAAGGTCCTCATGCATTCCTCCGTCCTTGTCTTGGAGAGAGCGCGCACGCCAAGGTGGTTCCTGGAGGGGGTCGGGAGCTGCACACAGGGCTGCCCCCTTTCTGGGCCTCCCTCACCTCACCTGCAACCTGAGGCTAGAGTACAACACAGTTGCCCAAAATTTGTGCGCCTGGGGTGATTTTAGGGGATGCAGCCGTGAAAATTTATGAGCATGTTTTTTCCTAAGACTTCATAGTTTTAGCTCTTCTATTTAGGTCTTTGGCCCATTCTGAATTAATTTCCATATGTGGTGTGAGGTAGGGGTCTACTTTATTTTTTTGCACATGGACGTCCAGTCGTCCATTTGTTGAAAGACTTGTTTTCCTCCCGTTGGATTGACCTGACACCCTTCTGGAAACTCAGTTGACCGTGAGTGTAAGGGCTTATTTCCAGACCCTCGAGGGTTCATCCCTCCTGGCGCAGCCCCGCACCGTCCTCGTGACAGCAGGCTGTAGTAGGGCTGACATCGGGAGGTGTGCGTCCTCCGATCTTGTTCTTGGTCCACACTGATCTGGCTATTGGGGGTCCGTCGTCTTTCCGTTTGAATTTCAGGATCAGCTTGCCGATTTCGGCAGAAAAGGCAGCGGGTAATTTGATGGGGCTGGAATCCGAGGATCAGTTTGGGAGTTGGCCACCGTACTATTGCGTCTTCAGTTTCTTTCAGTGATATTTTTGTAACTTGTAACATGCAAATCTCACAATTCTTTGGAGAAATTTATTTCCAAGTATTTTGTTCTTTTCAATGCTATTATAAGTGGGATTGCTTTCTTAATTTAATTTTTCAGATTGTTTATTGCTAGGGCATACTATCAATATACAATTGGTGTTATGTATTGGTCTTGGATTCTACAACCTTCCCAATTCGTTTATCAGTTCTGCTGTGTGTGTGTGTGTGTGTGTGTGTGTGTGTATTCCGTAGGCTTTTCTCTGTACAAGACCACGTCATCTTCAGATAGGAGTAACGTACTTCTACCTTCTCAATCTGGTGTTTTTCCTCCTGCGTGTGTGTGCGCGTGAATTGCCTTGGCTGGAGCGCTCAGCACAGCATCAAGTCGAGGTGAGGAGAGCACACAGTGTTGTCTTCCTCCTGGTCTTGGGGAGTAAGTTTTAAGTCTTTCCCTGTGAAATATGGTGCTTCCTTTGTCACTGCCCTTTATCCAGTGAGCAAGTGCTCTTCTGTTTCTACTTTGCTGAGTGGTTTTTTTTTAAAATCACAAAACAAATCACAAAATTGCTAGTGTTGGGTTCTGATCAAATGCTTTTTCTGCAATTGCTGTGATCATGTTTTTTTCCCCCTTATTCCTTTAATAGAGTATATATATCGTATGTTTCTTTAATGTTAAACCAACCTTGCATTCCTTGGGTGAGCCCCAGCTAGTCGTGGGGTATAATCACTTTTTTTTTTTATGTGTTGCTGGATTTGGTCTGCTAATACTTCCTGGGAGATCTGTATCTCTGTACGTGAAGGGTAACAGTCCATGGTCTTCTTGTGAGTACTTGGCTTTGGTATCAACACATAAAAATAATGATTCCATGAGAAAGAATTCCTTCCTCTTCTGTTTTTTAGAAGAGTTCGTGAAGCCTTGGTGTTTTTTTTGTTTGTTTGTTTGTTTTTTAAGGTTTGGTAGAATTCACCCAAGAAGCCTGGCCTTGTCTCTGTAGGAAGTTTTTCTTTCTTTTCTTTTCTTTTTTTAATGAATTCATTCTCTCTGCTCATTATGGATCTTCCTTTTTCTTGGAATCATTTCTTTTTGAGTTAGTTTCCATAGTTTGTAGGTTTCTGGGAATCCATCCATTTCATCCAGGTGATCTAATTTCTTGGCATACAATTGTTGAGAGTATTCCCTTATAGTTCTTTTTATTTCTGTAAGGTTAGTAGTAATATTTCCTTTTTTCAGTCCTGGTCTTGGTAATTTGAGTTCTCTCTCTGTGGGAGTAAAGCTAAAGTTTCAACTAAAGAGTTTTGTCACTCTTCAGAGATTCGACTTTTGGCTTTGTTACTATTCTCTGTTGTTTCTCATCTCTATGTTATTTGTTTCCTTCTGATCTTTGTATTTCATTCCCCTGCTTGCTTTGGGTTCAGTCTGCTCTTCTTGTTGAGTTTCTTGAGATAGAAGAGTAAGTTACTGATTGGAGATCTTTCCTTCTTTTCTTTTCTTTCTTTCTTTTCTTTTTTCTTTTTTTTTTAATAAAACAGGAGGTTGTGGTTACGGATTTCCCTCCAAGCGCGGCTTTAGCTGCACACCACGAGTTTTGGTGTGTGTATTCTCATTTCCATTCATCTTAAAAGTATTTGCTAGTTTCCCTCGAGTACTTGTACTTCCGTGATTTTTCCCACTCATGAAGAGTACCTTCCCAGTTATTAAACATTCTTCAAAACCGTGATTTCTTCTGGCTCCCTGGGAGCACACCTGGCTCCAGCCCCCACCTGACAATGTCCCTCTGGGGCCGTGGAGGGGACCCCTTGTCTCCTGTCCCCTGTGGGATCTGGCTGAGTCCCTTGGCAGGCAGTGTTTCTAGAAGCAGAAGCACAGTGAAAGGCCCTTGTCACAACCATCCTGCCCCAGTGCTGGGCGTCCGTGCCCTGGGCTGGCCGTGGGCAGTACCCCAGTGTCCTTCCTGGGCTGGCCGTGTGGCCAGCTCTGTGAGATGTCAAGTGTGGCACTGAGGGGGCATGGCCGTTAGGGTGGGGCCCCCCGTGTGGCCTTTTGAGGCAGGGAGTGGTCCCCACCGTGATGGCACACAGCCTCAGGAGCCCTCCGTGTTTGCGTAACTAGAGTGTCACCTTCAGGAGGAGGCTGAACCCCAGGCTGGAAGCCCCCTGGGGACGCTGGGCAGGTACAGAGCAAGGCCTGGCTGTGTGACCCTGGGAGAGGCCTCCTCTCTGGACCGCAGCCCCTGGGTCCTGGTGATTGTCAGAGGCTGGGTTTCACCGGATACTGGCAGGTTAAGGACAGTGTTTGCAGGACTTGACATCAGACACCCTAGCCTGGCGTCTCACTGTGATGCAGGCCCTGTCAGGCGGGGGAGTGGGGACAGGGGCCACACTCACTGGCGTCCCCCCAGAGCAGGCCTTCTGCCCTCCCCTCCTCCCTCCTTCTGCCCTTCCCTCCCTCCCCTCCACCCTCCCTCTCTCTCCTCCCTCCGCCCTCCCCTCCCCTCCTTATTCCCTCCCTCTCTCCTCCCTCCCCCTCCTCTCTCCTCCCTGTCCCTCCTGCCTCCTCCTCTTCCCCCTCCTCCCCCTCCTCCCTCTCCTCCCTTTCCATTTACCTCCTCCCTCCCTCCTCCCCCTGCCCCTGGCCCTTCCTCCTCCTCCATTTGTTTGGAAGCCACCTTCCTTGGGATTAGAGCTACCCTGGGAAGACCCTGGGGACTGCAGCTGCCCCCCTCCCAGACAGAGCGGCAGGCAGCAGCCCCAGCTCCAGGATTATAAGGGGGGCTCCGCACAAGGCCTGGGGCTGGGGCCGTGGGCAGAGGCCTCTGTTTACCTAATGCCGGGGCGTGGGGGGTTGGCAAACAGCCCTTGGCTGCGGGCCTTTGCTGTCTGTCTGCCTGGGTGGCGGCTAGAGGCCCCTCACCCCTGCACACCTTCCTTCCCGGCTCCCGCCTCCCCCCTCCTCACACACCGACCTTCGGTGACCCTGAACACAGGAAATCCCTAAAGCTAACTTCCATGGGCTGGTGGGAAGTGAGCTTATGTGTGCGTGTACAGGGGGGTGCCCTTGGAAAGCACGCCTTCTCACACCTTCTCTGGCCCCGAGCTCCCAGGGAAACACCTGAGCAGACTCCGGGCTGGCCCCTGGCCCCTTCCGGGAGGCCGAGGAATGTGCCAAGAATCTCGGGTGAGCCAGAAGGGGTTATGTCTGAGGACACACAGCGGCGCTGGGGGCGCTTCCTGGGGCCCTGGGGCTCCCCGGGAGCCCGCCGATCTTCGGCCCCCGGCCCGCACCTGAGCACACACGCTGGACTTCCCGCCAGGTCCTGCGGGTCTGGCCTGTGACCAGGGGGAGGAGGGAGGCCTGACCGGGGACAGCGGAGGGACAGACCCCACCTTTGGAGGCAGGCTGGGCTCCCATAGCAGATTCGTAACAGCTCGGGAAACAGCCTCTGGAAAAAAGCAGCCCAAACCATCATCTCGTGCGCTTAAAAAATTCTGGCATTTTCCCCCTCAAAATCTGTCCTACTTATGCTTGAGATCTCCTGACCCCAGAATACTTTTATTTATGACAGAAAATTCATCTCCATGGCAACGCCTTCGGAAGCCGCAGCCTGGAGATGATAGCTCTCTGAGCAATGGAGACAATAAATGGATTTTTCACAAAAAATGGCAAGGGTGACTCCAGCGTGAAGGGCACCCTAGGGAGGGGGAAGGAGGGAGGGGCCCGGGGAGGCGCAAAGCCCACCAGGTTGTGGGGTGCAGGAGGGCACCCCGCAGTGGTCTTTATTCCGGCTTTTGGAGAGCAGCCAGCGCTAACGTCCCACAAGGTTGACCCAACCCGGGGCAGCAGCAGAGGCCCCGGCGAACGCCCTTGCCCAGGCCCAGCGTGGGCTCTCCCCACGCAGGCCCCAACCCTCCAGCCCCTGCACAGCAAGGCCTGGCCCTCCTCTCCCTCGTCTGGCGGGTGGGCACAGGGCGTGCCAGAGCTCCTGTTGTCCCAGCCCCTGGGAGTCCCAGGTTGAAGCCCTTCACTGTGCTGTGCTGGAGGACGGCCCACATTCCACACGGGGAGGCAAGCATCCATCAGTTCTGGTGGAGAGGGTTTCTCTCGTTGGGACCTGGCTGGGTGCCTCTTATGGGCACCACAGCTGGACATCAGAGTGTAACTGCCTCATGTGTGTCTCTTCCATTGATTTGCCCATCCACCTACCCTCTCACCCATCCATCCATCCACCCAGCCATCTGTCTACCCATCCCCATCTACTATCCATCCTCCCTCCCTTCCTTCCTTCCTTCCATCCGTCCTTCTCTCCCTCCCTCCCTCCCTCCTTCCATTCATCCCCATCTACCATCCATCCATCCATCCATCCTTCCTTCCATCCATCCATCCATCCACGCCCATCTTCCTTCCTTCCTTCCTTCCTTCCATCCATCCATCCATCAATCTATCCATTCATCCACCCCCGTCTACCATCCATCCATCCATCCATCCTTTCATCCATCCATCCATCCACCCATCCCCATCCACCCCCATCCATACATCCTCCCAACCACTCACCCATCCATCCATCCATCCATCTAGGCGTCTCCTCATCCATTCATATGTCCACCTACCCACCCAACCATCTCTCCATGTATCCATCCATCCATCTTCTCTCTCATCCATCCATCCATCCATCATTCATGTATCTAACAAACATTTCCCGAGTGCCTACCGAGGGCCTGTCATTGTGCTTGGCACCACTGAATCTTTATTTCCGTGGAGCTAACCCTTAAGGAGGAAAGTTGGGCGTTAATCACACAATGAACAAAAATTGCAGAGGGTCATAAGAGCTTGAAGGAAAATGGCAGCAGTGGCTAGAGCAGCTTGGATCCCGATGCTGGGTTGGGTGTTTGATTCTCACAACCACCCCATAGGATAGGAGCCATGAGCAACCTCAGTTTTCCAGGAGGAGAAAGTGAGGTGCAGGCTCAGAAAGGCACTTGCCCCAAATCTCGTAAGTAGAGGAGTCAGAATTTGAACTCAAGGCGGTCTGGATTTCAACTGCCCAGGGCCTTCCGGGGCTTGGGGGCACCTGCTGCGGGCGCCCACCCTCATCTGGTGCGATCAGAGAAGACTTCCAGCGTGAGTGGAGACCCCAGGACTGATAGGGGCCCTGGGTGAAGCAGTGTGGGGAAGAGTGTCCCCCACAGGGCCGGCTGAGAGTGCCCTGCAGCAACTCCGGGAAGCCTCTGCCTCTAACAGAGTCTGGGTGGCGGGGCCCACGGGGGAAGAGGTGGATGGGAGGAGGAGGGGGCTGCCGTCCTCCCTCTGCCCCTCCTCTGCCCCCTGCCCCAGACCACCTGTTACTGAGCTCTGCGGAGGGGCTGCCCGTGAGCACGAGATGGAGAGATTAGGTGAGGTTAGCCTTCAGTTTCCAAACATTAAAAAAAAGTTAGACAAAGCACTTCTTCAGAGGAGACGCCACTGTCTGGAGGCCAGACGCTCCTGGGCTTGGGCTGTTCCTCAGGGCAGCTTGAAGCCATTAATTAGCGGGATCAGGTGCTGGCTTCCTGCCGCCACCCAGCCTCCCCTCGGCCCTCCTGCTTGCACTGGAGGCCACCTCTGTCGGGGGCTCCTCCTGGTCCAGGCCGTGAATGGCTTGGCCCGGCTCCTGGGCTCCTGCAGCTTATAGGACCTGCCCCAGCGTGCTTTCTAGCCCTGCCCATGCCCCTGGGGTCCACGGGAAACTGAGGCCTGCCCTGCTTCCCGGCCCGGGGTCCCGCGCTGAGCTCACTCCTTCCTGTCCTCCGGCTGGCTCTCTAGGCCTCCTTGCTGCTGAAGCAGGGACCTTGGGTGGGCCTGGGCCCCTGCTGCCTCCTGTGGCCCCCTGCCCTTGCTCAGCGCGCCTGGGACTTGGCCCCGGGTCCAAGCGGAGAGCATCTTGGTTTGGGGTGACAGGGGCCATGGAATCTGGCCACTCAGTCTGGGGCTTCACTGGGAGGCTTCGTGCCTTGTCACCTGGGCAGATGTGGGAGGAAGGGACCCCCCAGGGGGTCAGGAGCCCCCCAGGCCCCAGTGGAGGTCAGCTCCCGCCAGGGCCACAGGGCACGCCCTTGACCCCGCCGCCCCCACTGCACTCCTGGGGCCTGCGGTCCCGGGGGTCCAGGCCCACCTCATCCCACCCCGGGCAGCCCTTCACGCAGTCTGTTGTCTCCCCCAGCTCTGTTTCTGATAGTCTGCTTCATAGCACCCCCAAAATGTTCCTCGGCAGGTCTGGAGGGAGGGCATTTCTTTCTCTTCTGGTACCCGGGCTGGCTTACCTGTTCCTGGTGCCTGCCCACGTCCAGGCTGGGCACTCTGGGGGCCCAGAGGGACCCACATCCCAGCCGCTTCCCCACTCGCTCCTCTGGACCTTGGACCCCAGCCCCCCCTTTACCTGACCAGGAGCTGTAAGCAGGCCTCCCACTGGACCCCAACCCTGGGCAGCCCTTCCGTCTGTGAATCTGAAGGTGCTGCCAGCAGTGGCAGTTAGAGGCCCCAGGAGAGTCAGGGGCAGAGGCTTCTAGGGGACCCCTCCCCATGACATCCTGGACCAAGCCCCCAACTCGGTTCCTGACCCACGTCTTCAAGGCCACGCTGAGACAAGGCCATGGATTTCTAGGAGGGAAGATAGCCTGCCCTCTCCGCGGGAGCTGAGGGTCCCAGTGCAGGCTTTCTGGCAAACGAGGCATCCAGGGGTCTCTGGAACACGAGGCCTGGTGCCAGGTCTCTGTGCTGGGGCTGCTTGTGGAGAGGGCATCCCCTCGAGCCCCACTCTGGGGCCGGCGCCTGTCCATTCATGCTGGTACCGAGGGCGCGCGGCTGTGTGTTAAGCTCTGGTTGTGCCCCTGGGGCCTTGAGTTGAGCTGTGGGCACGGGGCAGGGCCCTTCTTGTCCTCTGTTACCAGATGAGGACCTCGGGGTCTCTCCAGGTCTCAGGACCCAGAAGCGTGCCTGCCAGGGCCAGGGCTCCTTGGGTGGACACAGAGGGAAGCCCCCAGCCCCGGCTCGGCCGCAGTCCTGTGCTCACGCTCCAAGCAGTGTCACATCTGGGCCTCGCCCGCTAGACTGTGACCGTCAGGAAAGGACAGCGTCTGGGGTCTTTGGTTTTCAGAGCGAGGGACAGATGCGGGCTAGCTGTGCAGATTTTGAGCGTCCCCACGGAAGAAGACACATGGCTGAGAACAGGGAGACAGGGAAAGATGTCCAACGTCATTAGCCATTCAGGAGAAGCAAGCGAGCCCCACGGAGGGTCCATGCCAGCATCCCATCCCTTGCAAGAGCTCTGGCAGGGCCTGGCCCTTCGCCAGGCCCCGGTGCTGGCACATGCTAGGGAGATCACCAGAAATGTTCCGGTTCAGGGCCCCAGAATGTTGGTGCCCAGCCCTCAGGAGCCCTCCGGCCGTCGTCTGGCTCGGCACGCTTACTTTGTGGAGGAGAAAAGTGGGGGCCCAGAGTGAGGGGTGTGTGGAGGCCACAGAGCAGGCCGACCCCTGGGGCTATGGGACCCGAGCCCACCCTCCCGGACTGCATCCCCAGTGCCCGCCGCCTCTCGCCCGTGGGGTGTTGTGACCCGCCGTGGGGGCCGTGGGGGGGGGTGTGGGGTCTGCCGGGAAAGCCCCTTGGGTGAACCGGCCCCATTTCAGGAGGAAACCCCAGTTAATTTTCACACATGTTTGGAGAATGGGTTCCAAAGATGTGAATAATTTATCTCCCCACGAGCTCGGCTCCCTAGATGTCTCGAGGTCAGAAGAGGCGGAATGAATGTGTGTTAATGTGACCAGAACACGGGCAGCGGGGCTTTGCTCTGCCCCATCTTGCAACCTGCCTGAGGACACAGTGGGGTCGGCGCCCGGGGCCGGGCCGGACTGGGGGGGCGCTGGGCCCCGGAGCCCGTGCTGTCCCCTCGCACACCCACGGCGTGGGAGCGGTGTGCCACCCGGGCGGGAAGTGCTTCCTGCTGCCCTTGGAGGCCTTGGAGCCCGAGCCCTGAAACGCCGTTGCCACATCCTGGGGTGGGGGGCGTCGGGAAATGACTGCTCTACGCGGTGGCTCGTTGCCGCGTCTGTGGCGTCACAGTGTGTGACCGGGACCCGAGTCCCGCGAAGGGCACCTGACGGCTGGGGAGGAAAGCTGACCCTTTCTCTGATGCGGGCAGGTCTGGGCTCCCCGGAGCCTGGGTCCCTGAACTATCACCGGCGACCTTCGTGCGAGGGAGACAGAAGCTCTTCCTACGCCGGGCTGTGCAGGTGTGGGGTTGCGAGAGCGGCCAGGTCAGACGGCACCCGGGAGCTGGCAAAGAAGGCTTCGGGCGAGGTGACTGCTCGCGAGTTGTAGAAGGATCACTCGACTACCTAGTGGGAAAGACCTTACCCACCTCAAGCCCTCTGTGCCGGAGCGCAGCCGGGTGGGGGCACCCAGGAGCCATAACTTGTCCTGCGTTTGGGACCTGGGGGTTTGCTGGGGCCTTGAATGCGGCCCTGGCTTCCCGGGACCCACCGTATCCGAGACTTGCCCGGCAAAGCTGGGATTGCCCAGGGAGGACCAAGCCCATGGTTCTGCGTGCCACTGACAAGAGGGTTTCTTTAGAAAAATATGTGAAACTTCCTTTCTTCATATTACAGAAGGAGTACGTGTGCACGTTAGCATAAAGATGAAGAGACAAACTTCCTGCAGTCATTTTGGAATGGGACTTCAGGGAGGACTGCTGGGGGTTCCCGAGAATACCTTCCTGGCTCTTCAAAAGATGCACAAGCCAGGGGTGCCTTTAGAGATTAGTGGATAAGGGTGTAACGCCTGGAGCTACGGCAGTCATCTTGCAACCACGAGAACCAATTCTGAGGACTGAGGCCTGAGGCCAAGTGAGGATGGCAAGGCAGAGGAGAGGAGGCATCCCACCCACATCCTGTGATGTCACATAAGCGCTGAGTGCCCCAACCCGAACTCGTCCCACGGCACGACCTGCTTGAAAGCCAGTCCAAGTTGGCTCTTCTACTCCAGCCAAAAGCCTCCTAAGTCGTTTATGTCCCTGTGTAGGCACACGCAAGGACTTGGGTCTGAGCACGTCCCTTCTTAACATGAACATGGGGCCAGACGGGCTTCTTGTGCAGCGCAGTCTGGGGAAAGGCAGTTTCAGGAGAGGAAGTGGCAGAGAGAGGGGCCAGAGGGGCCATGGCCAGTACTGAGCCGGTCCTGTGGGGCAGATGCCACAGCAGCATGCTCCTGGAGTGGCGTCCCCTCCTTGTCACCGAGGGACAGTGCTGGGGGGGGGTGCATGGCCACTTACTCACAGCAGGGCACCCCCCGCTGGAGTTCCTCCCATACTTTCTCCATGAGCTGGGCTAGCTCTGAGTTAGTGGGAGGCCTGTGGGGTCAGCTGTGCAGCTGCCGGACTCTTTCCCACAGAACTCTGAGGAGGGGTGAGTAAGTCGAGCTATTTTTAATGTCCTCAGTCCTCTGAGTTGCTATCTTAATTTGTAAGACGTAGTTAATGCTCCTTAGAAACCTGAGCCTGCCCGGGAGCCCCTGGGGAGCCGCCAGGACAGAGTTCACCACCAGCCCTCTGGCGTCCCCCTCTTGGAGGGAGGCGTATGCGCCTAGCCTGGGCGGGCCATGGGAGGAGGCCCAGCACTGCTCCGGCGTGGCTGCTTTCTGGAAGTTTCCTCCTCCGCTGCTTCCCTCCCGGCCCCAGCCCCAGCCCCAGGGACGCTGGGGGGCAGGCGGAAGCGACGAGGCACTCTGCTTGCCAGTCACCGTGCTGGACACATGGCTCCGGGGAACGAATTCCCCAGGACCGTGCGGCACAGCGGCCCCACAGGCTTGGTACGACACTCACGGGCTTCTGGGGGCGGACGGCTCCTTCCTAGAGACCCATCGTGGAGATGGGGGTGGTTGCCCGTCAGACACTGGCCATCCACTTACCCATGCCTGGGTCAGCCCGCAGAGGCAAGCTCCCCTGGCTCATTGTACCGGGGAGGGAACGGGGGCTCAGTGAGCTGAGGGTCGGCCCCGGTCATGATCTCAGGGTCTGCGCTGGGCCCGGCGTCCTGCCTAGAGCCTGTTTAAGATTCTCTTTCTCCCTCTCAGCTCTTGCCCTGCCCCCTCCCTGTTTGCGGTCCCACTCTCCCTCTAAAACAATTTGACTTTTAATTTAAATGTAAGTGGCCGCGAGCGATGAGCGGTCGGTCCCGTGTTGGACAGCAGCCCTGCGTGGATGCGCCGAGAGGCGTCGCGGAGGGCCCGGCTCTTCTGATCATGACCGTCTTCGGTGGGGCACTTCCTCATGTCAGACTTCCCCCGAGGAAGGCTTGAGTTCAGGGTTCTGAGATGGGGGGAGGTGGGATGGGGGGGCAGGGTGCCGCCATGTCGGCTCCAAGGAGAGCCCAGGGGCTGCGCACAAGTCTCGGAATTTCTATAAAGGTAACCCTTTGGGATTCCTTAGGAAAAGTGAAGGGTGTCCAGATACGTGTGATTTACATAGAGCTTTACGAACAGGGTCTCACAATGATTGTTAGCTGGGCTTCCCATAAACGCATCTCTGCATCTGGGACTGGGGCCTTGGGACCAAGAGCAGAGAGGCAAGAGCCCTATAGTTGGAGTTTGAAGACCACATTGGACTTGAGGGTTTGCCACTTGCCTGGGGACTCCAGATACTTGATACCCAGACTTAGTAATGAAGGAAGTAGGCTCACAGGACGGTGATAATGGTGAAGAAGGTATGGCTGTAGTGGTGTGACAGTTACAGGAATGAGAGGTGATGGTGGGGATGGAGGAGGCGATGGAGGAGGCGATGGAGGAGGTGATGGAGGAGGTGATGGAGGAGGCGGTGGAGGAGGCGATGGAGGAGGTGATGGACTGATGATGGAGGAGGTGATGGAGGAGGTGATGGAGGAGGCGATGGAGGAGGTGATGGAGGAGGTGATGGAGGAGGCGATGGTGGAGGTGATGGAGGAGG